>VZRX01020285.1:0-83792 GCA_013398075.1 Notiomystis cincta
TTCAGGGCTTTACAACAGGGTAACTTGAACAAAGTTGACTTAGAAAAAGATAGCTTGAGTTAGAAGGACAAAAATACAGAGTCCTGAAGTCTTTTGGGACAGCCCATAGATTTGAGCAATAGCTTCTCCTCAAAAGGAGTTCATAGCAACCTAATAGAGAGTTTCCTTCAAGTCAGCCTTTTCTCGAGCTCAAAAAGGGTAAGGAGGGGAGATCTGACCTTTGATGAAGTTACTCTCTCTTTTATTCCTTTAGTTCAAACAAAAGACTTTAGGCCTTTGAGCTTCACTGGCTTCATTTTTTGTTTGCAGAAAACGAAGATATGAGGCAAGTTAAAGGCATGCAGAATGAAATTTCTGTCAGTTATTTAAATTTTAGGGCCTTAATAATGAAAGAGTTGTGATTGAAGATAGCCTTTGAATATACTAAATATGTGTATGGCATTAATGGATAAAAACTGAAAATAAACAGATACTGAACTGCAGACACTGCAGGATTTTACTCTGAAAAATGCTGCATCTCAGCAATGCACACTTTAGAATGGCTAAAACTACTGCTCTTAAGTAATTAATAGGCAATTAGATGACTCTAATGAAACAAAAAAACTAAGCAAATGATTGGGTACATTATCTTACATTTGAACTTAGTTCATTTTGTGGAGCACATTGTCAATATGGAAAAAAAAGCATTTAACTTTCTAATGACCTTGTCATTCAGATTTGATTAAGTCTGTGCTACGGTTTTATTTCCTGTGGTGCCCATTACTGCTAGGGAAGACACATTATAATTATCTGACAGTACCAAAATCGTTTAAAAAAGATAAAGTCTTGAGATGAATCTAAAATTCACCCTTTAATTCATCGTGGAAAACTCTGTACTATTGCAGAAACTAAGCAGAAAAATCAGCCTCTATATCAATCAACAGTGTAAATTAAGAATGTCTTTATTAAGAATGCATATGGCTACACTAACTTAGTTTCTCAACTATTTGTGTATACAAATTTGATACTACTGAAAATGAAGGAATGTATTTACATCAGGAGCCTCAGAGGATTGTTAAACAAAGCACAGTCACTTGGTTGAAGTCTCTAAATATCAAGAAATGCAGCTTAAGTGCAACTGCTTCTGCATCAGCCAAAGAAGACAGAGAACTATCCTTATTTGAGGTGTTTGCTAACAGAAATTTATTGCAAGTAGGTCTGACTCTTAATGTGGTCACAGCCCCAAATCCTCTGCAAATGAGGGTTGAAAAGTTAGAAATCATATTCCGGGATTGTAAATAGGAAACAGCAAATCACAGAGGAATAGGGCCTTACCAAAATGAGATAGCTGAGGATCAAGAGAGCCACAACCACCTCCCTGCTTCTGCTGCCTTCATGTTTATGTGGATTTGGACTACAGGAGAAACACATCCAAAATGAATAATGTTGCTAAAATATCTGTGTTATTTTACCACTACAGCTGAGGAGTCAAAATGGCCTTGAACAGTGCTCCAGTGAAAGGTAGCTCATTGGGAAAGAAGCAAAAGGAGAACTCTCATGCTTTACATATTCATATTATTTTCATATTCTGGAGCACTTGCTGTTAAGAGTGATCTAGAACTTTACTTTGCTGGTTTGAATGAGGGGCTTTTTGCCTTGCAACCTTTTTTACAATTTCATAGTCAAGAAGAAATGAAGTCTTTATTTTGCTAAAATAAAGACATTTTCTTCTTTAACCATGCTTGTGTTCAAAACGACCTCAGGTACTCTGGCTAGAAGAAAGCAAATTATTTCTTCAGAAGCAGCAGCAATCTTTTTACATAAACTGTATAACCATAAAGAGAAAAATAAAAAATTGGAACCTTGATTTGGCAAAGAAACTGTACATAAAGACTTTCTCTTCTATGAGAAATTCTGACCAGATTTCTGCTCCACGGCAGTACAGATTGAAAACTTTTTATGGATTTATAGTAGCAGAAACAAGCATTTGATGTTGATCAGAGATGATATGTGTCCTATATTCATGTCAAATATGAAATTTTGCTGAAGAAATTGAAATATGTGCATTTGTCCTTTTCTCTCTGCAGACCAGACATCACTGTCCTATCTGCTATAAAATTGTAATCTTCAGGAGAATATAAACTTTAATGTCATCTAGATACAACATCAGAGTTAAATCCAGTTGGACTATTGTGTCATTTCTGATAGCACAGTTACAAACAGATATGTTTTTGTATAGTTTTTTTGGGGATTTCAGTAATTTTAATTAATATCAGAAAAATATTTTCTCATGCTTATTTTTCATATTAAATAATATTCATATCTATTAAGCTGTTGGCTTCCAAGATCAGACATTGTGGAAAATTTATACACATTGTTTAGACTGTTTAATGTTCTTGAAGTGCAAGAACTTCAGTTCTAGAAATAGAAAAGTATTTAATCATGCATACCAGCAAATAGTTTAGGATATATAGTGAATATCATAACCTTAAGGCCAACAACACAAACTGACAAGAGATATTTGTGAAAAACTGTATACAGATATCCAGAATGGATCTCATCAGGAAAAGCTCAATCCCACTCTCCTCTGGGAAAAAACCAAAGAAATGTGTGTAATATCCTCCAACCTACTTAATTATTGTTGAAATTCATGTTCCAGGATTGTAAATAGGAAACAGCAAATCTTAATAATCTACTTAGTTATAGAATCATAGAATTATTTGCATTTCATAGAATTATTTGCATTGTAAAAGACCTCTACAAACATTGAGTCCAATGCTCAACCCAGCACCCTCGTGTTAGTCCCTGAAACATGTCCCCACATCCATGTCCTTTTGAATGCTTCCAGGGATGGTGACTTCACAACTTTCCTAGGCAGCCTGTTCCAATATTTCTGATACAGACCAGGATGCCATTTGCCATCTTGGCCAACTGGGCACTCTGTTGGCTCGTGTTCACTTGGCTGTTAACCAGCACCTCCATGTCCTATTCCACCTGGCAGCTTTCCAGAAATTCCTCTTCAAGCCTGCTGCATTGGGTTGTTGTGACCCAAGTGTAGGCCTGATACTTGGCCTTGTTGAAGCCCATATAATTGGCCTCAGCCCATCAATTCAGCCTGTCCAGATCCCTCTGCAGCTCCTTCCTGCCCAGCAGATCAACACTCCTGCCCAGCTTGGAATGACCTGCCAACTCCCTGAGGATTCACTCCATCCCGTCATTCAGGTAAGTGATAAAGATATTAAACAGAACTGACCCCAATGCTGAGCCTTGGGGAGCCCCACTAATGAGCAGCTGGCAGCTGGGTATAGCTCAATTCACCACCACTCCCCAGGCCCTGCCATCCTGCCAGCTTTATACCCAGTGAGGAGTGCACCTGTCCAAGCCGTGAGCAGCCTCCCTGCCTATTTGGGTGCAGCACTGTCTTGGTCATTCTTGTTGAACAGCTGTCAGGAGGGTTATTACTATCAGAGTTCAGCCAGCCTGTGCAATGAAAAGTGTTTCCCTTTCAAGCACTGTCAGCTGGATCTCAGTAAGCTTACTTTCTAGGTGAGATCTGCCTTCCTTTGTTGGCCTGGGAACACACATTCATAGCAGAGGTGACCACTGGCAGACCTACGAAGACTGCAGCAGGCAGCCTATCACATCCTCAATGGACCAATGCAGGGAAAACAAATAAATAAATAAATAGAACTTGAAAATTAGCATTCAGATATTGTCATTTTTCCACCAATGTTTCTCCATTGACATCATTGGCACTGATTCTGGTCAGAATCATGCTGCACATTTTTCAGTTAACTGTGTACATCTGGGTGGAATGAGAAAAAGTGTTTTAAACAAAAGAAACACTAAAACACTTGTCAATATTTTATCAAATCTATCATTTACTGTTTCCTGTAACTTAATATGCACTCATACTAAATGAAGCTGGTGCACAGTTTCAGTTTATCTTCATTGTTTTTCAATCATTTTACACACCACCTTATGCAATAGTAAAGCAATAAGTGTCAGCCAGGGTATTTACAGTCAATTAATGATGATTTACGGGATCCAAAGATCCAGTGTTTGAACTGTAAGATGCAGTCTTTAATTGCTTTGAAATTCTTTATCTAAGGTTATTAATATAAACTATGTGAAATTAATAAATTAAGATAAAATACTTATGTAATCATATTTTTGTTGATTGTTTAATATATATTTTGTAGTATCATGGGATAAATCAGGTTGAACAGACCCCTGAAGGTCATATAGTCCAAATAGATAGAACATATATTTAGCATTTTACAACACAATTCTTTCCTTAGTATTTAAACACTGTTGCAGGCAAGACAACCTTCAAAGCAACCTGGTAAATTTATCACATGTTGCTCTTCACTGAAGTCTGGTCTCAGTTCCTCACCCTTTATTATGGTACCAAGCACAAGCAGAACTTCTGAGTGCAATTTTAGAGCGGAGGGACAAAGTGGAATGTTAGCACTTACCAGTCAAAGAAAATGTGCTGTTCTCTGCAAACCTGAAAAATATGACACTGATATCCTGAAATATGGAATAATAGTTAAGAAGTAGCTGGTATTCAGAGTCTTTCTGTACCTTTTACTGAAATGACCAAAGAAGTATATCTTCTGAGTGGACTGGTAATAACCACACTTTTGTTTTTAAGTGTTAAGTATGAGATATTAAGATTTTAAAGTGTACAGAACCTCTTACAGGTTATAAAATAGATCTTCCTATGTGGAAAATGATGAATTATCTTCATTTGCTATACCAACTATATAGTTAGTAAAACAAAATTGTAGAAACACCACTGTTTTTCTCCTCAGGGATACAAAACATTTGTTACTCTGCTACAGTGTAATTTTCTCTATTTTTTTCTTATCGAGTCTAATTACTGTAATTTAATCTTATTCTTATAATGACCTCATAGTGAAAAAATATATTTCCTCTGTGTTTGAAGACAATTATTATCATAACTGAACAAAGGCAAACCATATAATTTAAATTATTTTACATATTTTTAATGTCTTCTTGTGTTTGTGCAAAATCGCTTCTCCTGGTGCTTCCTAGTAACTACAAATTTTGACACAAATTAAAATAAATCTTTGTTGTATAACTTTTTTAACATAATGGAAATAATAATATTTTTATAAGAATGTTTATCCTATTTAAATGGAAACGATGAACACATAATTTCAAGCATATTTTGCTATTTCTGCCACTACCAAACAATTGATAATACAATCAAGTTAGTCTGCCCATAAGTCAGTCTTGCTCTGTGAAGGGTCACTTTACTATCCCATCATCTGATTGTAATATTTTTTAATGCAATTTCATCATAATCCTGGAAAAATTTTGGACAAATTTGCATTCAAACAATGTATAATATGCTTTAATGCTCACCCTTGTGATACAATATCAAAATCTAGAAAACGCGGAAGGAAAAGAAAAAATGAATTTTCCATAATTAAAAAAACCGCAAAATTTTACTTTATATATATATATAGAATTTACATAGAATATGGAGGCTGTTCTAATCCCACATGATAAAATGAAAGACAATTTATAATCAGGAGGGGATAAAATCAAAGAGTTCTTGAAAGGAAAAAGAGGACAGAGTAAGAAGAGATTATTGCAGGTTAACTCTCTGATTGTTAAGGCTTTAAAAATGAGAAGAAGTTATCAGCTGTAGACTAAAAGGAGAGAAATACTAAAAGAGGAAATAAAAAAATGGGTTGTTTGACATATACCGGCATGTCAAAAAGGAAATACATTATTTTTACTACTCTCAACCACAAAGAAGGTTGACATTTTTGACTTTATGCAGCCAGTTATTTAAATACATACTAGAAACTTGTAGGAAATTAGCACAGAGTTTAAAAATAAACACAGCTATATTGGTAAAGTGTTGAAGTTTCATGCTTACTTCACATCATTAAGTATGCAGCATTTCTCCAATATGCATCCTAACTGCTCTGCATTCTCGTCAGACATAATACGACCACCAACTAGCAGTTTCCTAGGGCAATGTTTCTTCAAATTCATCAGCATCATTGAATTTATATTTTTCTTCACAAATTCTACTTAATTAAGACAAGTATCGTGGCTGCCAGTGACTGTGACCACAGTGCTTATCACATTAACAAATATTTTAAGCTTGTTTTAGTTTATGGTTTTCCAATCCACCTGCAACAAATTGTTGGCTTCCATTTCAGCAGTGAAATCTTCCATACAAACACAGAACTGGAATGCACAGAGTAATTTTGCTTGGAAGACTCATATTATCTAGAGAAGACATTGATGTTGGGGTACTTGTTCTATGGCTTCAAGGGACAGGCATTATATCAAGTTTTTATATTCCTTTTTCTATTAATTTCAGTTTTCATGGTAGCCATTCTAGTTATATTTCATTCAAGCAATGAAAGATAAAGAAATTACTTCACAGTACATTATTTTAAGGGTCTAACAAGAACTGACAAAAGCAAAAAATTTCTCGTTTCAACTGTCAATCTGCTCACTTGAAGTGACAACCTACACTAGAGATGTCCTTGTTTTGGTTTAAATTTGTATCTCTAATATTATTTTAATATATTGCCTTCAATTGTGTTATTTCAGAGCAATAAAAGAAGTGACTTCTATGGACATTTAAATAATGAGATAAATGTTTAAAATGTCAAGCAGAAAATAAAATCACCACAGCTTGATGAGTTTGATGAGTGATATACCAAGTGCTTCCAAAAGGATCACAGAATAAAATAATCATCTGCTATTAACTTTTAGAACACCTTAGTGCAAGTTTCTCTCCCATTAATTGACAGCTAGCACTGGGAATTATAGAGATCTTTTAATTTCATATTGATATTTCCCTTTGGCAATAAATATATATGAATTACATTGGAAGAATATGCTTAAAACTTGGTTTGGAATTGGTATGAGACCACAGCTTTGCCAGTTAACAGGAAATATAACTGGTACAGATCAGGTTGCCATTGATGATAAGTGACAGTTTGCTAGAAATTTTATATCTTAATTAGACAGTTTACAAAATATTTGTAACAAATATAATTGCTACAACTATTTACTGAGATTATTTATAATAAACATAGTTTGTTAACGAACTTTGTCAAAGCAGGATATCTGGCCTTGGGACTTCTTCTCACCCAGACACTGAGCAACACTGAGAGGGAGAACAATTCTTGTGAAATCCTGACACCAACTCCAGCTCATCAGGTGAGAGCAGCTGAAATGATTGATCTTGCCCTTTAGACTCTGTAATAGTAGAGTGTGCTTAAAATGCATGCAGAGTACAGTCCTTTAAATATGTGTGGGTCCTGTTTCTATTCAAATGTTGAATTGACAGCTCTGAGGATGACATTCCTCTATTGCCAGATCATACCTACAGAACTGGCAACAGCCTGGCTGTCAGTCTGGAAACTCAGCTCTAAGTTCATGTATATAACACAGTCAGTAAAGAAGACACTGATTATTTGAATTATTCAAATCCATCTCTGTGTTTTCCATTTCAAGCAGGACTAAGCCCAGGAAATGTTACGACATTATTTATTTCTCTAAACAAAAAACAAAACCAATAAAAATAGCACTGAATTTTAGTTACACTTCTGAAATTGGCCCAATCAGCTGTCAGTAAAGTCAAAATATGTTTCAGCTGAAACTGCTTTACATCTCTTCTGTCACTCAGTCCTGTTCCTCCAGGACCATAATCACCTTTCCTTCTTTTTTGGGACTGTTATGGAAAATGGAAGACCCTTGCCAGATCTGAGAAACAACTTTGTTGCCAGGAAGTGCATGCAAACAGCAAAGGTCAGATAGACAAGTCTATAAATCTTTGAAGAAAAGAGAATTTTACTCATAGAGAAAGAACAGGTAATTTTACTGCAGTATCTCAGCTTTGGTTTGAAAAATGTTGAATTTATATTCCAACATTTTATGCTTCAAGTGGAAATACTTCCACCAGTGTTTAGAACACATTGGTTTTAAAAGCCACTAATCAATGAAAATGAAATATTGGGACCAACATTAGTCAAATACATTGATGACAGATGCACAGAAATGCATAGCTGAGTAGGCTTTAGCTATATTTGTATGAAAATTGTTACTTAAAATATACTCTGAGCTCCCTCTAGTCCATTACTATTTGAAACACTATTAAGAATTTTTTCCAAGGGGAAAAGGAGAATTTCCTTCTCAAATGAATTACCTTCTTGTGTAGTAGAACAATTAATATTTTTAAATACTTGCTAAATTCTGTTCATGCTTTGCATACACTATGTCAGATATTGCTTTGTAATGCTAAGCTTTTCTGCTCAATTTTTTCTTTAAAAAACATGGAAGGTGTCTATCAATTATGTGGCTTTGGATAGATTTATGAATTTTTTACATCCTTATTGAATTTATTGTTTATGTCATTGCTTTTATTAAAAAAAAAACCAAAACAAACAAACAAACAGACAAAACCAAACAAAAACACTCCTTTTGACATTAAGCATTAAAAGGCAGAAAAAAATGATTCAATTATCCTGTTGCTGCACCAGCTGTATTCCTGCCACACATGATATTGAATCCAACAATTTATAAACCAAATAAAGTAAACTAAAAATTCAAATTGAAGAGTTCCAATTTTCCCACAAGAAATGTCTAGGATTTGACATAAAAACCAAAATTGTTTTCTTCAGCAGAAGAGTCTAGGAAAATCAAGACAAGCACCACAGGATCACAGCATCTCTTCCTGGCAGGTAGGCAGCCTCCACTGAATCCTGGAAGTCAGTCACCTCTGAACTCAGTTTCTTGTTTCATTACAGCTTGCTTGCTTTTCCTTCTTCAATAACTTTCTTTCCAGCCTGTGTACTGTACCTTACATCACATACCTGTTTCTCAGGATGTTAAAAAAAAAAAAAAAAGGAAAAGAGAGAAAGAAGAAACATGTTTTTAGCCAGCTAGAAAATGGCTAATCACAGACAAAGATGCCCTGGAGAGATTTCCATCTGGTTTGGTAGAGGTTCATAACTGGTTCCCAAACCAGCTGTTATCCATCACTCGCAAGGTTTATGTCATGTCCTCTGCTGCCCTTCAAGTTTTCCCAAGGCCAAGGGATTCACAGCTGCATTCCAGTCTCTGCAGGCTCCTAAAAGGGCATCTGCTGCTGACAGAAGCTGATAAATCAGCCTGAGGACACAAAGTCCCAGATAGCACTCACAGAATCACAAGGTTTAGGGCACCCACTAAGGCATCCTACTACCTTGCGTACCTCTAGTCAAGGGCGATGGATTTCTCTCCTGCTACTTGTTCAGATTCATAGGTGTCCTTCCTTCATTTTGTTTCCTTCCCCATGCTTGCAACTTGTGGAGCTGATTGTTAGCAGGGAAGTAAACTCCAGATATGTATTTCTGAAGAACTGAGAGATTAAAGAGAAGGTTGTTTGAGGACTTTCTTTGTTTGCAGAGGATAGTTAGGGCAGGCTCCCATGTAAGTAAACAGCTGCTGCAGAGTCCGATGGTCTCTAAGGACAGTCTAATACTTCAGACATCATGTAACCCTATAGGCCTCATATCTGACTTCCCAGACACAAATGGTATGAACTGCTTCTACTTAAGCTGGTGAATGAACTTCCCAAATTCAGCCAGCCAAATTATTCTCTGTAGGCACCTTTTTTGACATTATTGATATAGAGGCAGTTATATATATCTGGAACAGAGATATCTTCATTTGGTCATATGAGTTGCATCCATCATGTCCTTGTACCTGTTTCTGAGATGTCAGCAATATCAATGATTTTTAAAGTCATATGCAGACCCTTTGGACTCATACTGGAGCCTACTGGGTCTAGCTGCGTTGAAATTAATTTTCCTTTTATGGATGAAACAGCATCAGTTGGAGAGTTTAGCTCGGGGAGTACATCTATGAAACCATTATTGAGCTGAAAGGGGACATAGCCAAGACAGATGATTCAAAATGGCCAGGGGAGTTTTCCATACTATGCAATGTCATGCTCAGTGTTAAAAAAAGAGGATGATTGTAGTGGCTTTTGAGGTGACTACTCTTTGGAGGATTGTTGTCTGGCTGAGGTAGGTGTGAGTGGTTTGGGTTTTTTTCCCCCTCTCCTTATCTTATCTTACCTTACCTTCCTTTATTCAACTCTTTTTATTTTTTACCTTTGAGGGTGTTTTTCTCTTATTCTTCCTGTTTTTTTCTTCTCTGTTTCTGGAGGTGGAAGAGCAGCTGTGTTGATGCTGGTCTGCTGTCAGGGCCAAACCACCACACAGAGATAGGGCAAACCATTAGATGTGCCAGTTCAAAAGCTAGGGTATGTCTGCCTGAGAGGAAACATAGGACAAAGAACAAAAGAAAGAAGAAGCAGTAAGTAGGTTCATTTCCTCTAACCTTAATGCATTTTTTTTAATTTCTTTTTGCTGAGCTGCCTTGTTATCCTAATTTACATCGTTGTGCTGTAAGCTGGAGTTTTTAGTAACTGGCAATGTTTGTCCAGATATTTTCAGTCTCTCTAAGAAGTTCATACTCATAATAGCTAACATTCAAATGTGAGTAAGCTGTTGAGTTACCTATTTACTGAGAAAAAACACAGTTGTGAAAAGAAGTTGTGCCAAATCTCTGGCATACTGGCAACTCCTGGACCCTAGCTCACTTCAACAGTCCAGAGTTGTAGTGATTTTTGTCAGTAAGCTTGAAATGTAAATAGAGTAAAATTCAAAATTTTAGTCAAGTGGATTACCATATCACAAACATTCAGTCCTATGTTGCAACTTGTTTCCACACCTGTTGTCATTTCACTAATATTTGCTTCTATTCTGTTCTCTCTTAGCTGCATTTGGTGTGCAACTCTATTCTTTCATTGAGCTCTTCCATAGGAAAGAATTGTTTTGGCTTCCTACTGTGGACACGTAGCTTGTACAAGGCAGACAACTGAAAATGGTGTGAGAGTAGTTCAAGGCAGTTGGGTTTTATGAGTGAATAAACTGAAATAGAATTGCTACTGCTTAATTTTTATTTGTGCAATCAACACAAAACAAGAGTAGGATATGTTCATTGTGCCATGTGTAGCAATTCCCAGTTGCAGCAGGGCAGTGAGTTCTATCATGTGATTGTCCAGCTGCCAGAGCTCAGCTCCCCTGCTGCATGCACTTTGGAGTTGAATCAAGGAGGTCAGCTTAGCTATTGTGGCAGGACGATCCTTCCCCCCTCTTTGCCACAGGGAGTTGGTGCAGATATGCAGGAGATAACCCAGATGCTGAACAGCCCAGCAGGGGGTCATCTCTGGCTCCANGATGGTAAGATACATTGAATCCTAAGTTATATTATTTTTCGCTAGCTGTAACATTAATGGTACCGTTTACCTCGCGCTGTATCTTTAAGGTCGCGCTGTATCTTTAACTTCGCGCTGTATATTCCTACTAGTAGTGTCTTTATTCCTGTGTAGTATACTGCTTGTTTTAAGCCTTATGTCTGTTTGTTTCCTGTCTATTGAATAAATCATTCATTCTATAATAGATTGAATCAGCCATTATTAAAGAACTTACGAAGGAAAGTGGGTTTTGGGGTGCTGGCCGCCTCAATAAAGCTGCTGCCTGCTGCCTGAGGCCTGGGCAAAGGCAGGGACTTATTTAAACCCTCACATCCATTCGTAACAGCTATTTAGTATGCCAAAACACAAAGAGTCACTTTAAATAGCAAAAAACACAAGGCTGGAAATGAGATTTCAGTGTGGTATTTGACATTCATACAAATTACATAATACCAACAAAGCAGATGTTTGTTATGTTTGTATGATAGCTTATCTTGTTCCAATTGCAATTACACTCAGGTGAGCAGGTCCCTCAGTTGCATGTAATCTTCTCTCTTTTCACTCTTGAGAACCAACTTGAAAATCTTGGCTCATGTTGTGATATAATATAATGTCTTATCTACTTTCTCTTTAATTGCACTAGCTTATCTTCTTATCTCTTTAGCTCCTCCTGTCAACTTTGACAAGAAATTTCTGTTTAAGTTTATATCTCCGCTATGCTTCTTATGCTGGGGCTGAAGGATATCAGCTAGACACAATAAGAATACTACAGTTACTTTATCATTACTTGGTTTTCATATACAATTATAAATAAATTACAAATACTGATTGGAAAGCAAATTTTACTGTTCAAAAGAAAAGGCTGCTACAAAATCTAGGACACATTTCCTTGAACTAAAGTAAAAGTAGAATATAGTGAAATTAAGAGTGAATGAAATTTTGAATTTTATTCCTGTCATGACTAGCTTGTTTCTTGCTATCTGTGTTGATGTGTCTTTGAAATTACTTAGGTAAAATTAGATTCAATACCCTTCATAGATTTAAGATAAGCCAATTTCAGACTTAGTCATTACATTATGGCACAAGTGTTGCTATTATGTGTTAAATTTCGGTGTGAATTAGGTCTTGATCAAAATAGGGTACAATTCAATGATTAAAATAAAAGGTTACTTGAAATAACTCTCTTTTTATTATGATAGTGATTCAACGAGAGAGTTGCATAAATGGCATATATTTTATATCATAACACTGAAGGAAGAAAGCCAGATTAATCTGCTGTATCAAGGCTTCCGTGAAAACAGAATTTCTTTCTGTGCATTCATATAGCACCTAGCCACAGGAGTATTTCTGCAGAAAAATGAAACACTTTGGGTGTTTAACTGCCAGTGTCTGAGGTGAAGATAATGTGGTCCTCCTGGAAGGCTCCCTGGAACACAGGACAGGAGGGGAAAAGTGCTCTCTTCTACATATCCTACTGTCTACTAAAGATGTACATGAACACTGCTCTTGGGATTCATCTGACCATATGTCTGTACAGGCTATTTAGATTCCTTCTATGTGAATGCACTGAAATAACCCTTTTAGGTTAATTTACCTAAAGTTGTTCACCTTAGCCTATACTTATGTCTATGAAACCATATCTCAGACTAGCCTTGAAGAGTCTTTACATGAACTTTGATCATATCTGGATCTTCAAGCAACTTGGATTGTTAACCTCCCTGCTTAGCAGTTATTTTGAAGCTTTGTCTGTCACCAAAATTTATAAATTTCTGTTGTATGCTGATATAGCTCCTTTGGATTAGCTTGTCTTAATTCTTTCTACATATATTTGATATGCCTTGGGGGAGAAGAGCATAAGGGGGTGGCAGTAGAAACAATTTAGGAAAAATATTTTTTAAAAGGAATCCTAAGCAAGATTCTTTCCTATATCAAGTGTGTATGTGCACTCTAGAATCTCTCTGCATATTCTTACCCCTGTGTAGTCATTCACAAAGTTCTATCCTTAACATTTTTGAAATACCCTGGAGGGTTCAAAGCCTGTTTGTGGCATATATTCAGGAAAAGCACACAGATTCCCAATCTTATCATCTGAATACACAACCCAGCACTAGCCTAGAGATCTGCAGCTGCCTTTTGTGAAGAGAAATACCTTGATGATTCCCTCTGATATTTCTGAGTTTTGATGGGAGGTGTGCTTATCTTTGCTTCTTTTTACTTAAGAATGTGGGGGTTTTTCTCAACTTCACTGCAAAGCAAAAACTGTGCAGTAGAAGTCTTCTCTTGCTCTGACTGAGCAAAACTTGTCCTATGAGATTAATATCTTTCTGGATAGAGTAGGAAAATGTCCCTTGTTAAAGATTCATCTAATTCAGATATCTCAAGATGATAATTCAGGCATTAAATAAGGAAATTTATCCACTTAAATTCCTGAGTAAGGTAAAGCAAGACACAGATGGAGCAAGCAACAGGACCAAAGCTGGGAGAGGAGACAGTGGCAAAAGACTGTTACCAGACAGAGGAAAAGTACAAGTGTCTGGGGAGCTTCATCTTCTTGTTAAGAGGTAGCAAGACCTGCACAAAAAGCTTCTTTCGTCTTGTTTCAAACTCTCAGCTCCTTTCATCACTGTGAAGATAAAAGAGTTCTCAGGTGGACTCTTCTACCCCTAATCACACCATAGAATGCCCTGATTTGGCAGGGAGCCACAAGGATCATGAAGTCCAACTCCTGGCCCTATACAGGACAACCCCAAGAATCTCATCATGTGCCATTGCCCAAACACTTACTGAAGTCTGTCAGGCTTGGCGCCATGACAGCTTCCCTGGAGAACCTCTTCCACTGCACAACCACATCATCAGAAAGTCTTAGAAATGGCTTTTTTTTTTTTTACCTTCACCCTGCAATGTACATCTAAGGGTTAAATGGTAACCTAAAGGCATAGCAATCTAATGTTATATGTAAGTGGCAAATCCCTGGATCACCCTGTTGGAACTACAAAAGACCAACAATCTCACCTGAGACAGAACACTGTGTCTGACAGCAGAGACTAGCAAATGCCTCAGAAAACATTTTAAAACAAGGCATGCAACATATAAGTCATACTTCCTTAGACTGTTTTCCCAGATATCAGCAAACTGCAGTCAGCTCAGACAAGGCTGACAACAACTGGAACTGCAAACAGTGCTTTACCCCAGGAAAGGTTTGTAAGCACAGAAAAACTCATCTCCAAAGAAAACCAGAAGTGAATGTTAGTGTGAAGAGGGAAGCATTATCTTACTGCAGGATCAGGAGACTAAAATTATATATAGGCTGAGTAAAACGTAACTTTGAGTCATGAGGAGGAAAAAAGGACTAAAATATTTAGTCACTGCCCTGCCCCCCATCCTCCCTGAAAAGGTAAAGCAGGAACACATTGAATGTTTGTGGGTAAGTGCTTTCCACAGCAGAAAGGTCAGATTAGATGGGACCAGAGATGATTGTCTCATCCTTCTTAGGCACAACCTGAGCTTCAGTTTTAAACAGCTGCTTAGTTTTACCCATACTTGGTTACAGTTTCTGTATTAATCTGATTTCTAACAGCTATGTTAGAAACCATATAGTCAAGTGTTTTAAATCTTTCAACTACATCTCCCTATATAATTACAGATCTAGTGGAACTCGCTCAATACAATTCCAAAAATACATGTAGAAATGCAGGTTTCTTTAAAAACACTGTAACTCTGAACTCACATTGGTATTTATGCAGAAGCAGAACATTATCCTCCAAGAATAATTAAGATATCGCTGAAGAAATACAGGAACTGTAGCTAATGAAAAAAATGTAAATGTGCTTCATTACATATTACTACTGTGTTACACTGAATAATTTTTCTTATATGTGTTCTACAAATTTGGCAAACATTACAATTTGCTTGTAATGGCAATAGGGAAAAATTTGTTCTTAAATGTAATACCTTTGGCTAGGAGGGCAAAGCAATAATCAACCATCTTGTAAAGGTTTTAGTGAAGAATAAATAACCTAAATCTTATTGTATTTTCTCATGAAAACGTAAATGTTTTTGTGTGTGTGTGTGAATAATCCATGTAATGTTTCCTGAATGAACCTCCTAAAGCAATAATATTTAAATATAGGAGGAAGGAGGTTTAAGTGATTGTATCACATGACCCATCAACTCTGTAGAAGAGTAAACTCTGAATGCCCATTTTTACAAATACACAGTCTGAGGCTGAATACTGGAGCTAGAGATCACAGTTCAAATAAATACAAGGCTACTGCATTCATCAGGGGATTGATAATGCAGCATAGAATGCTTCTTCCTGCCAACACCATAAACCAATGCACCTCATTCACATCACTGATGTTTGAGGACTTGAGGATTGAAATAAAAGATTTGATTTTGTTAGGATATGTACTATAAAAACAGACTGTGAAAATGAGGTTTCATTTCACATCAGAGCACAATAGATCAAAAATTTTGTCCAGCCTATGATATTTGTAACATGGTTCTCTTAATTTTCAATGCGGGACTCAGCCTTGGGATAGCTAGTGGTTTTCACCAGCTGAAGGGCTACACTGAACTGCTTTTGTAAACAGGATTGCATGATGTACAATTTGCTAAAGATCTTTCTCTCCTTAAATGGGTATACAATTCCAACTTCACTCTTGCCAGTATGTTGGTGAAGGATTAATTTCAGGTAGATGCACCAGAAACTACGTGTAGAAGCACATGCAGAATTGGGGTGGTGTAAGCTTCTTTCAGTTACTGGATTTGGGGAAAGAATATATCTATGTTTTACAAATGAATCTTTGAAGAACCAAGCTGTTTCATGAGCTTGTCTGGATTCAGTAGTGTGAAGCTGCTCTAGAATGTGTCCCCATGTGACACAGATAGTAATGATGGCAGAGGACATCCATGAGAAAGGAGATCCATCTGATACTCTAAGTAAAAGAGATGTGACATTGGGATGCATAGGAGAGAATTTAGAGTCAGAAGAAATACAAGTGAGAACAGAAATGTAAGAAAGGTTTCTTCTATCCAAATGAAAAGCAGCATGTAGGGAATACACTTGAGGTGAATCCTGGATCCCATCTTGGGAGAAGCAGAAATTTTCCAGGAGGTTACAGAAAGTTTGTTATACTACTTTGAGTCAAGCTTAGGGGCATTATTTCCTTTCCATGTACTTCCTGAGTGTAGTATGATAAAATCAAGTTTCCTTCAATCTTGAAAAATGCTCAGCATTAAGAATGGTTTCGGGGTTGATAACCAATTTCCAGCATCCCTGATCCCAGGGAGACAAGAGTTTCTGCAAGAATACTGATTTCTTTCATATCACGTCATTCAATGGTCAGAGATCCCAAGAATTGTAGGCACTTCAGCTTCCTTTAACTGCAAAGTGCCTATTCTTCAGAAGGAAAGTCAGAGCTTGAACCACATTTTCCTAAGGCAGAGCAAAGGATGGAAGATTTCAGATAGTTTTCTCTTTTAGATTATAATAGAAGGAACTTTGGCTAAGGACAGGAATTAAACTACAAATTTGTGAATTAAATTAAAGCTTAATTGCAAGTTGATCAAAATCAGGTTTTTCTGAACCAATACAAGTTTATATTATATTCACTTTGGGGTTTATTTTTACCCTTTTCCATTTGAACACTCTAAAAACACTTGCAAGCAACTTTCTGATATCAGATAGTGTTCATCCTTTCATGATTGCCAGGATCATTTATGTCTCTTTCCTCTGGTTCTCCATAACTCCTCCACAGTTAATGAATTAGCATTCAATTCTACTGTTTTTTCAAACTATTCTACAAAAAAATAGAAGTCCATATTCTCAAAACTTGTGATTAAAGCATTAAATTAACTAAAATATAAAAAACATTTAATTGATGCTCAGTGTTCTTTGGTCAGTTGTGTTATGGACACATAGACAGATCTGATCTTCACTGGAATAAATTGAACATTATAAAGGTTCTGAGAGTCACAGAAATCCAGTATATTAATGGAATTAGATAATTCCAGTTCAAACTCTACCTTAGAAGACTTTCTGACATATTTATTAATTTTTTCCAAGGAGGCAGAAACAAATTTATATAAACTCAAAATCCAGTCAGAATAATAGAAAAGTCTCACTGAATCCTGAGCAAGTCATTAATACTACACATTTAATTTAGAACCCAGTATGGTTCTGCTGCTCTCAGCTATCATACAAAATGCAGCGTGAGTTTCAAAGATGTTAAACTTACATGTATCACAGTTACATTCTGATCTGCAGTCAGGCCACAGCACTCAGTATCCCTTAAATGTTTCATTTCCATTATGTAGCATGGTGGTCTAATGTTTTGTACTGGAAAGATAATGAAAAACTCAGGAGAATGAAAAGAAAATCAAAGGGAAAGGATGTGCCAAAGAGGAAAGGCAGATAGTATGATTTAAAAAACCTTTCTGGCTTGCTTGAAATGAAATGTCAAATATACCATTTCTAATGCTGCTGGTCCTCCTGCTGTTTCTGAATCTGATATTTCTTAAAGCCTGGGATGTTAAAAAAAAAGGAAAAAGGAAAAGGACACTTTTAAAAAATTTTATAACCTCAAGAACATTTAAATTTGTTCTAATATAGTCATTATATATAAGTGTATTCACTTCATTAAGAAAGCATATTAGTTCATACAGTACCTGGATAATAATTCTGCTAGAAGTTTGAAAATCAGTCCTTGTTTGCCTAATGTGGGACCTATTTTCCAAAATCACAAACGACTGCTGCATATCTCCTAGCAACTGCTAGAAAGCCTAGCAACAGCTACAGCATTTTTTCTCATTAGTTTATATTTTTGAATCACCTTCACAGAGTAGATTCTTATCTGTGTGCATAAAGAAATAAAGAGCCCTTAGAGCCTCTGGAAGTGATCTTTCTTAGCTCAGTCGTATGAAAGTGTATTATGTTTGGATAACTGTATACATCTACAGTGTTGCTACAGCACTTTACTGAAACCCAGAACTGCTCAGGCAGTTAAAGGGAGTATTTAAAATGGATTTAAATCTGAAGTTCTGCATGTACAAATCCTTACAAGGAAGAGATTCCAGTCTGTTCCACATGGCAAGCCAGGCAAAATTGTCATCAGAGAGAACACTCCTTGTTTCAGCAGCTATCAAATGTCCAGGAGAACTGGGTGTGTTTAACAAATATAATGTCTATACCTGTAAAGGTGGAGTGATGTAAAGGTACCAGAAGCTACTCCCCCAGACACAGAATTTCACAGTCACAAAGAGAACTTTCTCTTCAGGTCACTGCTTGGATGTCCACATGGAAAGGTACCTAGCCAGAAAAGGGTGGTACTTTGAGAAATAAGCAGTGTCTTCACTTCAAGTTGTTCTTCATCTGAAAGTCTCAGAATTTTAGAAACTTACATACTCTCCCAGGGGAAAAGTAACCAACTTATGAAATTTCCCAGGAAAACAACAAAAAAAAAAAATATAGAGTGGAAAGACTATTTGTTTTCAAAATTACACCAGACCTAAATAAAAGCTAAAAAACAGCAAAAGTGAGTACTAAAATATAGTATTTTCTCTGTAAACTATTTACTCATTAGATTAAACTGAAGGAATATAAAATGAAGATGAGCTCTCTACAGGGGTAAGTGGACCAAATGACTGGATGGGTACTGTTTAAAAACAGAATTCTGGCAGTGTTCTGAGGGCTAAAATATAGAGAAACTTTAAAACAGAGTTTCAGTTAATAACATGTACAATTTCACACAAAGAACAGATATCATGTTATGGCTTCACCTCTGTGTGCAATGAAGCATCAAACTTCCTGGCTTTCCAGTATTTGTCCTTTCATTTTGTTATAAAGCAAAGGTTATTAAATACTTTCCTAACTTCTGTCATTTTGCCTTATTCATACAAAATATTCAAATTAGGGACACCAAGTCAGAACTGTAACTTTGGAAGACTTCACAGGAATTTTCTAAGGGATTTATTCTACCTAACAATTCGAATTGAATACAATGTCAGTATAAGTCCCTCAAAGGCATCTTTACATGTTTAGTTTTTCCTGATTATTTATTAGAGACCCATCTGCTTTTTATTCATCCTGACCTGATTGAATGAGAAGGTATAGGATCCATAGGAAAGGAAATGACTTAATAGTGTCCCAAGTATTCCTTCAGTTTTTGAATTCAGCCCTTTTAAATGTTTCCTACATTTCAAATGGTTCTCTGTTCACTTGCAATTCTTGTTTTGAAAAACTGAATTTCCTCATGCAGTATATAATTACATATGCTTAATTCCACATAGGTATTTATCCATCCATCTAAAAAAAAAAAAAATCAAGTGATGCTGGAGCCAAAAGGTTCCCAACAGCTTGCCAAAAAAATCTTATCACATAGAAATATGGGCAGAATACATGCCCAGGTATAAAGGTCTGACAATTTCTGTTTAACGAACAATTCATGATTAGGTAGAGATGAAAAACTGGCAAAAAACAAATAGAGAAGAAAAGATAACATTTGAAACTTATCTAAAGAAGAGAAAAATATAGGTCAGGACAATTGCAATATGGTTTCCAAAAGTATTATCATATATAGAAAGAATAAATTACTAAGAGCCTGTTGTCTATTAACTCAGAAAAAAATAGGTTTAGGTCTCATAGTCTGACACTATTGCAATACTTTTTATCACAGCAAAAAATAACACTGTTCAATGAAATTTCATGAGCAGTGTCACTATTGTGACCGCTGCTGTCACAAAGAATGTGTTGGTGAGTTTAATTCTGAGTGTTTGTTTTTCATCACAAAACAGAATGGGATACAGATGCTTCATCTTGTCTTCATTAATTCTCTGGAACAGAAGCACTGGCAGGTTCAAGAACATATCCTACAGTTCTTGAAGGGATCATATGTAGAAGGAAGATTTTGAGCAGCCTCATAAGCAGCTGTTTTTCTGTCTGTCTCTAATTGCATCTGTCTTTGCTGAGAGTCTTTATCATTATGAGAGGCTGTTGATGCAGTCATGAGTTTTTGAAGGCAGACATTCTCTTAGAAAGATGTGCTGCCTTCTGCACCTGCATAGTCAGGACCTGCTGAGACTTCTACACACTTTTTCCTCAAAAATCATAATGTAACTGCAAAAATCATACATCTGCATTAAATTCTGATTATGTCTCATTGTTATTCTCCTAGTTTTATACAAGAAGCCTGGAAATACAGAGCTGGTCAGGAAAAAATGGATGCACAACTGAGAGAACATGTAAGTCATGAAGCTGACTTGTAAGTAGATGAAACTGAACCACTGAGAGATCAGTTCAGTGTTTTGATTATCAGTAGGTTTTATATATTTCTGTAATCAGATTCAGAAAGGGAAACACCTATGGGCAATGTTGCCATGCAGACTCCTTGGGAGATGTCATTATCCTGCCACCAGACATCAGGCTGGAGTCTGCATCCTACAAGTGCCTCCACAATGCAGAAGCAATAGAAGATGGAGGTCTAGACACGCTTTTCAGCATCTGCTGCCTGTATTATCCAAAATTAAGGGCTCAGTAGATATCTTTTGAAACATCAGTTACAACTTTGCACATCCTGGGGTGGTTAGCTTCCTGTAAATCATGAGGTTCCAGGAGCCATTAGTCACTAACTGGTTTGTCAGTATGAGATCCAAAATTTTGTCTGACAACTCATAGTAACAAAAGGCTTCCATGACTCTGCACTTCGAAACGTTTATCATCTGTTGCTGGCTGTTACACTTCTGAGGCATGGTGCTGTCCAACCAGCCTTAGATGATCTGGGCACAGAAGCTGTGGCTTGCCAGAGGCAAAGCTGTCACAACACTGAAATTTCTCAGAAGTCATATGTCAGGGTAAAAGAAGCCCAGGAGTCAAACTATTCAGAGTATTTTCCCAGAGTAGTTGCCTCAGGTGACTAAGAACACATGAGTTTCCTCACACTGAGCCTTTTTTCAGCAAATGGAAGTTTGGGTAGCAGGCACTGGGAGGTCATCAACAAAGAATCAATAGAATGAGCAGAAATAAAATTAAGGCTTGTGTCCACATGTGAGCATTATATAAGACATGGGGCTAGTAAAAAATGACAAAAGGCTCATCTCCAGGGTACTTTCTTGCTGAGCAACATGTACTCAAGAAGGAAACTGTTGTGTCAGGTTGCTTTCAAGGAACTTTGAACACCAAATGCAGTAACAACATGCAATCAGCATAGGTAAACAACTCTATGCAAAGCAAACCTTCTGAAAAACTGTGACTGTAGAGACTTAAGCAGTATCTATTTGGATGTACCCTTTTAGAGGTGCATTACTTGCTATTATGACTCCATTGTCATGGAGAGCCAGGAAGGAGAAGCACAACTTGTTAGCAGTAAAGATCTTTTAAAGCTATTTGGAATAAAGGTCAAATCTATCACTATGTTTATTAGGAATTGTAACAGTAGAGATGCGTGTTTCACCTTGACTTCTGCAGTATTTGTGTTTCCCCATTTATTCTCAATAATACAATACAAAATATTTATTGCTTTGAGGCAAAAGGAAACTAACAGGCTTACAAAGAAATTACTGTATGGACTATTTAAATGTATCTCTGATTGAATTATGAATTGGCAAGAAAGTTTCAAGATTAAAATGGAAAAATTATCATCTCCATTAGTGGACATTGTTAACGTGCCCATTTATTAGAAAAGACAAGTGGAATTAAATAAAAATGGTTTGCCCTTGGGTGAAAATTAAAGTGACTGTTGAGAGGAATTAAAATAAAGGAAGGTGATTTTTTTTCCTTTCCCAAGATCAATTGAATTTTCTAGTGGTTCCAAGGTGCTAGACAGGTTATGTCGTAAAGACCAACTATTGCTTCAGGAAGGAGAAAATTGATAGATTCATTAATTCACAAAGAAAACTCAAATCCCTCCTAAATAGTCCAAGAGGGGGATAAAATCATCATCACTTCTAAGGCAGTATACCTCAAATTAAGATACTTATTCTCAACCATGAAAATTATTTGATGTATTTTAAAAGCATACCTCACAAAGTACTTTAGTATGTCTCCAGAAACTTAAGTCATGCAAAATCTTTTCCATATTTTTGAAAAAAAAAAAAAAACACACAAAAAAAACACACAAAAAAACAACAGAAAAAAGGATACCATCAAAAATGAAGTTTAATATAGATGCAATAAAAGAAGAGTTAATTCAATGGAGATAAATCTTCTGGGAAGTAGTGAGATTTATTAATGCAGTAGAAACAATGTGATTTTCTAGAAAATTATTACATGGTTATAGCAAATATTATCTCACTCAGGAAGTCCTTATGCCAATTGACTCCAGGGAAATAAGTGATAAGAAAGACTTTCAAGGCACTTGCCCTAAATGAAGTTGTGCAATTTTAAGGTTTCCAGAGTAAAGACTTTATGTTTTTAAGGACAACACAGGCAGAAATTGCATCTAGGTCATCATTCCAAATCTTGATTTTCATTGCTACCTGAAAAGGGCCACTGCATAGACAGCAGGTCAGGCAGAGACCTCTTGGTTCTAGTCCAATCTCTCTTCTGCAACTGACTTCCAGAAAGGGTGGGAAGGACAGAAATTCTGTAGGTGGTACAGCTGTGCAAATATACCTCTTGTCATCTAAATGCACGTAACCTGACACTAAGAAATCTGAACATTTCTAACCTGTTAATTCTGTGTCAGGTGAAAGAGCTGAAATACCCTAGACTAGACTAAAGCATGGTCAGAATATTTTGCTAATGTTGGGCCCGAGGTGCAGGATGATCTTTAGATATAAATACAGATATATAAAGAGATGAAAGAAGGTTAAAAATATTTTCTTGCATGTTTTAATGGAAAAAATATTTCTTTGGTGTTTCCATTGCCAGGTGGGGCTCTGAGATTTGTAAGGAGAATGAAAAGCCACTCAGATGAACAGAGTTTTGTGGACTTAGGTATCTCTAGATATAGTATCCACTGTGACCACTATAAGAACATTCCTGACAAAGACTTAATATTTGTAATGGTTTATAAAAAGTATTACTTATTTACTTACCTCTGATTATGTGCATTGAAAGCTCGAATGCGGTCATTTTTCACACATACCAGGTCCAGAACCACAATATTCCCCCCTCCAAGCAAGTAGAAACTGAAGAGAAAATCGTGTTGGGTTTTACAGCTCTGGTCTTCACACATTTAGCTCTTACTATTTAACAACATGACAATGCTGAAAAGTTTGGCAGGTGAGTTTCAATTATTCACAAATGCAATGTAATGCACATTGAAAGGGGATAAAGTATAGAGTTTATGCACACTAGAAGGCTGTAAAGTAACTGGAGACATACAGAAAGAATAGCCTGTCGTCAATATCAATAGTTCAGAGAAAACTTCGAGTCATTGCTAATTTGGCTAAAGAAAAAAATATTAGGTTATACATAGTACAAGATAAAATATCCTGACAATATTTGTAAATGGAATGCTTTTTTATTTTTATGGTGAAATATATGTGGCATGCTGCGTTTAGTTCTGGTCATGTGTTCTCAACAAAACATAACAAAAAGAGGAGGAAAAGGTGAATAGATGTAATATCCTGAGAAAAACATCTATGATTTAGGCATCCAATCTGGAGGTTCTTCCTATGCAATCCTATAAGTTCCTGGTGTAGCTGAATGACAGAGAAAGACAAACTGAAGATCTCAAGTGAACAGCTTAGTCAGTCAGTCTAAGTACGCTTTTTTTTTTCCTGTTGGCTTTGAAATTCCTGCTGTTGTACCTGTGGTTCAAACTGAAATTTGGAATCATCATGTGTCCTCTGTCTGAAAGGCACTAGAGGATAACACAAAATGAATGAGAAAGAAAAAAGCATAACTACTCTTGTCTTTCTCTGCTGTCATTTAAACATGAACACCTCCTCATAATGTTCCAAACATGTCAACTTATGAGCTATTTAAAGAAAGGAATATTACTTTATATGTTACAATCACTCCTCCTGGCACAACAAGGTGAAAACTGTACTACTTTGCACTAATAAGGCTTGTCACATGAAGAAAGAAACTAACTCTAGTTCAGTCAGAAAAACAGCCTAAATTTCTGTCTTGAACTACAGATGGAAAGAGTGCTAATGGGGTATCCTGACTAAGAGCACATTCTCTTCCCAAGCATACCTACATTATTGTTACTTTGAGAGGCAATGCTGCTGCTTCTGTACAAGACAGACTCTATTCTATTTTGGAAAGTTTCTTTGTGAAAATAATACAGCAATAAAGTATCTTTTATTTTTGTCTTTTTCTTTACGTATCTGCAAATGTTTCTTGACAGCATGACCTTTTAGCCTTTCCCTATATATATACTTGGTATTGAAATATATATTATATATTATACTACATATATATTATATATATAATATATATTATATATTATACTAGTTAGGATAAGCATGTGTTGAAAAGCAGGGAAAGAGAAGATAATCTGAAAGATGGACAGAGAAAGTGGGGTTTTTTTTCTTAGTCTAACTAGAGTTGTACACAAACCCCTCTTGTAGAAGAATTGAACTTCTCTGCAGCTACCAGTGCATTGTTTTCTGCTTGCTTGAAGACAGATTCATTCACAACATGCAAGATGATGATTGTGGTAAGAGAAAAAATATTCATAGATTTGAAGGGCTTGCTTTTTGAGGCATCCATAAAGACAACATCCAAAATCCCATCAAAATCCCATCAAAAACCTTAACTGGTGTCAAATAAACCAGGGAAAATAGAGAATAGAGTAAATTTGTAGCATACAATTAAAACTAAAATTAAAATTCATTCTACTTTAGATGATTTGCAAAAGTCATGTAATCACTATCAGAAGATCATATAATATTAATGTAAACAGCTAAGATCTTTAGCCTCCAAAAGATAAAAGCACTGGTTTTATGAGTATGTGTTATAGTATTAAATTTTTATACTCACTAATGAAAAACTTAGTCACAAGCCTGGACAGTAAGTTAGTGTTATTGTTGTCTAGACCATGAACAAAATTAAATTATATTAAAAGAGCCGAAACTCTAACAAAATCCCATACATCTGTGCATGACTGTAGAGCCAATATTACTTTCTGTTTGGTGACAGTTATTGTCATTATAACTGCAGTACAAGGGAAAAACTTCATAACCAAGTTCATAAAACAACTTTCTCCAAACAACTCTGTTTCTTAGTCTCCTTATTACATAGGAACAGGAAACAAAGATACAAAAGAGAGAAGATATGTTTGACAGTTATAGTAAATAACACTATTTGTTGTCTTTATGGTCATTCTCACAGTAAATTTATCTTTTGATGTCATGCTACTAGTGATATCAACACAGAAAAAATGTCTTTTCCATTTCATCATGTGCCTTTTGACATTTGGGACCAAACTTATTTTGTTGTATACAAATCTGAGGGGAAAGATAAAAGTATACTGAAGAATGAAAGTAAGACCTAATGTGAATCTGCTGATGGTGTAGTTGTTCCCCTTGGCCTCATCCATGACTGAAGGAGCTGTAACAGAGGAAAATACCATGCTTGACAGCATGTGGAAATACAGTACAAAGAAGATGAAGAGCAGCCAGACAAAAGGAATTCTTTGGTTTAATGTATGGCAGCAATGTGCTTTCCATAGTGGCTCTATCTGCCATTGGAAATACTGTGGGAGACACAAGCTCCAGGATATTAAAAATTGGTCTCCTAGAGGATGGGAAATAGCTGTATATTGCACCCCAGAAGATAAGAGTAACCCAGGTTCTTGTTAATAAATGCCCTGGGGCAGATTAGAGTGACGTTACACTGAATGATCAGTATTTGTAAATATATATATATATATATGTAGGTTTTCTTTTAGAACAGATTTTTTTTGCAATGGAAAGCAGGTATGTAGCCATTTTAGTTATTATTATCTGTCATATTATAGCAATATGACAGCACAAAAATATTACTTATGAAAACGTATAAGAAAAAAAAAGGAAGTAAAAGAAAGGGAAGTAGTACAAAAGGTATAGAACCACCACCAGTGCATCAACAATGAAGCTGTTTGTCAAAGTGATGATCTTCATCCATTGGGATTGGGAGAAGAGGCCCATGAAACACAGACTAATGGGTTAATAGACACATAGGCTCAGGTGGGAACAGCCTGGTACCTCCCCTGTGCGGCTGGGATCTTTCAGTCCTCTGATGGAGGGCCTCAGAGATGAGCCTGGGGGCACTTCAAGGCTCTTTGATTGTTTATAACACCTTCTAAGACGCAACAGCTGCCTCCCATGTCGGTGCAGTTGAACCAGTAATAACCCTCAGACCTGCCCCTGTGTGTGGGGAGGAGGTTTTACAACACAGCAGAGGACAATCACCATGATAACACCATCCTGTTGTCTGTGTCCTCAGCCTCAAAGCCCGGCTTCACCAAAGCACACTGACGCCTGCACGAATGGATAAATGCTTTGAGTCATTAAACATTAACAGCCCAGTCCTTTAAAATTGTATCCATGACCTAGTATGCACATTGTTAAAAATTAAACATATTCAGTGCTGCTATGAATTGATTGGGGCCGAGGGGTCTGTTTCTCCCATTATATTTCCAGCATATAGAACAGAATACTCTGTTCACAAAGGGCTTGATCCTGCACCTGTTTAAGTCAGTGAGGACCCATTAGTTCATTTGGTTTGACATAACCTATATGTGAGGTTGAAGGAATAGTTGCAGCAAAGTTTGTTGTGATTTTTAGTTTGAGACTTACCCCTGCCTCTTATTCTTTAAAATACTATAATTTAGGTCTGAGGCTTCCAACTCCTTTGAAGGTGTGATCTGAATTATCATTCAGAGAAAAAAAATAATCTGGTGACCTTCATCCCCTCAAATTCAATGAGCAAATTGAAAATATGTATCACTTTTATTTGTTTCTATTATTTCAAAATTCTTGCCCATTTCAAGGTAGGGCTTTTGCTGGTGTCTATTTTACTTTTCAGAATGTGTACTGCAATTACAGTCTAATTAGATATTGAAGCCAGTCATTAAAAGTAGTTTTGAAAGAAAATAATTTAGATGTTGTAAATAGGATGTAGGTAATTGTCAGGAAAAAGTAAACTGTTTGATAATTACAAATGTTAAACTGAACATATCTAATGTTGAAGCATAGTTCTTAAGCAATGAAATGGGTCAGCTATCTTTTTGCAGGTAAATCATCCAAAAATTCACCTCTAGGCCAATGAAAATATCCATGCTATACTAATTATTAATTCTGTAGATAAGTGTTCATTCTATAAAGCCTAAATTCTATAAAGCTTTGCCAGAAAAAAAAAAAAACCAAGATTACATAGTCTCATAATTCCATTAATTCCATCAAATGTATGTATCAAACATAGATATATTTTCATATTCTTCAGTAAAAGTGTGCTATATCAAACTCAGAGGACTCATCACGGGGTTTCTATATCAAACCTAATGAACATGGGCCAGTTGCTTGCTTATTGCTTTCAGACACCCAGTCATTTTTATTTCTGAAATCCGTAAACCAGAAACTTATTTTTAATCTGAATGGTTTTTAGTCCTAAAGTCAAGGTTCCCAATTGCACATAGAATGATCACACATCAGATCACGTTTTAAAACAAGATATATTTAATAGAAAATGGTGTCTCAAGGAGAATTAGAAACTACTGTGTTTAGACTTTTTAGAAAAGTGATTAGTCAGGCTAGATTTAAAATCTAAAATAAAGCTTTGTTAGATTATATTTGTTAAGAATGTATGCTACTATAAATTATTACTTAAATTTTATCAAAAAGATTCTTTCCATTCAGGATGCCTAAGACTCTGGACCATCAGAACATTAAACAGCAAAATTTTGTAAATATTTGAACAAATAACACCATGATAGTGAAGGATTAGTCAACCTGTATGTAATTACTTTTAAAGCAGAATGGAAATTGATGGTCAAATAGGTCTTTATAATATTAATATAACTAAGCACAAAAACAAAAAAAAGGAGACTAAACTAGAAACATGCTCAGTGTGAGAAGAAACATGACCCTTTATCAACAGGCAACAGTAACTTCAAGAGAAGAGGTAACTTTAAGACAGTATGTTTAAACAAGTCTTCAAGTCTCTGGTAAAAAGCACTCGCCAATTAACCCTAATATTGTTTTTCTAGATCTCTAAGCTCTGGCAAGAAGCATTTCTTCACCTTTATTATCCAAAATTTCAGTTATTTAAATTGAATACTTCATAAACTAATTTATATTTAATGACTGATGTGGCGCTTAGCGCTGTGGTTTAATTTACAGCGCAGTTTGGTAAAAGGATGAACTCAATATTAGAGGTCTTTGCCAACTTTATTGATTCAGTGATTCTCTGTATCTGCTACAATCATTGATTTTCAAAGACAGAGAAAAATTGTTTTATTTTGTTTTCACTTTTTGTTTTATATCGATTTAAATTTTCTCCAGCTGAGGCAGTGGAATGCAAAAATCAATTTATTTTTGTTTAATTCAATTTAAGAAATTGTCTTTTAAAGTCATATTCTTTGTGTTGCATCATGCGGGATTGAAAGACTGCAGGAAAATCTTTATCTACCAACATGGGACAGTTCAAGTCTTTTTAATTACAAAAGCTTTCCTGCCACTGTTAGACTTAATTAAATCTTCCTTTTTGTTAAATTTAAATCTAGGACCAAATTCAAGCTGACAATGTCTCTTTGATTCTTGGTCTCAAATGAAGAATGTTTCATTTGTTGTGAAGCCAAAATCATGAATGAACTGCAGCTTAAATAAGGTATATGAAAAGGAAGAAAAATAATTACCTAATAAAGGTAGTCCTTCATTTATTTTCACATTTCCTTGCTTTTCTAATCTTTATAACATCTCACCTCAGTAAATAAGGCAATATTTTAAGGCACATAGACATAGAAAAGGACACAAATATTAACTATGCACTTCCAATTTGAACTGTTGACTTACTACAAAAAGAGGGAAAGTCTATATGTGTTTAAAGTTAGAATCTACTTAAGCTCCTCAGCTTTTTGTCAAACCATGTCTGTATTCTTGAAGGAAATAATTACATACACACATTTTCTCTATAAAAGAAGTAGCTCAGTCTTAGTGTATCCTTTACAAAAGTAAGGAAAATTGAAATGGCCAACTATTATGTGAGTGAAGACCAGAATTATATTCTAATATTCTTACAGCAGTAAGAATTCTTTCCCCAGTTCTCTTTCTGTTTCTTTTATTCATGTGGCCTTTACATCTTCACTAGAAGCTACTATTCATCATTGCCATTTCCACTAAGTTTTCAAACTTTACACTTCTTTCTGAGGAACTTCGTTAAAAACATCAGGACTGTCGGGAAGAGTAACCAACCAAGCTCCTTCAGTGCACAGAATAATAGAGGGTGACTTTTTTTTTTTTCTTAAACCACCAGGTGCAACCGTAAATGTCTGTTAAAGGAAAATAAATAAAATAAAATAAAAATTAAAGAGAGCCTTACTGATTTTATCAAGATAAAAGGTGGTGGAAAGCAAATGATAGAGATAGCAAAGGAAACTTTTTCACTATTTCCATTTTAAATATACTGAAGTAAGGTATATTCCATGTTTGCTTCTTTAGCGCTTTCTGAAAATAAAAGGCATCTAGAAGGAGTAAATGGTGATTTCCCAGGAGAGGGTAAAGTCTAAGACCAGTCTGTATCAACCAGATTTCCACAGGTTCTCAGAAGATAACCTGATACCTCTTCTACATGGTGAACACAAACATCCAGTTGGGTAAACAGAGAGCATATAATTGTATTTGTCTTTCTAACGTAAATGTATCTGAGGGAAAGATTATCCAAGATTTCTATAGATGGAGATTAGGACAGCATAATCTTCTATTAAAAAAAAAAGAAATCACTCCATAAATGTTAACATGCCATTTGGACATTGGTTGCTTTTATGACTGACCACTTCACAACCTTTTGGAGAATTGCAAAAAAATTTCTGGTTGTACTGAATTCAATCAATAGTAGCTGGTAAATCTGAAATACAGGTTTTATTTAAGAATTAGAGCAGAAATGGAAGGAGTCAAGAAAGTAAAATACCCAGGTTTCATTCTTTCTTCCATATATCCTATTCTGTACCAATAAAAGCAGTCTGGAAATAAAAATCTCAAAAAAAATTAATGCATACCTAAAAATAATCATACTATAATGTTAACAAAATCACTTTCAGAAATTACAGTTATATATCTGACTGAAATCCTTCTTATTTTACACTTTCAATATTTGCACTGAATGCCAATCAAATGTAACAGAAGACTCAGTATTTGCTGCCAATTTTCTGCTACATTGTGAAAACTCCAGAATCATTGATTGTCTACCAATTCTTTTTATTCTTTGTATTACCATCATAGCCTTTACATTCACCTCAGCCAACAGAAACTTCACAGAAAAAATATTGTAATAATGCTGAGTACTGCAGTGTTTCACTACTAAAACTTCAGGTTTCTCTACTTCATTCTTATTAAACTAAACATTTCACAGCTGTTCTTTCAGTTAGAATGAAAAATATTTTTGGTATTAATTTTGCATTAGTAAAAAAAATGTTGGTTTTTCAGAACCAAGAAAATTTATGAATTTGTGATATTACTTGACTCAACAGGAAACAAGCCTCTATAACAGACACATTTTTTTTGTCAAATGGAGCAAGGAAGAAAGTGAGCCATATGGGCCAAGCAAGCTGATAATGTGTGAAGGGTATTCTCTCCCGTAGACACTATTGATTATTTATTTGGTACAAGATATTTCTTCGCAGATAATGTTTGAAACATTTCTGTCAACCCATTTCCTCCTGCCTGTCCCTCCTCACTTCCTTCTAAGCTCAGGTCTACCATCTTGAAAAAGAACAGTCCATCATGTCACTCCTAGGTCTGAGAAATGTTTAGAAGAATCAGGAGGCAACACCTTGAAATTCTGAAACCACATTCCTCAAGGAAAATCAGGAGTTTCTTGCCTATGGTAAGTTTCTCTTCTTTGATAAATGATATTAGATTATGTAGAGGACATAATCACAATCTGCCAACAGCATAATCTAGTGTCTTTACCCTTCATGTTATAATGTTGTTTCAGGAATTTCTAAATGAGCACTTTTGAGTTTAAAATGTCAGAGGAAAATTTTAATGAGAAAGTTTAAGCTTTGCTTAAATTGTAACATGGTTTAAAAAATGTCCTGAAATATTCAGAACCATGTCTTTGCAGGTTTTGGTCAATTTGAAGTGTAACAGAGGCCCTGAGTTTCATGAACAGAACATGCATAACAAAGTTGACAAGAATCAGCACCAACATGAGGACTTCATTTTACCATGTTCTCTAAGAAGTAGAAAAAAAATATGTCCTATAGAAGAGTTATACACACCAATACAGACACAAATACTGGTTTTGAAATTTCCTGCATTTTAGAAACAAACAGGACATTGAATAATATGAGTGCTTTTTAGATATTTTTTTCCCTGCAGTTTGCCTAAGGAAAGAACTTGTGATAATGTAGAAAGGAACTTGTATCATCACCACAGGAGCATTTGTTTAATGGGATTCATTTACATAGAAATATGCACCCTAGTAGGAACAATTCAGAAATTCAGCAAACAGCTTGTGATTTCAAAAAATTGTTGACAATGCTAACAATTTGCAGTGGTAAAATACCTTCTGAGTAGTTTAGATTATTATTTGTTTGCATAATTGTCATACTAAATCATTCCCTACCCACTGTTCTATTTTCTGCAGTGGTCATTTCCTCATTTTTATTCACTCACGGGCAGCCTCTCATTTCACAAGTCAAAACTACGTTTTCTAAGAAGGTTATTATTAGTTGCTGTAAGAATTCACAATAAATAATTTAATTCTGCAAGTTATGCAAGAGTAGAAGATATTTAGTCTCAGATGGAAAAAATCTTGACCCTTAGTCACTGTACACCTAGAGACTTATCAGTCCTGTGGTGGTCAACACTACAGTGCACAGAGGCACTCAGATCCAGAAGTGCTGAGTCAGGTCCTTCTGTGGTGGTAAAGCCAAAGTTTCATTATTAACCCATGGGAATTAGGCATCTACAAAAGAGTTTCACAGCTGACTGCACAAAGGGACTCTATGAAGGCAGAACAGCTAGCAGAAAATGCCTAAACCATAAAAGAAAAAACACTGTCTTGCTTCTGGACCTGGTCAGTTGTCTGGAAGTCAGAATGAAGCATCTTCTTGAGAGGTCTGTTCAGGGCAGGGCACCATTTTCCATACCTAGGTTCTTAAACACTGCATTTTGTTAATGAAAACTGCACTCTTTCTTTTCTTCTTCCAGATGACTGTGTTGGTGATTTCATCACAAGGATGAAATCAATTGCCTTCCAAGAAGGCAGATAGCTGGGGTTCAATTGCATTCCCAGTCAGAGAAGATCCAAAAGTGCTTTTCCTGGTTTCTTAAAGACCCAGTTCTCAAGCAATTAAGTTTTATATCCATGTTGAAATTGGGATCTTTGTACACCATATTTGCCGTGGTAATAATTCTGTTTAGTACTGAAAGCAAAACTCTGCCCTTTCGTCATTTCTTCCACAGCTGGAGAGAAAGGAAAAGGCAATAGTTAGTCACCTTTTGCAGTTCTTGTGGGTATTAGAAAAGCAGTGACCATGAAGGCCAACATTTATTTCTAGGGAAGAGAACTCACTAGATCTTGCTTGCTTCTAAATTTGTTGTTTAAAATATTGGAAAAATAAAATGTAAATCAGCTAGATCCACTACAAAAATAAGATTTTTTGGTTTGATAATAATGAACTATGATTCTTATTGCCCATATTATAGCTAGAGCAGGCAGTAGTAATATCAAAAACAGCTTGTTTGACCTTCTTTAAAAAAGAGAACTGCAGAACAAAACTATTAGACAAGGAAATATTGAGCAGATTAAAAAGACAATTTGCAATAGAAATGAAAATGTGATTTTCCTTATAATTGCTCTGGTGTCTAGACACAGTGCACACATAATCATGAGTTCAGTACATTTGTTTCTACAAAATGAAACATATCTCCAACTTGTCAAATCAGAATGGCCACAAAAATATAAGTGAGGGATAATTACAATTTCTTGGACTCCCTACTTATTTCAAGGCCTTAAAATATACTTTGTGACAGTGTCATTATGTCTTGGCATTCTATACCAGAGCTGTATTAATTACCTGGTTTACCACTGTCTCTAGGGGAATAATTGTACAGCTTGATTTTTTTTGGTGGCTTTTGAGCCCAAAACACTGTGTTTTGGTGTGATGGGACTTCTCAGCTCTAAAAGCTGTTGGGCCACTGCTCACAAATTCACTTCTTCCCAAGATATTTTGCTCCTGGAAAATGAAGCTGCTAATCTTTGCCTACCTCACTGAGGTGTCATGAAGATCTGTTAACATTTACACAGTGCTTGGAAAATGTAAAGCCCTGTGAGCTACATTGAGACTTGGCCTAAACAGCAAAGCTGAGACTCCTCCTCCCATCATTGTGTGAGCTACACTGAGAACCTGGGCTGGGGCAGAGACTGAGTTCAGTAAAATGATTCCTGACAATTTCTGGCTAAAGTTGTGACCCCAATTACTGCTTAAATTATTTAACAGCCTTTTTTCATGTGGGAGAGAAAATATGGAGAGTAACTGCATCATATAAATTCTCCTTTCTCCAGTACAACATTTCAGAAAGATGTGGCAAATACAGAAGCAGGACTAAAAAAAGAGTGTCTTTTCTTAGAAAAAAACCTCTATAGAATGATGTGAGTTTAATTCTCTAGTTTTGAACAATAAGCACACCACATCCTTTCTATTTTGCTTTTGTTAAGAAAAAACATATATGGCCATATGCCCAGAGGGTTTTATTTGTGGTTTTTTAAGTTACTCTGAATCAACATTTGGACTACAACAGATAAAAAGAGAATTTTAGCCCTTTTCAAAATTATAGGAGATTTTCCCTAATGCTACACAGAAAAAGAGTTTGTGAGTTTTTTCTAACACTTATTTCATCTGATTCCCTCTAGAGGCCCAATCCTACTGCTTTTACATGTTGGGTAGCTTTAAATAGATCTTTCTGAAACCAGTATGCAAAACTCTTAGAAGAAATGTCATCTTTCATATTCTTATTCCATTAAAAACACAATAGGGAGGAAAAAATGTTTTTACCTTCTGGCCTTAGAAAGTAAAGAGTAAGGAAGGGAAGAAAACTTCCTCCTCTTTTCCCCACATTTTTCAAACCAAAACATAATACTAGATTAAAATGACATCTAAGTATAAATATGTTTTCTTTGACCAAAACTCGTAGAGAGTGAGATCAAAATATTGTACCAAAAGGAAGCAATTCAAGGAGGGATTGCAAAAGTGAATATGCTTCTCTCAGCTCTCAATGCCACTCCCTAAACAATTTCTATCACATCATAGGGATACATACCTACCAATACATAAATCTTGACAGCACTGTTTGTCAGATAACAGACTCAAGAATAAAGCAGTTCTCCTTCTTCCTCATAGAATCAATAAATAGTGTAAATACTATGGAAGTCAAAGATTAATATTTCCATAAATTCTAAGCTGGTCTAGTTTATTCTGATGAGCCACACATTTCTATATCATCCATCAGACTATGAAATTACACTGCTATTTTTTCTGTTTCCTGCAGCACTGTCATCCAATATGAAGAAACAGCATATTTGAATAGAATAGATTTTATGAATTTTCCTCCCAGTACTAATCATTGTGTGATGCTGAAATAGTAGTTTATTGCAGTCTTCACTAAACATAATACAGTTATAATGTACATGTAACAAAATATTTGAAAATCCTGATGACACAGTATGTTATTTCTTGGTATTTATATAAGACCATAATGTCAAATGCGGTATTTCTGAGATATATATTGTAAAAGTTACATTATCTATAGGAATAAATATTCAGAGAAGACCACAATATAAAAAAACCTACTGCACTAGGAAAGCAGATATATATAGCTGATACTAAAAAGCTGCTTTTATACATTGTATATTAAGATTTTAATGACTTGAGTGAACATTATTTAGCTCAAAAGATGGGCTCCATCATAGTGTTCTTTGTGCTTGCATATTTATAGAACTTCCACTGGCTTAAGTCAAATATTCTGGAGAACAAAGATATCAATGCTAACTATTAAAAGATATTAGATCATTTGACAGCTTCTCATGTCATGTAAAGAAAGGCATCTCCTTGAAAAACTCTGAAAATAAACCAAAACCATTTTAAATATAGGCCAGAACAAAGTGCCTTCTTAATTCCTGCACTTAAGAAACAATTTAGCAAGTAATAAACACTGAAACTGCTTCAGAAAGTGCTATTTTGTTTTTCCTCCACTTCATGTTTCACCCAAATGGACAGCAAAAATGATCCCCATTTTAGCACCATAAGAGCCATTGCCCTATATGAATATCAGACATCAGATCAGTGGATGTACAGATATATTATACTGCTTTGGAATCATTGCATTGTATCAGAGGAAAGATTTAGTTCCAACCTACTGGATATTTATCTCATCAGCTCTGACAAAGCAGCCACTTTAAAAAAAAACATATATTTTGATTGCTATTGCTTGAAAGGGCTTACAGGCACTGGTCTTAGGCATTTTTCAAGCTCTCTATTTGCAAAGTTTTTAACTGGACATTATTCCTTACCAGTTTTTAAACCCTGTAGGTATTAGCTTGTGAGGCATGTATTATTGGCAAACAAATGCACATAAAATGCTCTAACTAAGAAGGAAAAAAAAAAGGACTATTTTTTTTCTCTCTTTTAGACATTTAGCAATCACTGTCCATTGGGAAAGGTATTTTTTCTGATTTCTTGAATTTTGTATGGTCTGAGAACAAAGCCTTCCATTCTCATGCATCTGGAGCTCCCTCTAGTGATTCAGCAAACTGAATGAAACCTATTCCTGACACTTCCTCAGTAACTAAATAATGAACACACGCATTTCTCAGCAGCCCACCTCTTCAGAAATTTTAAATAATTTAAAATGTGAAGCCCAAACTATTATTGAGCAGTATCTATTGATTTCAGATGGGAATAGATTATATTGGGGAAATGTAATCAGTCTCAAAGAAAGAAAACTACAAGAGAGAAGCCTATAGAAATAAAAATTAACATATTCCCAAGAAATCATCAGATTTATGACAGTTAAGAGTAGAATAGTATATTTAATAGCTTTAACTGTTTATTTTTTGGGATTTCTTTTCTACTTTAAAGGAGATAATTAGGTAGTATAATCATTTGCTGGCTAAAGAATAAATTTTCACACACCAGAAATACCCAACAATGTTCTCAGATATTTTCTGTAACATGGAAAAACTTTCTGATTTACTACAGCTGTCCTCTCAATTCTTTTCCTCTTAAATCTGTTGGCTTCTTATACAATCAATGTCAGTGCTGCTGCATAACTAGAAAAGCTGAAATAGCTCTCAGGAGATCCACGGCACTGTGCTTGAAACCCTTGCACAGCCTGCCAGTTCTAATTCACAAACTGGAATTCATGATAATCCTCAACAAATATCAGAGCTACATCAGCCTTGTTTATTTATTACTGTATTTTGTAATATTGAAAATTGCAGCATGTTTATTTCAAACAATGAATTCATCACATTCCAGAATTGGGACCTGATCCAGCAATCTTTTATTCTCTTGATTAATCCTTAATCATGCCAAGAATCCCTTTAGAGCAGTGAGAGGAGCAAGCACATGGCTGACAGTTGCATGACCAGGCTCTCAATTCCATCTGGAGATGTGATCCTCTGGGAAGTACTGATTCTTGCAGCTGAATCCACACTAAAAATGCTTCTGGCAGATTTGTCACAGGGCTTCCCCACAGATGCAGAAATCTGATCACACATAATTACAGAGTCTCATAAAAGTTTCTAGGGAAGAACAACATAGTCATCTCAATCTGAGTATTGGGACAACAGAATAATTTGTCATAGAATTTCAGACTTTCAGAGAAAAAGAACACTTTTTCAACACATAAAAGGCTTCTTCAATGCAGCACATTCCAAAACCCCCTAATAAAGCAGTTTTACAATTAAAAACTAAAAATTTTGCTAATGACACCCAAGTCATGGACAACTTGACATTTTAACTCTAATTTTTAATTTAACTTTGATTTTTTAGTTTCTGTTCAGAAATAAATTACATCCACTGTGATTCCCATTCAGTCTCATAACAATTCAGTATAGCCTAATGTTGTATAAATAATGTCTTACAGGACATATAGGATGTTTTAAACTGCACTAGAGGATAATTTCAGAGGAATAACACCAGCTATTCAGCATACTAAGTTGTCTACCTAACTGATCAACAGCCTTGAAATGGCCTTTCTTCTGTATCTTGTGTGTTTAACCATTACTTTTCTACATAGCAGTGGTTGAATTATTTAAAATCTTACATAATCCAGGCATATTTCTAAAAGTAAACCTATTGAAGATTAAATGCTTTATAAATCAAAATAGTTCTCCAACACATCAATCTATGAAAATTACATTCTTGAAAATCTGAGGAAACTGTGCCAGATATTCAATGGGTCAAAAGTAGATTTGTCCTTTGGTAGCTTAAATGATGGTAAATAACTTTCCAATGGTTTTTAGTAATAATACAGGAAGTAAGAGAAGTTCTGGACTCTGGATAAATCCTAGCATAAAGTACCCTGAGTTTTTGAAAGGGTACACTCTGGACATACTGGAGAAGGGGAGGTTTTCAGCATCAGAATGAGAACACTGCAGTGGTTCACCTCGCAGAGCACTCTGTGAGAGGCTGAAGTGGCTCATGGCTTAGACATTATTAAGATCATCAGAGAACTTTTGTCCACTGTAGCAAACGTTGCCATGAAGCAGCTGCTCTTCTGTGACCACCAACGACCACCCCTCCCCAAACATGCCTTCTGGGGTGGGTCATAAAACACTTGTAAAAGCAAGGTAACCTGGGGACCTCGGTTCCTTTCACAGGGAAACCTGCTTGCTTTCACCATGCATCTGGAATTGTGATCATAACAGCACCTCAAACATCATCCACATCTGTGAAGTACAGGGCCACCACACACAGGCCACTCTGGAAGCACTCCAGCAGCCCTGAATTGCCTACAGTTTCTTTTGTTTGCATGGAAATAGCTTCTCTTTAAGAATGATCATTAGAGGGTGTAGCGAAGAACCAATTTGTGGTGCTCAGAGGCCTTGAGCTTTATTCAGGAAAGTTAGAGCAAGTTGGTTTGTGCCACATACTGAGGGGCAAAAGCACTCAGACTAAACACTACCTGCTCTACTGAGTCCTTGTGGCAAAGCAGCCTTGAATTTGCTCTCAGCTGACTAAAGGAGCCCTGTTCTGGCTTATCTGAAGGGCTGAATAACACTAGAGCTATACACTCTTGTTTCTTGAGAAGCCAAAAGTGAATTTTATAGTATCTTCTCTTTTACAGCAACACAGAACAGATCAGCCATGATTTGGAGCAAATTTGAGGTTTCATAGTTCTATTCTATTTATCCTTTTTTTTACATTATTTGTAAAATCTCCCATGACAATTTGGGCATTATAAGTAATCGAAACAAATGTCTTCATATAGTTCACAACAGAATATTGCCTCATAATTGCATTGTACTATAAAATATAGCAGATATGGAATGTAAGGGATGACATGAAATCATTGTTGATAAACCTTGCAAATGACACAAAATTATTTGGAACATTAAATAATCAGGAAGACAAACTGCTTCAGAATACTGTATTCCCAATGAAATGCTTATAACCCTCTGAAAGTTTTAATACAGTTGTCATCAAGACTAGAAGTTTGTATGTCAGAGGCTGCTGACATCACATCACCACTTCAATGTGACATCGGAAGGTAACCAAAAAGCAGCTAGGAAGGCCTTTCAGATTGGAAAAAAAAAAAAAAAAAAAAAAAAAAAAAAAAAAAAAAAAAAAAAAAAGAAAAGAAGGACCATATCCAGGACTGTGCAGGAAGTAAATACCCTGTCCATCTGACTGGATGTTGAAATCACAGATTTCTAGTGTTTGTGTTGATCTGGCGGAGTAGCCCTCAGGTTCTGGATTTCTGGGATGCTCATCTCCCACATGCTCTGTCCTTGCACCCATAGACCTGATTGCCTGTCACTGTTCCTTTAGTGACTGCCTGTCAATAGAGCTGACTGAGCTGAAACCTTCTGTTTCTCTTGTCAGAAAACTTTTCCTCTGCCATAACTTTTTTGCTCATGGAAAGCACAAGCACTTGCTCAGCTTCCTTTCTGGGAACCCTCTGCTCTGGTTTGACATTGGCCAAATGCCAGGCACCCACAGAAACCTCTCACTCATTCTGCTCTGCAACTAGATAGAGGGGAGAAAACAAAATGAAGAGTTCATGAGTTGAAATAAGGACTAGGAGAAAACACTCCAAGGTCAAAACAGGCTTGACTGAAAGATATTAAGTGAATTTATTACTGATAAAAATCAGAGGAGGATAATGAGAAGTATAATTAGTCCTTAAAAACACCTTCTGCCCCCCTTCCCCCCAACTCTTCCCTCCTTCACGCTGACAGTGCAGGGAGACAGAGAGTGGGGCTTTTGGTCAGTTTGACACCTAAGGTTTTCTTCCACTGCTCAGGGAGAGGAATTCTCCTGCTACACCATGGGGGTCTCTCCCATGTGAGACAATTCTCTGTGAATTTCTCCAATGTGGCTCCAATCTCACAAGCAGCAATCCTCCCAAAACTGCTGCAGTGTGAACTCCCCCCACAGGCACACAGTCCTCCCAAAACTGCTGTGGCGTGGGGCTCTCCTTCCATGGGCTGCAGCCCTCCAAGGACAGGCTGCTCCAGCCTGGGAGCAGGGCCCTCTCTCTCCTCTGGGTCTTCCACTGGATCACAGCCTCCCCAGGCATCCACAGCTCCAGCATGAGCACCTCCTCCATGGGCTGTGGGTGGATCTCTGCACTCCCTGTGGATCCCCAGGGGCTGCAGGGGCACAGCTGCTTCACCGTGGTCTCACCACTGCCTGCAGAGGAATCTCTGCTCCAGTGCCTGGAGCACCTCCTGCCCCTCCTTCTCCACTGACCTTGGTGCCACCATGTCCCTCACATGTTCTCACCTCCTCCTCTTCTCTGACTAGAAGAAAAACTGTGTGTATTTTGTTTTGATTTCCTTCTTAAATCTGTCATCACAGAGGCATTACAAACATCTCTCATAGGCACAGTCCTGGCCAGCAGCATGTCCATCTCCAGAACAATCAGCCACTGGCTCTCCTGGACATGGTGGAAGCTTCCAGCAGCTTCTCACAAAAGCCACCACAGAGGCCCCTCTGCTACCAAAAAGCAGGGGCTGTGCCAAACCAACACGCTCTCATATATGAGCTAGAGGGGAGAGAAAATACCCCTCTTAACAGCACCCTGCCCAGGATCCTTGTCCAGAATAAGGTGATCCTGAAACACCAGCACACTCCCAAGGAGGCTGCAGAAAAGTAAAATGTGGCCTGATGCAGTACACAAGGAAGGAAGCAGCTGGTCTCACAATGAATTAAGAAGGACATAAAAATACAAGCAGAAGTTCAAAAGAAAGACATTAAAATGGCCCAACCAGCAAACCAGCCTCTTAAATGTGAGGATTAAAGAACTCAAGCGGTTTAACAAGAGATTGTGAAGGCACAGCTGGTTGAACGTACTTGCATACTGAAAGGCTTGCAGGTATGGGAGGTTTTTCCACCTTGCTAGCAAAGCCATAGGTAGCCCTGCAGAATACAGCCTAAAAGTCAGAGTATTTCAATCTTGTAGCAAAATAACAATTTGAGAGATGAGAGCCAATTTAACATTATAACAGCTTTACTGAGAGAAAGAAATAGAGAGAGACAGATAGTAAGCTCAGTGTGTTTGTACCCTGTATTATTTTTTCAGTCTCATTTGGCTCGTCACAGTGCTCCCCATGGGATGTATATGTACATAGATATTTCTGTTTCTTTCCTGGCCCACAGGAAGAGCCAGATTCCCTGCATCACCTCAGAAAGCTGATAGTATTGGCAGCTGTACATAACAGCATGTTCAAACCAGCCCCAGGTCTCTTGGCTCATGTCCTGAAATGGTCAAAGTCTTATGTACTTCCCAAGTATATTTTCAGGGTAATTTTTACCTTCACCTGAAGTGTCAACGACTGTCCAACAAAGGGATACTGACAGAAGCCAGAAGGATATATTCTAAAAATTATATTTCTCATCAGAATCTGAGTTTCAAATACATCTGTTAATAAAGTAAAATACTGATCTATACTTCCCATCTTATACTGAAAAGGATGTTTATGTAATCAAGGAGATCTCAGTAAGCTAGCCCATTAACTTTAGCTTAACCTCAAGTGTATCCTTAAGATCTTTCCTAAATGAAAACAGATGCAAATATATAGTTATTAGCGTTGATTAAGTATCAAGAAAAGTGTGATCTAACCCTCTGGTATACCATCACTGATCATATATGTCTTGTCTCTTATGTGACATGACTTTTTATTGTAATTTATATCCTCTTTGCAACTGAAATGCTCAGCAGGGGTCCTCTTTTTAAAAAGCAGAATTTGCCAGCTGTTCCAATGAAGTTAATTTTATCAGAGACACTGCAGTTAATTTTTATAATAAAAATGCAGCAAAAAACATATTATCAGAACATTTGCTATTGGGCAAGGGCTCTGAGGACAGCTGGAGCATCCTTTCAGTTTTAACAACAAAAAATGAACATATTTCCAAAATCACAAAGCCATTCTTAAATAAGAGGAAATGAGTTCTCATTTTTCATCTCTCAGCACCTTGCTCTAGATGAAACTTCTTCTGCAGCTCCTGAATATGAAACTACTCACTTTTCCCTAGTTTTTGCATAATTTTAAACATTGAAATTTATTTTAAAAAAATTTGTTAATCTTATTTTTTAAATAATTAAATCCAAAATTAATTGGATAACCTTTAGATAGGGATCAAAAAGTCAGCCAGCTTATCTGAAGGAAAATTTTCAGCCTCCAGAGGTACATAGGAAACAAGCTGTGTCTTTTTTGTTGCTCTTGCATAGCAGTATTATTGAAAATTTGGTACATCACTTAAAAAAGGCTTTTATGGGTCATAGTCACTGGCATTTGATATATCAAATTTTGACATAGCCTATAGGTCCAAATACAACCACTTGCATAAGGAGAAACCAGCATAAATTCTACTTTTTCTTGAAACTATGCTATTTCAAATAAAAATTCAGATAAAACATCTGAGGTATGTTTTATTTGGGGTACACTGCACAGAGTTTTACTCCCTAAGGACAAGAATCAGATGTGCTGAGGGGAGGGAATAAAGACTGAGAAAATCCCTATTAGATATTAACAAAATACATAAAACACATACTCTACCTCAGTAATAGTGTTTTTGTACTTTACCACTTAAATGCTATTGGTTTTATGAAGCACAAGTCAGGTTGTATTAAAATGTACCAGTAAAATCACCAAGAAACATCAAGTCCCTGAACATATTGCTGTTACAAAAGTTGGTTTTAGCTAAGGAAAAATGGGACAAGGAGAAGCACCCAGATTCATCAAACAGTTCCTGCATTTACTAGTATCAAATGGGAGTGTGATTTATTTCCCAACAGGTAGGTGTTTTTAAAAAAAGATAAAGCACAAGTCAAAATAAGTAGAAAAGAATATGCAAAGTATGGCTGAAATAAATTTTAAATATATGAATTCTATATGTAAAAAAATTATGCAGTAGCAAGACTGCTATAACCTCAGAACGACTCATCTTTCAGTGGAAAACTGCTCTGAAAAGCTGGCTTTCCTGAAAAGAACAATTTTGCCACTAAATTTAACAAGATGAGCATTTCATCCTGTAGCTGATCTGAGCTTTGAGGTCAGGTTTGACTGCTCTGAGAGCCAAAGCAGCAAATTAGCAACAGATGCATACCCAATGGCTGACAGAATTTTCATGTTTAGTTTTCTGTTAAATCTCTGCACTTTGGCAGATTATGACTGCCATTGGTACTGATGTTTAAATTCTCTTCTGGTGCACAGGCACCTGATCTAATTCATTCAGAGATTATGGACAAATCACATTTACAAGCTTTTGCCCAAGATTTTGCTTATGAATTCAGGTAAAAGCATGAAAACTATAAGCAGTAAAGTGTCAATTTGGCAACTCCAGAGGTAAGTAACCTATCTATCAAATTCGGTTTAGCCATGTGTATCTCCAACTCTAAAATTTGAAGCAGCCAGGTACCATTAAAGTACAGCATAGAAAATCATTCATCATCAGTGTTATCTCAAAGCATTAGTGGCACAGTCATATTTGGTTTGCTAATGAAGTGTAAAGGTTTCTTTTAGTTCTGGATCATAGATTTAAATTATAGCAAAAATGAAGTTCCTAAGGAACACAAAAACTTTCTTTAAAAGCTTTTTGCTATGCTTTTCTCTGCTTTAGACTGTCAGTGTCTCCACCAGCAGACATTATACTGGAAGAGTATTTATTCTTACAATGCCCCAATATAATCTGCCTGTACTGTTTTATCTAATCATGTCCTTTCTAGCCCATTAGTTCACCTGACATAAAGGTGATCTTGTAAAAAATATAATAATGGCATTGATGAGGTCACATTTCCACAGATCTTGTCTACTTCTTAAAATGAGTTTCCAAGATTTTTTAAACTGGTGAAATCACTCAGTGGACATTCTTAAACTAACTTTTAATTCAAGGTGGTATAACATACATTCTTACTAAAAAAAAAAAATAAAGTGGTTAAAACAGAGTCACCTACAAACTTGAATCAACTTGTCTGAGCCAAGTGAACTTGAGTATTCAAGGCAGAACATTTCCAGGTCAAGATTAATCCTGACTTCCAGGATGGCTCACCTGAAACTTCTGGTGAAGGCCTCCTGAACTGGAGGCTGCTAGACCAGCATATACAAAAAGTTATTCCACTCTCTCCTTTCCCATGAAAATCCTGCAATTTTACTGGAGAACAAATGCCAGGGAATTCTTGTTGCTGGACACCATTGGGACCATGGTACCTAAAAAGCCTGGGCAAATCTGTTCTCTCAAATTTGCTTAAACTTTTTATGTATGCTCATGCCTTGGAGAGCACAACATTTTAGGAAAACTAACCTAAGTTTAATCTTCCACTAGATATATTTTCAGTTTGTTTCAAACTTGCTGCCCAATAATTCCAGTCAGTGTCCTCTTTTTCTTTCACTGTGGTAATTACTGAATAAATTATATCTCTATGTTTATATAAATTTCCATTTTATTGATATTTGGATGAATTTTCCTCAATGCCAAAACTCTTTATCTAATCAACATTTGTACAGAAGTTTTTCCACGTTTCTTGTGACTTTTGTGGCCTCTCTGTCTACTTTTTCTACTTATATTCTCCTTGAGATATGATGATCAGAACTGAAAATAATGCTTAAGCAGTTAGGAAATCCTGGATGTATGCAACCTCGTAATGGTGCTTTCTGAATTATTCTGTTCTTTTCCAAACAGTACCTCAAATTCTGTTTAGTTCTTTCTAGTACTTATTTCACTGATAGTTACCTCTTAAAGTAATAGAATGGGATAAAAGAAGGAGAAGATGGTTTTGTCAGAACATTTCTCAAGCCTGTGTCAGCAAGTAATAATGGGTTGTGATGAGTAGTCCCTGCCAAAAGCTAAGGCCACAAAGAAGATTATTAATTTAATAGAACATATGTATAGCTAATACTTGTTACGATATGTAATTTGCAGATTGAAAAAGGTTTCCAACTGTAATAAGGCAGAACGTACTTTAAATAGCAAAGTTAATTTTTGCCTCTACTGCTAGATAAGCTATCAGTGCTCTGTTTCTCTGAGCTCAGATGTGAGAATTAAGGATGGAGAAAGAAAGGAGGAAGGATTTATCTTGAATTTAGAAGGCCTAGAAACAATTTAGAGGGGATCAACAGGAAAGTACTGCCTATGGGGAGAGGATATTCCCACCTCTCTTTAACTGGGTGGAGGGCTAGGGGGTTATCTGCTGATAGGAAAGAGGACAAGGGGTTATTCTTTGAACCTAAGGTCCCAGATTTTTAATAAAATTTAGAATAATGTTACTAAAATAGAATGTTTCATTTTAGACCTTTTCCCATGTCTTTAATGAAGTATCTGACCTAAAGTTCTACTTAATAAATGCTGTACTTTTTATCATTCTGCCTGCTCAGTGATGTTGCAGTATATGTATTGATATGAAGATATCAGATTGTGGGTGAACTGTCTCAGAAACAGAGATTTCAGAGACAACAGTGCAGATTTGTGTCTATGGTGGATTTGGAAGAGGTAGATCTTATGGATGGGTCATGTCAAACTGCAAAGATCTGTGTGGTTGCACTTCTGGGTGCTGGGTTTTAGGATAAACCTTCCTCTTGTATTTATTCACCAGCAACTTTTCTGCAAACCCACACAGCACCCCATTTTCCTCAGCTTTGGAATCCCTTCACAGACTGTCACCTTTTAGGCAGAGTTCCATTTGCAACATACTTGCAATATTTGGTGTTGTTAAACCTTTAAATCTTCACTATTTTCCACTTCTTTCCAAGTGTTGCCTTGTTTCTGGAATGAGTAGTCTTTAAATAATTATCAGTCTTGCCTTTCTCAAAGCTCACTTTTGCTTTGCTACATACAAAGGACAATTTATGTTGGGGTATTATGATTATTCTTAGCTTGAATGCATGGTCTTATTTATATCAGTACTGTTTCATTGGTCTTTCTGTGCTGATTCAAAGGTGTAATACAGCTGGTCTCATAAAGACTTTTACAATATGTGTATGTGCATATGTGAGTACATCATCCTACTTCCCTTTACTCAGAGGAGCAGCTCAGCTGCTTCAAAAATCATCCCACTCAAAAGTCAAAGTTTGAAATATGACAAAATGAATCACACTCTGAGTTTGCTCATTTCAGGTGCCTGTACAGGGAGCCAAGAGTCAGAAGTCCAGTGAAAAGAATCCCATCCCTGAATCTATTTCTCATGCGTGAGCATTTGAGAGCAGCAACTGTCCTTCCTTTCAGAATATGCATGCACATGAACACTCACAGGCAGCACAGCAGTGTGATAAAAATAATAGCAGAATGCTATCTTGGGTTTAGATTATTTTTTTCTTGTAGTCTTAATAATTGCTTCCTTTCTTATCAATTTCTGTAGTGTCTCATATAAGCCAACAGGTCCAGTTCCATTCTAGTTGCTCCTATAACCAAAACTGCAACATACTTAGCTAACAAAAAATGCATTTCTTGTAAGCTGTTGTATGCTGTGGTTGAAAGCCACTCATACCCTTTGTCACAGCTGCAATCATTGTAATTATGTTGTTAGTGCATTAGTTGGCTTCCATCTGGAGCACAGTGTTTGCTCTCAATACATGTCGTGTGGTTGAAAGGCACCACTTAACTATGAATCACCCTCTATTGATGTAATCATTCTTACTTTATGAACACAGATAATTAATAAAGCTTCTCTGGATGCAGCAACCTCACTTTGGCAGATTTTTTTTTTAATATCTTTCCAAAACACTCATTTCGTAAATATAATTTTTTTCTGCACTTTTCCAGTACCGTTCCATTTAAAATTCTCAGCTGTAACAAGAAAACATAAGAAGTTCTTAATTCCTTTTGTCTGTTCATATGGAAAAGCTTGTGTTCTTCTTAGTGACCAAGAATTAACATCTTCCTCTATGACTGTTAAATGCTCAAGGAAATCCTTACCTTGAAGCCCATGATTACATCCTATTTTTGAGACTGTTCCCCTCTTTCTTATCTCAAAATCAGAGCTGGCATAGTTGCAACTCTCTTCATGCTGGGGACTACATTTAGAACTTAGCACAGCCTATAATCTGTCCTCCATTGAAGAACACCTCTCTGTCACTCTAGGAAAGCAAACCTGTCATTATAAAAGAGGTCTGTTGGCATCACGGTGCAGGCAGCATCCTAGTACTTGGAAACTTGTGTCCTGCATTGTTTGGAAATAGCATGAATAACTTCCAAGCATGGTGCAAAAAGCCAAGGGTCTAGAGGATCCATGGGAAAAAAGGAAGGTAAATTTCTGGGTAGGCTAGGAATAGTTGCTGCTCCATGTCAATGAATTTTCCCAATTCATTATTGAATAGGCCAGTAAAATATTAGCACATTGGTTTTAACACGTACGAGCCAAGTTAGCACTTTTTGGAAGGCTTATACACACTAGCACATTTTTAAAACATTATAGAAAGGAAAAAAATAAAATGGACAGTTTAACCTGGTTTCTGGTTTGAGTCTAGGACAGGTGTGAGCTCTTTCTTCTTGCATGTAACTTAAGCTAGCTGACCTTAGAGGTGCAGTGCAGCCAAGCAACCTGACTTCTGTGTTGGCTAGCTCTTCTCACACCCCCTTTCTTCTCCCTTACTTCCTTGCTGATTCACACCTGAATCAGAGCCACAGGTTCTCAGGGCAGGAACCTCATATCTTTCATCTGTTTCATAAAGCACTTAGAGAATAGTAATAAAATTATATTTAATAATAAAATATCATGGGTAAATAAATGTAGGTTATGCAAGAATCAGAACATATCCTCATTTTTACCTGTGGAGTTTGCCTGTTGTCAGGTATTTTGCTGTGAGTTTGGTCTTAGATTTTTGTTTAGCCTCAACTTTGTTATCCTCATTGTAGTAAGGTGAAAGAAGAAGGAGAATGAATTTTCAAAACTAGTTGACTTTTTCTATTTGGCAAACAGTCTGATTAATTTTGCTATTGCTACAAAAGAAGCCAAAAGAAAAGTAAAATAAGTACAGCAGCATTCTAAAACAATCATAATCCACACAGACAAAAATGAGAAAAGAAAGCCCCCCAAACCATATTTACCTCCTGTTTTCCTTTGCTCAATTCTCCAAAGACACAACAGCAACTTATCCTTTAATTTAATATGCATGAAGTTTTTTAAACTTGATTTCACAGAATCACAGAATATTCTGAGCCGGAAGGGATCCACAAGGATCATTTTATTTGTCTGTTTGAGATCAGTATTAAAATTAATCCTCTTCAAATAAGGTAATGTTCATCCCTGGTGACTCATCTTTAAATCCAGTGCTGTGACAACAGGTGAAGTATACAGTGATATGAGAAATATTTCCTCCTACAGATTCTGTGTTCCACAGACTTGATTTAATTTGCCATGTCTTCTTATTTCCCATGGCCTCATTTCTGTCCTTCTTTCCTAGCCTTCAATCTGGCATTAAATCACCTTTTCTTTCTTTATATCCTTGCTAAAATGCATGTTTTCCTTCCTAGACTTCCAGTTAAATCTAAATTATCCTATCTACACTTCAAATTACTTCACTGTGCATCACTTCAAATTTTTCCTTTGTCATAGCCCCTCAGCTTTCAGGTCTTTCTATTCTCCTGTTCAGAAATGACTGGCTATTCCTTTGTGGTTTTTTTCCTTTTGTCTCCCACTATATCTTCCTCTTCTTCATCCTCTCCTTCTCCTACTTCTTCTTCTTCTTCTTCCTCTTCTTCGTCTTCTTCGTCTTCTTCTTCTTCTTCTTCTTCTTCTTCTTCTTCTTCTTCTTCTTCTTCTTCTTCTTCTTCTTCTTCTTCTTCTTCTTCTTCTTCTTCTTCTTCTTCTTCTTCTTCTTCTTCTTCTTCTTCTTCTTCTTCTTCTTCTTCTTCTTCTTCTTCTTCTTCTTCTTCTTCTTCTTCTTCTTCTTCTTCTTCTTCTTCTTCTTCTTCTTCTTCTTCTTCTTCTTCTTCTTCTTCTTCTTCTTCTTCTTCTTCTTCTTCTTCTTCTTCTTCTTCTTCTTCTTCTTCTTCTTCTTCTTCTTCTTCTTCTTCTTCTTCTTCTTCTTCTTCTTCTTCTTCTTCTTCTTCTTCTTCTTCTTCTTCTTCTTCTTCTTCTTCTTCTTCTTCTTCTTCTTCTTCTTCTTCTTCTTCTTCTTCTTCTTCTTCTTCTTCTTCTTCTTCTTCTTCTTCTTCTTCTTCTTCTTCTTCTTCTTCTTCTTCTTCTTCTTCTTCTTCTTCTTCTTCTTCTTCTTCTTCTTCTTCTTCTTCTTCTTCTTCTTCTTCTTCTTCTTCTTCTTCTTCTTCTTCTTCTTCTTCTTCTTCTTCTTCTTCTTCTTCTTCTTCTTCTTCTTCTTCTTCTTCTTCTTCTTCTTCTTCTTCTTNAATAATAGTAAAGTAGAATTTCTCTCATTTCATGCAATTCTGTTTGGCTTCTTCAAGACACAATGGAGACAATATACTCATTCCTCTGAGTGCTGATGTTTCTTTATAACTGTAATTCATGTGAAGCATCTGTCCTGCCATCTGTGATTACAAAGTTGTTCAGCCTCCATGTCAGTTTTGCATGTGCAAATTGATTTTTGGAGAGATATTCTGATGAATCAAAATACAATCATTTCAAGGAATTATTTCTTGAAGTGTTGCCAGCCCATGTTAAAAAAAACCCTGAAGGATAATTTCATTCATTAATTAACTAACTTGCATACAAACAAAAAATATGAGCATATTGAATTAATCTCCAACACCTGATTGCACAAATTAACACACAATAATAGTAGGGGCAATAAAATAGCAGCTTAAAATTTGATTCTGTATCCTCAAGGTATTTCTACTCCAGAAAAAATAAAACAAGTTTAAAAGTAGTAGCTTGACAAAGCAGGATGAAGACTGAAGGGACAGTTATTGTTAAATGGAAGACATGCTCAGCAAAAAGCACATTGTCCAAAGGGAAATCCTGACACAATTTAAGAGCAAAGTAAAGTTCAGAATATTCAAAGCTGGAACACATCATTTTACTATGGGAAATTGATGACAGGTTAAAGTGAAAGCACTTAAAAATGTGTAATTAATAGCAATCATGAATTTCCACTAATAATAAAGCACTTTGCTCTGAGAATAATGTACATTCATTTAATGAAAAATATAAATTATCCTTAATCATCCATTTTTTGTCTGTATCCATTTTTAACATTAGCATATCTTTGCACTGGTTTTAAGAGTGGAGGCTTATTTTAACAAGAATATCAGTGGTTTCTAGCCCAACATTAAAATGTAGGAAAAAGAAATCTAGGGAATATAAACGCACTTTGAAAGGCTATTTCCACAAACACATGCTGGAAGTACTCTCCCAGTGATTTTCAAGCCATTTGTTGTGTTTTCTAATTGTAAGATTAACCCAGCTTTCAGAAGGGAATATTTTTAACATGTAGTTTTCTAAGAAGAAAGAGAAAAAGAGTAACCTAATGTACTATAAGTGGGTGTAATTCTGTTAGTATACAGCATATTTTAATTTGGCAAATCCGAGCTTTTGTCTACTCTTTTGTTTCCCTGTAGCAGTCAAGGATTTATACACAAGCACCACAGAATGTTTAATTTAGCAAAATTGCCATTTCAAAACTGTATAGTCAAATGTTTAACTGGAAGTGTTTGGTGAACAGATGGACTATTTAATTGTTGATTTTTTAAAAAGTCTTTAAAACAAATAAACAGCCTATTTGAATGCAGTTTTGCTTGAAATATTCTCAAGGGTATAACTGTTAATGTATGAATAAATGTGTTTACAACTCCACTTTTACTGCTTAGGCAATCTTACAAGCAATTGAAGAAAAGTGTAAATATCACTGCATTTAACATAGTTCTTTTATGTTACAAGTAGTAAAAGAATAGCAATTTTAATATCTTACATATTTGTGAGTGGTATATGTGCTCCTTGGGTGAAACACTGGGCTTTAGAGGACTGCAAAGCTTCCCATGCTCCCTGCTGTACTAAGAAAATACAGTAGAAGAGCACAGCACAGGAACATAGAGAAAATGTCCTAACAGCAGCACAAAAGCTGTTTCTGTCAGGTACCAAGGGATAATTACTGTAATGTAGAGCATCAACCATAAGACTGAAATGGAACAATGCATCTAATTCAATCCAATGTAGATATAATTTCTGAGATGTTTTCATCTTTGTCATGGGTATAAACTGGGCTAGAAGCAGATCTGGAGTAGGCTGTGATGGGCAGTACTAAATCTTCACAGCATTTTCACAAAACATTTCCTCCCAGGATGGCAATACACTTGTAAGAATCTTTGAAAATGTTTTACACTGACCTCAACCCCACCCCTGCAATGAATTCAGGGAAAATAGAGCAAAACATAGTTTAGACTGAATAGGTAAGGAGACCACTTTATGTGTGTGAGAAGTACCAGATTCCTTAACCAGAGATATCAGATTTGTATAACTAACTTTTTCTACAAGACAATTCAGAATGACACATAATATTTTGACAGGAGTAGAGCAGTGTCTGCTCTGGGGGATGCAGCCCAGCAATCATGGATATTTATAGTGTGAGATCGGGCAAGAAGTGCCATTGAGTTGTAGGTGCGTTACCTCCCATTCGCAGTTCAGCCGCCTCTTTCATAGGCAGCTGCTCATTTCTTAGCTCATAGAAAGAGCCTTTGGGCTTCCAGGCTGTTTTTTGTATGTTTCTTTTCTTTTTCTTTTTTCAAAACACTTGTCAGAATATTTAATTTTTATTTGAGCTATATTTAAAACTCTTTTATAAAGAAAATGGACTCATTTTGCCACAGAAGCCATTCTCAGAGATGAAAACATGCTCAGATGAAATAAATTTTATAATCTGTTTCTTTCTATGCTCATTCCTGAAGTTTCTGCAGTCAACTTTTAGAAGATTATTATTTGTTCAGTGACTGGTTTTGTTTGCTGCTAAAGCAAAACCACAAACTATTCTAAATGGACTGACACAACTATGGAAACAGAGCAGAATATTTTAAAAAATAAAATTGCAATCAGTCTTTGACATTATTCCTCTTGTTATGAGTGTTCAAAGTAAGTTAAGCAGCTTTAAGATCGTGAAGACCCCAAACAACTTTATCCTGCTTATGGCTATATTTATATTCTCTGAGTTGGGCAGAAGTGAACTCAAGCTCACCACCTCTTTACCCCATGTGTTTTTATCATGACAGCACTTCAGCAGAGCTGTCTCTCCCATGGAAACCCTGAATCAGGTGTGTCCTAAAGTGAATGCCTCATTAAGGTCAGCTTTTCACCCAACACAACACTTTTCCTGCACAAGTAGACCTTCTTTTGCTGCTGGGAAACCAGGCAAGGGCATTCGGAGCATAGCCAGCCTGTGGGGGTGCAGACAAGGGCAAAGGAGACAGTCAGCTGAGCATTTCCTTGGCTATATGCTACCCTTGGCACCAAACTCTACTCTCCTGTCTGGGAGAGCATGTACTTCATGAAAATCATAGCTTTGACAAGGTCATCTCACGCTTGTCCATAGGGCAGAAGTTCCAGGGAATGAGACTGGATCCCTATTACATCCCAAGGAGATCAGCACATCCCTCCCCTTCACATCTCCTCACAAAGCTGTTGGGAAGACTGATGTCTCTCCTCAACCTCTTTTATTCCAAACTAGACAACCCCAAGGTCCTCAATTACTCCTCACAGGATATGTCTTCTTCCTTCTGCCTTCTTCACATTTTCTTCCTGAGTACACATAAAAAGATAGAAAATCCAGCTGATCTCCCAAAGCCTTTACCCTGGCTGACCAGGTGACATCATCCAATGGCCATAATTTCTTTTCCTTGAAGATGATAGCTATAGGACCCTATTCACCCAATTTAATATCTGCAATGCAAATAGCTGCCTTTACCTTAGGGTGGTCCTATAATTAACAAAACTTGCCTATCTGCAATAGAACTTGTAAAATCTGTTTTGCCCATCAACCTTAAGAGAATAAACATATCTTAAAGTGTTTATTTCTCGCCACTGAGAGTTTAAAGTCTACTCAACTAACGTGACCTGTCTGTCAAAGCCTCAGATTAACCTCTTTCTTACATGTATGCTTCTTCTCTGCCTAGATCAGCTGCTTTTAATTCTTGGTGTACAGCAAGAACTTTGTGTTACCCACATTATGCCAACATTACCCTTGCGGCTGTATCGAAGAGATGCTCCATTGACTCCTCCTAAGAACCATCACGAGCTAGACTATACCTACTTGCCAGAATTTAAATTAAATTGAGCAGAAAAGCCAGGTAACCACAGCTCCATCTTTGTTTTTTCTAACTGTCAACCCATTCCTGTTTCTTTAGTATTGCAAGTGACAATGACTGACTGCATTTAAGTGAGCCCCATCCAACTGGTACTTGTGACACTCAACTCGTTATATATCAGGTGTGCTTTTTAACCTTTTTTTAATTAATATTTATTGGTATAAGTCTCTGTTGTCAGACCTGTTTGGTTTTCTGTTCCTCTCTGTTTCCAGGTGTTATGCTTGGTAGACTATTGTAAAGTGTCTTAATTTTCTTTAATTAGAATTGTTGAGATCTGGGTAAGAACCAGCTCAGCTGCAAAAGTGAGGATGAGTGTAGATCAGAGACCAGTCAAGTTTCTTCAAATGGAATAAAAGACATTGTGGAAAAAAAAAAAATAGAAGAGACATCTACCACAGATGAGTAGAGATGGGGAAACTTTAACCTCCTTACTCATTTTCCTCACCCTTCATGGAAGCTCAGGTCAAGACCAGGACAGCTTTGTTTGCCTCTGTCAAAGTATTTTTAGAGAAAATTTTTCTTCCTTAGAAATGATAATGAATCAATACTTAAGGAGAAACAATAGATGTGGCTGAGCCCGGCAGCCATGTGGGTGCGGCCCCTCCCTGTCTGGGGGTTGCTCAGGGAGGGACAGAGACCCCGCGGGGGGTGGAGCTGGTGGGGGCTGGGACACAGCCCGGTCCCGCTCGCCGGCTCGGCCTTACGGAGCCCCGCCCTCGCCCTCAGGCTGCTCTCGGCTTTGGGAGGGGGACGTGTGGCTGTGACCGGGCGAGAGGAGCTCGCTCATCGCCGCAGTTCCAGCCCAGCCTGTTTCTCCTNACCAGAACTGCACCGAGGAGAAGGTGCCTGACACCTGAGAGCAGCTGCCAGTGGTTCTCTGGGTCTGGTTTGGTGTCACCGGTACAGTTGTTGCCTGTTTACCTCATACAAATACTTAGTAAAGATCTGTTATTCCTATTCCCTATTTTTGCCTGAGAGCCCCTTGATTTCAAAATATTACTAATTCGGAGGGAAGGGGAGTTCACATTTCTCATTCCAAGGGGGGCTCCCGCCTTCCTTGGTAAACACCTGTCCAAACCACGACAGCCTCCATCCAACATCATCTCCAAGAGGTGGCTCAAAGACAGCATCGGCAGCCCTGCTGCTGACTGCAGTTTGTCCAAGTCAGCTCCTCAGAGGAGGCTGCCTCCTTTGCTTTCCTTGGGGCTACATCAACTCTTCCTTCTTCCACTATTTGTACAATTCTCATGGAAATTATGCCCCACAGAGCAATCATTGACAGGAGCTGGGATCTTCTACCCCAGCACCTCATTAGCAACATGGGAACAGTTTAATGCTATATTTTCTGAGTCCACACCTTTGCTCACGTACACACTTATTCAGCTGAAAACTAGAATTCCTGCTATGAAAAGAAGAAAATGCTGCAATTTATGTAATGATCCAAAAGCTGTTAAGGGTGTAGCAACAGTTCAGTCAAGGAAACAAAAACCATTGCTAATTAAACAGTGTAGCCACAGCATAATCAAGAAGATTAGTGAAGACTGCATAGGAGCAAGAAGGCAATTTAGCATCCTAGGTATAAACTTCCCACAATTTAAAAAGAGATACATGTAAACAATTAATCTCAGGTATTCTTCAAGAACCCTTCTGTGCCAAAAAATGACATTAAATATATCAAACAAACAATTAAAACATGTAACTTTCTAGCTGACTTGAATTTACTTTCTTTCCCACACTCTACAGCAACCTAGCAGAGCTCTGAGCAACACAGAGATTTTGAGAGAACCTCAGTCTTTATAAGCTCCATTTCAGTTATGCTTCCTCTTGGAAATGGCTTTTGCCTTCAAAAAGGCAGCAGTGGGGCACCAATAAAGAATTATGCAAGCTGAGTTTATACATGGCAAACTGTGATATAACATGTATAACAGGGATATCAGTGAAGTGAAGTGAACTACTGATGGAAATGCATTTTGAATTTTTCATGACAGTACCAAGAAAATATCTCTATTAGAAGAAAACTTGAAGGTTTATACAGCAGCGAAGCAAAGGACAAGTACATTTCTGTGGGGGACATATGAGTAGGGTTATGTATAAGCCTGCAGGTGTGAGTGCAGATCTTCCTCTTTCTTTCCAGTCCCCACTCCCCCACCCTACTAAATCTGATATTTAAGTAGGAGATCATTAAAGACTCTAAAGTACTCTAACTGTTTTGCATAAATTTTGCTGAGAACACAAGGTTTAAGATTCTAGCCCATGGCAAACTTAAATAGGGATGGTGGCAAAAAAAAGTAATATTCTCTAAAACCAATTTTAAATTAAATGGGTACCTTAATTTAGTTGATTAGATTGGCAGAAAAGGCTTTCCATTAGAAATCATTGATTTCCTATTTTGAAAATCTGTAAATTTAAGGTATTACCTAGGAAGCTGGTGTGAAACATTCATGCACAAAACAGCGGCCACCCACCACAAGTTCATGAGCTTGTGTAATAGCCCAGAACACGAGTGCATTACCCCTGCTGTAAACAGAAGCAGAAAGGCTGAATTGCTCTCAGAAATGGCTGTCAATTCCCAGAAGCATCCTCAATAACGAAAGAGCTGTTAAGAACTGAACAGAGGAGTCTCTCATGCTATATCATTTCTTTGCATCCTGAAAAACAACAGTGAAATATGAAACATACAGGGAAATGTTCAGATGTAAAATTGATTCCAGCTATGATTGTCCTAAGATGTGACTCTCAGTTTATAATAAGTCTCTGCCATATTGCCTTTTTTGTGAGAGATCTCTTGCTTCCTATCTTATTTTTTATTTTGCTTTACCTTATTTGCTGTGTTTGTGATTCTATCATTTTGACTCAATTTTCAGTTTCTTTCCTTGAAGGCAAAGGTAGGAGGTTTGCTTTTTGTCCTTCTGTTTTCTGCCTTTTCACTGTGGTCTTGATCTGCTGCATTTGCCTCTTCCTTTTATTTAGTGATAATGGCTTCAGTTTCTGCTTTGCTTCTTCTATTGCATAAACCAGTTTCTGATCCAGCAAAATCTAACTGTCCCTTTCTGAAAGGAGTTTCTCTTTGACTTCTTCTCTGAAGAAATGTCTCTGACTGTCTGCAATAACTAGTAGATATTCTTCCCAATACTTAGATGCCACTTTTCAGGACATCTTTTTCTCAGGAGACAGTCACCCAACCTGGGTCTTGTCTCCTTCTTTTCCAGCTTTATCTCAAAAAGCATCAGATATCCTCTAAATATAATAAAAAAAATATTTCTTCTTGATTTAAGATTTTCAACTTGTTCAATTTGTTCAGCTAAGATCTCTTCTTTGTGTAAATGGTTAAAAGTCTTCTTAAGTTTTTAATTCTCAGTGAGTGCAGTAGCCTCTGCTTAGAAAGAAAAGCTAAAACATACCCCACCTAACAAACAGCTCTCCCATAAACCTTAACAAATTTATCCCTAAACAGACTTAGAGAATACTGGGAGAAAGAGAAGGAAAGAAATTGTAACCACTTTTTAGGAGACAATCAAATCACTGTTTCATTATATAAAGATTTGATTTTTCAGACTAAATTATACCTGGGTAAACAATACATGCCTTGCCAGGCCAAAATTCCTACAGGTATACTGGCTGTTTGTTATGATGGTTATGTCTCAATTCTTCTAAGAGATATGATTTTCTATTGAATTTCAATAAATAATACAACCCATACCTATTGTAAATACAAATGCAATGCTATCTGAGATATTCTTCTGTGAGAAGCGGTGAAGTCAAACATTTAAAATACCCAGGTGCAGAAATTATTAAGCTCTATAATGAGATCGTTGAAAGAACAGAATAAGACATCAAACATGAAAGGAGGCCAAGGAATTAAAATTACTCAAAGCCTGGATACATTATAAAAATAACCATTGCCTGGTTACATGGATGAAAATGGATAGCTTTTAGAAAATAAAAAAGAAAAAGAAAAAAGCTGGGATATAGATTTCCTCTTCCAGTGTAGGCATTAGATGCAATAGGAAGAAACTACTCCTGCAGAGAGTCTGTATTTGTCCACAGGGATTTATTCTTCCTCCCTTTGATACATACAGTACTGACCTCTAAAGCCAAGGGCTAAGGGACCTCCAGAACTTAGCCTTCCTTTCAACAAATGTTCTTCTAGGATTAAAAGGAAAAAATTTACTGGAAAGTCTCAGCATGCCCCAGGAAATGGGAAAAAAATTACTTTTCAGACCACATGGCAAACCAAAAATGTCAAGAGTCACTCACAAGTGCTAAGAGGATAGGAAAATGAAGTGTGAAGGAACAATACACAAAGTGGCATGAAGGAGGACACATTTGATCCCCAAATGACTGGAAGACTAACATTCAACCAGACTGTTATGCTGACATTTTGTAAGAGACTTTGATGAGGTGACAGTTTGCCTGACTGAAATGCCAAAGTTTAGCAATGTAAGCATTCTGCTGTGCAACTGAACCATTTGTGCTCACCTAGATTAGTCTTTGACATGTGAACTAGAGGTTGCCACATGGGAGGGGGTGGAGGCGAGAAATGATTCTCACTTTACCAAGCACTATATATCTTTAATCTATGCAGTCTTGCATTTTTCATTGAATTTTTGTCGTATGTTGGGCTGATATAAATTTATTGATCCATGAATGCACATGTGGCTGCAAAATTTAAAAAAAAGCATTTTATTGCAAGTTCAAATAATGTCCACTGTTGAAGGAATACCTAAAAGTGGCTGATCTGCCTGGACCATTTAGATCACAATCAATGAAAAAATATCTACACAATGGAGCCTCATTCTCTTGGAATAAGTGAAACACTCTTATTTACACTAAACAATTTTTAGTGAGCAGTCATTGAGGCAGCTTGTGAATTTGATTGAATTATACAATAAGTAACTGAAAAATATGCTGCAAAATGAAAAAATAAATTTTAATAAAAGAAACTTAAATATGAAAAAAGACTAAGATTGACAACATGATCAAGTATCTTCTCCTGTAGGAGGAAAGCTATTGCTATCAAAACATTTCAAACAATACTCGTTGCCTGCAAATGCTGATTTGAGGCTTCTCAGAAAATACTGTGTTTTTAAGAGAAACAAAAAGAAAATATATGTAATGGGTTTGTGTCAAATAAAGACATTGATTTTAATTGCATTTCAAAGTGTTTAATTATTCCAGATGAATACTTGTCACAAGTACAGAGATACAAAGTTCAGATTAACATTGCTTTAAAAATCAATCTATAGGCCAAACTTTTAATTACTTACAGATTGTACTTTGGTGGATTTTAGTTTAGGGGTTTTGTTGTTTCATTTTAGTTTTGGGGGGTTTATGGGTTTGGTTTGGTTTGGTTTGGTTTGGTTTGGTTTGGTTTTTTGGTGTTTTCTTTGTTTGGTTGGGGTTTTTTTTCTGTAATTGTAATTCATGTTTTAGGCATAATCCTTTGATACACTCCGAAACTGGAAATTTGCACCCTCAACTCACAAAGTAGTTCCATATTTTCTTCTAAAGAGTGTTTTGACCATTTTTGCAATTACATATTTTCTTACAGCTTGACTTTATCTTTGCTTCATGCTATGAGAAATTACTTCTGCCCTTCAGTAGTATAATGAGATTTCAAGGCACCAAAGATGACATTTTCAAAACTGTTTAGTGATGGATAAACTTTATCCCCAAGAAAAGGCTGTAAGATTTTTGCAATTTATATTCATGGGGGCAAAATTAGGCTGATATTANTGGTTTGGTTTGGTTTGGTTTTTTGGTGTTTTCTTTGTTTGGTTGGGGTTTTTTTTCTGTAATTGTAATTCATGTTTTAGGCATAATCCTTTGATACACTCCGAAACTGGAAATTTGCACCCTCAACTCACAAAGTAGTTCCATATTTTCTTCTAAAGAGTGTTTTGACCATTTTTGCAATTACATATTTTCTTACAGCTTGACTTTATCTTTGCTTCATGCTATGAGAAATTACTTCTGCCCTTCAGTAGTATAATGAGATTTCAAGGCACCAAAGATGACATTTTCAAAACTGTTTAGTGATGGATAAACTTTATCCCCAAGAAAAGGCTGTAAGATTTTTGCAATTTATATTCATGGGGGCAAAATTAGGCTGATATTACAGGCTTAGGAATATTCTGCCAGTCTGATGATTTCTCTTGTTGGTACCAATACTGCTTTCTTGTCTAAGTTTTGTTTTATGCAGTATTTACACATTCTAAGAGTTGTATCCAGTTAAGAAAGGGAAGATTTTCTTTTAAGAGGAGAGGCTGTACATTTCAATAACTGAAAGTACATCTTGCTACTGGATCATATATCCTTCCCTAGAGGCTAAAAAGTAATCCTCTTTATAACCATTTCCAATTGCTGTTTACCTGATGGTTGTATTCTCAATATCAGCAAATGGGCTTGTACAGTGTGCCTGGCAAAAAAAAAAGGACAGAAATAATATTAGTCAATGGTTTTCACCAGGAGTTGTGGGGGTTCATTTTGTACTGCTGGACATTTTTTAAAACACTGTGTAGAAAAATGCAAAAACCACACTGACTTTTTCAAGCTTTGTCTTGTGTTTCAACTTCCTCTTGGTGGGGTGCACTTTGCTGTTCATTAAAAGCAAATCCATGTGTATTTCCCTTTGCAAATCTGCAATCTCCCCTGGTCCCCTTCTCTGAAAGCAGATGATCCTCCCGAAACAGTGAGACATTGCAGACCACCTTTTAAAGAGCAACAAAGGAGAATCTTCTTCAGTTATTGATATTTTGTATCTTTGTACACTGTTCTGGGCTATAAGGAGCTGTGAGAGGGTCCACAAACATTTAATTTGTTTGTACTGTGGGAAGGTTTTACTGCCACACACCTTCTCACTGCATTAAAAATGTTTACAAAGAAGGGGATATATTAAATGTTATGAAGACACAGAAAATGAGAATCAAGGATATGTTCATTTCCATGATGGGAATGTGTGCCACTATTTTTGCCTAGACTATTTGCCTTCATTGGCATTGAGAAAGATTCTCCCCTTCTTAAGTGCGTCCGATATCACTCAGACATCTCATGTGCTTACAGAATCCTTAAAAACACTTCATTAACTGCATGATATTTGGGTCAATTAACAAGGCAGCTCTCTGAGTCTCATTCCTCTTTAGCTGAATGCTCCTGCTCTGTCTCAAGAGCTGTAAAGTCTCTGGGATTGCAAATACAATAATTATCAGCACTGAGTTTTGATTCATTGAACTCAAATGGTGGAATTTAACATTGTCTGAGACTTAAACAAATGCTGAGAAAAGTCAGTTCTTTCATTGTTGTCACTACTGTCTGCAGAGGACACTGGAGAGTAATCAGCTCATGTATAAACACTCAGTACTGTCAACAGGAATATCACACACTTCTGAAGATCTTTGTAGCATAACAGATTTTGACAGCATAAAGCCTGGGGCATTGTTTTTCTTTGTTTGGAAATTCTTCCCTTTCCTCTGTCAATAATCATCTACATTCTACATAAGAGTCTTCTAGCTTGACATATAAACAGATAGAAAAACTTCATAATTAACTGCTCTAACAAGTAGTGAAAGCTGCAATTGAGAATTAAAACTGAATTCTATGCAGGGACAAATACATGCATACACATAGATTCAGTTTCACAAACAAGCTTATGATTTGCTGTGACCTCAGAATAAAAGGCAATATCTGTACTTTTCTACTTAAGTAAACTAGGTCAGTTATTTTGGTGCTACATATTGTGGTACTACAAAAGAAGACTGTTTTTCCACAGTCTGGTTCAAGAGGCTGAATTTAAAATATACAGGAAATTTAATTTTTCAGTGGAAAAAAATAAACTACCCATGCCCAGACATAAATCAGTCCTAATTTTTGTGCTTCAGACAACCAAATCACAGTGACCAGGTACCAGAGTAGAAGAGTCTCTTTCTTTTTTGCAGAGGCTCCTTCTGAGGGTGTAATGAGAGTGATTTACTTCCAGTATAGGAGTTCAGAGTTGTCAAAACCCAGATCACTCGTCTATGAGCAGCCCTAACTTGCTCTTTAATCCATTGTGGGGAAAAAAAGGAATTATGACATATTAAATTTGGCACAAGTTATTACCTTTTGCTAAAAATAATGAGATTTGCCATTGCCCTGGAGATGCATGTAGGAAGAAAGGTAATTCCAAGATTGCACAGTCTTTCCATGGGACTATGAGACTGTTTCTGTTCCAAATAACTATCCATGGAGCAGAGAGATTATGAAAAAAAAAGTAAGGAAGGCTATAAGAGTTAAAAGATGAGGGTCAAATAAATCAGGGGGAAATAATTATCCTATTTCTGCTCATGAATTTGCTATATTTTTAGTGAGCTGAAGAATATTTCAGTCTTTTTTTCAGTATAATGTAATTAGAAGAGCATGCAATATAATATTGCTTATCAGCAGTCTAAATGCAGATTAGGACTATGCTTTTTCATATGTCCAAGACTGAGTTTTAAAAGTGTAGAGGAGATGAAGAACTAAAAATATCAAAAATATTTAAAACAATTGGTACTTTTTTTCATAGATGTAATCTAAAGGATATGAAGCAATCAATATCAGAGATAGTTTAAGTGAACATGAACTGATAGCCATAACAAGAAAGAAAATATGGATAACTGTAAGAGACAATAAAAATGAATTTGCAAAGGGAAAATCACAATATCAAAGTGAAATTAGGTGTAAGAATTCATTAAGAAGAAACTATGTAAGAAACATAGCTACTTCATTTTTCCCAGGAGTAAGACAAAAATCTCATTCATGTAGATAGTCTTCAGAAAAAGAAATTACCTACCATGGTTTTATTTGATCTACTATTTGATCTACTTATAGATACATACATATATATATTTGTATGTATGTATGTATGTATGTATATATATATATATATATATATACACAAGAATCATAGAATCATCAAGGTTGGCAAAAACCTCCAAGACAATCAAGTCCAAAATGGTATTTGGGTCACTTAACAAGGCAGCCTTTTGTTTGATTAAAAACACCATGTTGTAATTAAACCACAGCTTTAAGTGCCACATCTAGTCAGTTCTGAACACTTACAGGGATGGTGATTCCACCACCTCCCTGGAGAGCCTGTTCCAAAGTGTAACCACATATTCAATAAAGAAATTCTTCCTGATGTCCAGCCTGAAATTCCCATGGTGCAGCTTGAGGCCATTTCCTCTTGTTCTGTTGGTGGTTGCCTGGAAGAAAAGGCAAATCTTTACATGGCTACAACCTCCTTTCAGGCAGTTGTAAAGATTGATAGAGTGATAAGGTCCTGAGCCTTCTCTTCTCCAGGCTAAAGAACCCCAGCTCCCTCAGCTACTCCTCATGTATGAACACAGGTATAGATATACACCTGAGCTGTTTGTTTACTGACTATCTTGTTTTATGTTCACTTGGTTAAAAGCTCAAGGCATTTTGAAAACTTCATTTGCTATTTCATATAAAAAGGGATTCTTTCACAGCTTTACCACATCAGGAAAAAACCACACCTTCCCCTGTGCTGCAGGGAGTACCAGATAGGTAATGATCATTTTGATTTAAGTATTTAGAGAAAATGTCAAAAGGATGCCATGCTGTATACTCAAGGAGAGATAAATAACTGCTCAGTGCTTAAATTTATGGCTCCTTGTATTTATGGGAATGGAGAGACACAGATTAGAGCTCCCTCCCTCAAAGGAAACCTGAATTTGACATATCCAATAAATTCACTTTACCATCTTGCTTATTACCTTTTCTTGGGCAGCAGACAGTACTTAATATTCAAAATAATAGAAAAAATATCTTCCTGCTCTGCACAAGCAATTTACTTATAAGCTTTAAAGTTTAATAACATAGCACTACTTTCTTAGCTTGTGCAGTTCAATGACAATGATCCTTTTCTTCATCTGCTTAAACAATTAAAATTATCAAAATATATGAATCAGTAATTTTCAAAATTCTACTTCACAACTTTTTGTAATGAGTCATGCATACCAATATGAGATCACATGTAAAACAGTCACACTGGTGAAAAACTGAGTATCGCAATCACATGCATAGAATTACAAGTACAACAAAAACTTTGAATGGGATCTGGTCTTAGTCATGTGTCTCATCTATCTGCCTTCCTTCCTTCTGGGCCTGCCACATTCTCTGGGAAGATAAGTTACTTAGATATTGTTTTCTTTAGTCCCAAACTTTTTTTGCCTTTGCCTAACCGTGTACAATTGTCTACAGAAATGCTTGTTCTGGGAATGCTAATATCTGAATTTCAGCTAGGATCCAAGCCTAGGTGGAATCACTGAATTGCCTGGCCTGAATAAGTACCATCTTCATTTTGTTAAATCTAAATTTTCAAAAAATGAGAAGAGATCAGAAGTAGTAAAAGGAGTGAGGAGTATGACTAAAGTCTATTTGAGAAACTGAGCTCCTGATTAAGTTACCTATGCATTTTATGCTTAAAGCTGCTTTGAATTTAAAACTATTTAAAATCATCCTTGGGGTAGAAAATAAAACCTTCTTTGGGTACCATCCTTACTTAAATCAGTCCATAAATCATCTCAGCCCATAACTCCATTTCTCTTTCTAATGACATCATTCAGCCTGGAGCTCTATTATTCATCACAAATTGTTGTTCCCTTGGTCTTCTCTAAGCATCATTTTTTTTGTTGATGACTTTGACTCTCCTCCTGTGACATCACCCCTCACTTCATGCCTTTGCCTTTGCCACATTGTTTCCTGGTCTACCACTTTCCCCTCCTTTTTACCTCTCCCCTCCTCTACTCCTCTCTTAGTAATGGACTTGCTGATTCCCTTTGTGCTCTAAGTCTCCCCCCGACTCTTCCCGTTATCTTTCCTATTACAATATTTCCTATTCTCCTATTACAATATTTCTTTTGTTATTTTCAGACACAACTCACCTTTGACATTATTTTCTCCATTCCTATATTAGGAAATATTCATGACAGAAGTTCTGAGATCTGATGAGTTCATTTTTTCCTCCTTCAGTTTTGCAGCCTAAATTTTTCAGATCTGTTCCACAAGGTTCTCCTTCTGCTTGTCTTTCAGGTCAATAGACTTTGTCTGAAGCTTCAGTGACAATTTAAGCTTTCAGACTATAAACCTTACACATTCTTTTATCTCTAGGATTTCTCTATTCTGCACAGAAACCCACCTTGTCATACAGCCCACATTCTTCTAACAGTATGTGGAGCAATATTGCCCCAAAGATGATTAATAAGTTAATCTCTCCCTTTGAGTCCTCCTATCACTTGCCCCTTCTTCGTGTCAAACACAAGCTATAGTCTTAACAGTCAAAGTCCTTCTAGCTGTACTCTCACTCTACAAACTGGTTTGAAATAACAGCATTGTCAGCCCTCCATCTGACAGTTTGATTACATTTAGGAACAGACACTGCTGGGATTTTACATGTTTCACTTCACATGTGAAAAGCCATGCATGAAGATGTTTCATCTTTTTTCTCAATCAGCAGTTTGTTTCATCCCACACTTACCTATCCACATGAGGTGAATTTTCTATTGCATTTCAATTGAAAGCTATTTGAAATGAAATTTATCATTGTGACCTTAAATCCTTTACTCACATAGCACCTTGGATAAGCTTCTGGATACTATGATAATACAAAAAACTTTAATAATAGAAACAAGTGCTCAGCAAGTTTTTACTCCAATTAAAACCAAATAAAGGATGATATGGGATTTTTGAAGTATGTTTCAAGGAAGGAAATATGATATGAGCACACTATCCCACGAGAAGCACACGGGACAGAGCACAGGTACCATGCTTCCTTGTAGACCAAAATGGGGAATTGGGAGTCATTGTTTCAGTAGGAAGAGTGCAGCACATCCTTCCACCTCCTTTGCTCAATATGAAAAGGGATAAGCTATATCCCACTTTTGCTATAAGTGCAATGCCACTCCTCACTGCAAGCCATGCAACTGGGGTAAATCACAACTTTTTGCTATGCCTGTTCCTGCCACCTGCTTCCCAGAATTCCCCTATCCTTTTGTACATCTCTGTTCTGATAGGTGCAAGTTAGTCCAAAGCTATTAGTGATTTGGACTAGTCACTAATTTGTTACAGTGAACAGAATGCACACACTTTTCTTATTGATTGTACAGAATTAGAATATTAATTAATTTGGATATATACACACAACTATTATAAAATTATCCCAGAAAAATGCAATTCCCTAGCTGTCTCAATCCATCTAATATGTCAAAAAGCAATTACTCCCTACAGCCTTCCAAAAGCACTTTATCTTTCTTTGAAGATGGCATCAAAAAAGATCCAGCAGCTTTAATGGTCTAGAAGTGAGCTGCAGGCACCTCTGAATCAAAATCTCCATAGGACACAACCCACGAGCATTCACAATGTGAGTTCAGTGTGCAGTCAAGTAATTGTGTATTAAAATGTCTTTGTAGAACTGTGTGGTCACTCAAATATAAATCAGAACTGTGATTGCTGAGTTTTATTACAGTGTGTCAGGATGACTACAGGAAGCAAGCTTCTAGTCTGCTATCTTTTTGAGAGTGCTGGCAACCTTTCCCTCCCTGTTGCCATCCAGCAGTGCTCACTGAGCTGTACAGCAATCAAAGTGATGCTTTATGTGTTGAGTACACTAAGAGTTAATTCAACTCTATGGCTTTCTCGAGAGAAGAATGCACTCAAATATATCTGTGTAATGAAGATTTTTATATTATACAATGCTACAGAGCTATCACCTTTATAACAATGAACTATCAAAAATAAATCTCTCACCTCTCATTTAATTCAAGCTGGGAGAAAGAATGAGGATGACATAGGGAAGAACAGTACCTGTAGAAATGAAATCAGTTTGGTACTGCTGAAACATTATTAGAGGGAGCAATATGGAATAAATTAATTGTCCTATAGCTGATATCATGGCAGATTTTGGCACTTACCTGGAGCCTGCAGAGACCACTCCAGGACTATGGGAGCAGTAAATTATATCCAAGGCCTTTGTACTTAATTTTGTTGTCATTCTATCCAGTCAAGAGCAGGAATGCATGTTTCAGGAAATTAAATATGAAATATTCTGGTGTCAAAGCCTAGACTATAAACTATCATTCCTACTTTAGCTGCTCATAGGGCTCAAAAAAGAAAGTTCAGATCACTTTGTCGCAGAAGTACTTGGGGTATTTCTTCACATGAAAGTGTGTGGTTTAATTTTCAATTGTGTATTAATTTATCTGTCTGCTACATGAAATGATACAGAGCATATCCAAAACACTCAGGGATTCCAGCAATGTGATAGAGCTAACATTAGGCTTACTTACCATCTTTGCTCCCAGACTGAGACAATACAACAGAGAATGCTGTCACTGTATAAAAGCTTGTGTTTCTTTCCCGTGATCTGAAAGATTTAGCTTTTGGAATATTTTAATTTTGATTCATTTGCAGAGACAAGAGACTGATCCTCTTTCTCCATGTCAGTGATTATGACGTGAACAGGGAAAAAGACTTCATCTCATTCACAATTACCAATTCAAGAATGCTGAACATAATTAGGTTCTACAATAACTTCCTAAATCCTGAGTATATTTCTGCATATCCTTAACTTAAGGAAATAGACTTCTCATTTGTAGGCGGAATGAGTCTTACTCTGACCTAAAAAGTGAAAAAACCCTACACAAATAAAAAATATTTTTAAAAACAATCAAATTCTTTTGAATCTTAATCCTGTTGTTTATGCTGCCACTAGACTTTTTGAAAATTGAAATGAGAAAGAAAATCGAAAGCATCACAGAAATTACCTTTTTAATTCTTTATTAAGAATATTTTAGTAAATTGAAGTGGAATTGGATTGTGTCTGCAATTCTTAAAGGAATTCAAAGAGCCATCACAATCTCTATGAGGCAGTAGACTTTAATGTAAAACCTACATTTAGTAATAATAAGTGAAAATAAACAAATGGGATTATTTCCCTTGGGTCCCCTAGAAAGGAAAACTGCAAGTATCAGAGTCTACTCTTAACAGCTTTATTGGATTGCAGAATGCTCCTTTCTTAAGAAAGAAACAAACAAATATATGTACAGACATGCATCAAATTCTCCAAAAACAAGTTTCCATCTGGATTTATGGGAGGCTTTATGACAGAGAATTACAAGCCTGCATGTTACAGGTCAAATTCTACCCTCCAAAGCTGTAAAATCCAGACCATGCCAGTACTTTGCTAGCTTTATCCATCCATTCAGGAAGACAAAATTTCACCAAATGGCTTCCACCCAACGGGCAGGCTTGGATAGCTCATTTCGTTCATCAGCCCTTAGGATAAAACAACAGGGTAGACTCATCCAAGTGTTTGAAAATACAGTATATGTGTCTATAATTGCACACCTAAATGTTCTGCCACGTAGATCAACTGTTCCCTGTGTGCAGAAATGCTTCTTAGGAGGTCCGTAATGCATATCAGAGCACTCCTCTTTGGAAAACTTCCCTCAGAAGCATCTGTGGATTTTAACCAGAGATGAGCTGAAGAAAATGTCACTAACTGTGAAGAAACATAGAGAAACCGGCAAAGATGTATCCAATGCTCCACTGCCAAAATCCAGTCACTGTGACATCACATCACTTTCTGCCTTCAAAGCTGTATTCTAATCCATTTTCAGCATTGAATACACATTTGCTAAGCCAGAAAACTGGGATGTGTGAGAGAATCAGAAGAGTAAAAGTTAACAGAATTCATGGCTTAATAGGTAAAGCAGAAGTGCACACAAGCAGTAGAAAAACAAGAGATTCCTTCAGCACTTCCCATGGGCAGGCAGGTATTCAGCTGTCCCAGGAAAGCAGGGATCCATCACATGTAGCTGTGTGATTACCTCTATCCCAGTCAAAACCAGCACTGTAACAAAGGGGCTTCTTTCCTCGTTGCAAAGAAAGTTATGAACAAATCAGGTGCAAGACACATCTTTCATACTTCTTTCTCTCCCTTCACGGTGCAGCAAGAGGAAAGAGAGACGCTTGGGAGGACAAGACTCATGGAAGTCTCCTGGTGAGGAGCAAGTGGGAAGTGAAGATACAAAGAAGGCTTTCACCTGGCCAAGAGTGTATCCCATAAGAAGTCTTCTGAGTTACTGGTATCTCATGAGTACCAAAACACAAAATCATCTGGAAAGTAAAGATGCATATTTCAGTTTAATAATAAAGGAACAATGGAAACCCTCCCTTCATTTAATTAGATTAGAGAAGAAAACAATAAATTACTAAATTATTAAATTACTAAATAAAGAATAAATTATTTCATGAGGCCAATGCACTCAATCAAAGGTAAGAGGAACAAAAGTCTTAAGCATCAAGGTACGTATAGCAAATGCATCTAAGCCCTCTGCGGGTTCTTAAATGAGCTATTTGGGTGGATTATGTGCTAGCAAATAAATTACACTGAGTTCCATGTGATATTGCTTTGCCTTTACCTGCCAAAATCCACCAGACGTTTCCAAGAGTACATATTCCCCTCATTATCCTATCTGTTCCTACTGCAATACCATGACCCTGCTGTAGATATCTTTTTCAAATTGAGAGTCACTGCAGAATATTTTCACAGGAAAGAAAATACCATAAAAACATCTGAAAATATATCAGCTTAACTAAAAGTGTAGTACAGTAGCACGGACTTATTAGACCCATCAGGAAATTTAAAGAAAATCCAGTAATGATTTTCAGTTCTGTTTCCAGATGAGAAAGAGACCCTAGATACTGAGATATTATTCAGTCAGTATCTGGAGACTCTAGGGATCTAATTAGCTCAATACCCAATACCAGGTCTTCTGTTGCCTATGAAAGCAAAGGCAGTATATAATCCACGTGTGTGTAGAGCAGATGTCTTGCTTGCAGTCTTTACAGTTGCTAATACCTTTAGGAAAGCCTGGCTTTACTGGAACGATAGAAAAGATTGTTGGAATATTTTTTAGAAGGGATTCTGTTTTATAAGCAGTGTTATAAAAATCAAAATAAATATGAAGGACATCTTCCAGAAGGAAAGACAGAAAGAATTACATATAATCCTTGGATAGCTTAACTATAAACAGGCCACTACTTCTATTATGGTCTTTAATAATTTTACACAAAAATCAAAGAGAATGCTGCACTGTATCTCAGTAGTTTCTCTGCTTGGTAAGTAATTTTAGTTGGCTTTCCAGCCAGCATCTGGGGACATTGTGCTGCTATAACACATTCAAGGAGTGGGAACTGGCAGGCGGTTTGCTGGCATCACAGAATCTAACAGATCATTAACTTTATCCCCTTTTATCCAAAATCAGTTATAAATTGCAAACACGTAAGAAAAAAGTGCTATATTAAGAACACAGGTTGTTCTGCATTATTATTCTATATTCCCTCATCTCACAGCTTTCAGAAAGAATGAAAAGAAATATTGGTCTGCCAATTTGCTATTTACTTCTATAACAGTCAAAAGATAACAACATGAAATAACCCAATGCAATATGCATTCAATATGTATGTTTTATTTGGCCTAAAATGTATTAATGGAAATAGGCATACATTTTTGAATTGCTGTTTATGGTTATTAAAAAATGATAAAACCATGTTGTTCTGAGGTGACATCTGTATCTGTAGGCTGGATTTAAAGTAACTAGCTGCAATGCAGAACTCACAACTTTATCCAGTCATTGACCCGAGGTCCACAAATTACCTTTTCAATGATGAAAGATGATTAGCAATTTTCCCCCTGTGTGTGTTTAGTATTTCCAGAGGTAAAATGGATTGTCTATATTTATTTATTTAATTATTAAAACAACAACAAAAACAGCAACAACAACAACAGCAAAAACCCAAATGAACAAACACAAAAACCCCACAGAAAAACTCCCACCAAACAGACAGTTTTTTGATCCTTCTGATGTATGGATTGAAGCTCTTTTCTTCCTAACAATTGCATTTAGTTGTGATTTTTTCCCAAAAAGTTGAAAAGTCAAGAATTCATTTCCTCCTTCACTCTGACTGGGTAATATAGGTGAGCATTGCTTCTTTAGGCCTTGTTCAAGAAACTATCCATATTGTTTAATGAGTAACTAAGAAGTAAAGCAAGTCTACAGTTTAACAAAATTCTAACACACTTATGTTCATTTCTATTTACTAAATCACACAAGGACATGATAAAATGCAACTAATTAAGAACAAGATATTATAGATCGACTATTCTGTTAAAATGGTCATGAAAGTGTATCTATAACCAGTATGCCACTGCAATTCAAATCAAAAGATAAAAAAGAATATTTCACAGGGCCCCTAGAAAGTGACATTGAATAAATCTTTATAACCTCTCTTGTATCCTGTACAAAACTTTGCTTATTCAAAAATAAAATCTCCAGATTTATTTCATGTGGACCTCTCTACAGTGTGGCTTCCAACAGTAGTTGAAATCTTTTTTTAGTGCCTAAATTCAAGCTCTTTCCTTTTATAACTCAGTTTTTGACTTGAATGCTTTTGGCAATGAAAAGCTCTCTCTTATTTTCAAGGAGATCTGATGTCTGTGGACTAAATTAGTTTAGTGGGGCAGAGGTGAAGGATGTCTGTAGTAAGAAAAGCTCCCCTTCTCTAAAGGAGGGTTTTTTTCAAAATTCAAAGTCACCTCCTTCCCTGTACAGTGATCTGGTGGCTTTCTCATAACATGGCCCAGAAACGGGTAGCAACAGAGATGAAGCAAATTGTTCTGACCCAACAGAATTCTTCCTGCATCTTTGTTACCCTGAGAAGATATCAGGAAGATAGTCACTAGTTTTCAAGTTTAGCATCATTTGAAAACAATAATTATTTTATCCAATGACCACAAAGATTTTACCAAATGCCTTTTTGTACAGTTCTGATCTCCGTACCACAGAGGAGCAGTTTGTTCTCTGTATGAGAGGTAAACTGCCAGCACTTTCAATTTCATCTTGAAAACCTTAGCCCACGAGTTTATGACTGTGTCTCTTTGATGTTGGAAAGTGTGATGTAACTACATGGCCTTTTCATTAAAATAATGTGCTCTCATGTTATTCTAGAATGACTTTTGAACCTTTTCCTTGAAAGACATTGTGTCATTCTCTAATGGTTTCTGTTTACAATCGACATATCTGTTATCTGATCACAGCTGAAGGTCTTCACAGTGTAAGTCAAAAGGAGCTGTCTATGTCTGTGCCAAGGTCACTGTTGGGGTCTGGTTCCTTGCCAGCATCATTTTTTCTTCACAATTTTCCCCATTGCTTGTCTGCTGCAGAAGCTGGATGCATCCAGTTTGCCTGGAACATCTCTCTTCAAGTTTGATGAGACCACACTAGACTGTTCTTAAAGGAAGGAGTGTGTACTAGGCCTCTTGTAATGCCAGTGTTGGTATAGAGAGTAAAAAGCAGGTTAAACAGGTGCTCATTCCCTAAAGAGACATAGGCAGTCTCCTTCTAACAGATCTGTCACCCAGTAACTCACTAATCTGTCACACAACAGACATTGCTGGGAGCTTCCAGGCTTTGGCTCTATTATGTCTTGAAACCCAAGAGTACTGGGGTCACAAGGAGGGCTAGTGATCCTCTGAGCATAAATATTCTCTCCAGACAATTCCATATCATTCAAGGCAGATGTTTTTCAGAGAGTAAAAACATTCCGAAGATTCAATGAAATGACTGCAGAAATTGAGGTAAGAACTGGTTAGCTCCCATTTGCACTTGCTTCCACATAGAGTAAGAGGAGCCTGAGCAAAACTATAGCCTTCCTAACCTTCAAATTCTTATCCAATGCTATGGGGACATAAAAAGACAAACAGTAAATGCATAGCTGTGGTAGGTGGCCCCTGGCCAGATAGCAGGTGCCCAACAGGTGCTGCTTTATCACTTCCTTCCTTAGCTGGATGGCGAGAGAAAATAGAAGTAAAGCCCTAATGGGTTGGGATGAAAGGGAAAGATCACTGAGCAGTTACAGGCAAAACAGATTTGGGGAAAAATTATTTCATTTATTACCAATAAAATCAGAGTAGGATAATGAGAAATAAACCCCAAAAACCTTAAATACACCCTCCCCATCATGACTCCCATATTCCCAGGCTTGATTTTACTACCAATTTACCCTGTCTACCCCTCTCCAGCAACTCACAGGGACTGGGAGAGGGGACTTGAAGTCAGGTCATCACACATTGTCTCTGCTCCTTCCTCCTAAGTGGAGGTGAGTCTCTCCCACAAGCGTCCTCAATAAAGTTCTCCAGTCCTTCCCAGGGGCTGCAGCTCTTTACAATGTGCCCCAGCATGGGTCCCATCTGTGGAGAGCAGTTCTTCTAACTAACTAACAAAAATTAAACATAAATTAGGAAGCTAAAACTCTATGTGTGTCTGTTACTGAAAAGTGTCTAGGTTCATCTGATTTGCTTTCATCATAGACAGTTCCTTAAGAAGAAAATATGACCTTTTCCCACACCATTATGATGACCTAACTGTAAAAGACCACATATGGCCTTCCTGGAAACTTCTGATTTCAGAGAATGTGGAGCAGACTAGAAATCTCTGTTTGGTCTGTAAAAACCTACGGGGCAAACTTAAAATCAGATAATCATCAAGGAAAATGTACATACCAGCTTTTATTTAATTTTGCTGGCATTTATGTAATTTTTTTGGCTTCTGCTTGTATCCTACTGTGCTTCCGCAGGCAAGCAGCTATATTTTTCTCATTCCAGTGAAAATTTAATAAATCACTGTTCTGCTGCTGGACAGTAGAATCCTGAAAGAAATGCTCTTCATGATAAATTCCAGTAATTTTTGACCCTCAGCTTTCCTCAGAGAGCCACATCAACAATATTGATAAGGCTTCATATTACCATCTCAGGTACATAACAAAATTAAGACAATTGCTGTGTCAGCAAGATGCTGAGCTTTTGACTCATGCCTATACAAAATCAAGGTTGGATTATTGCAATTTATTGTTGGCAGCTCTCCCAGACTGTTCACTATGTAGGGTGCATTTCACACAAAACTCAGCAGCCAAAACATTCAAACACTAATACAAAATTACCAAACATGACAAGTGGTAACACCACCACCAGACACATGATACTGAAATCCTGATCTGGTATAAAGAAAAAGCGACACATGGACTTGTGAATCTTGTGCACAACCAGAAATTATTTAATCTAAGGGTTATCTGCTTGTCATTTTAGAAGGTAACTTATTCTTTGTACCACTATGTCTTTGGCAATACTTTGTCTCTTTCACTTCTGAAGAATATCTTATTATGCTGAGCTCTAAGCTTCTGTTTCATTTCATTTTAGATTTGAATATTTAATTAATATTTATATCTTGATAGCAATATCTTGGATGGATTGGTCATTAGAATATCCTAGTTTTTATTGTATTTTTAGATTAAAAGTTACAAAAATAATAATAAAAAGATATGTACACTCATTTTTAAGTTGGTCAGCTTTTGCTGGGACACCGTCAAGTTTACAAATATTATCTCAACAATATCTGAAATAGTCTAAATCTATCTAACACTTTACATCTCAAGATTTGAAAATATTTTACAAATAATTATATATCCGTATACACATAATTTATATTTTTGCAAAATAGAGCAGATAATATTTTCCTTTTTAAAATTATCATTAATAATTCTAATCATAACAAAAAAAGAGTAATAATAATAGCTGGGAAATAATAATATCACAGAGGTCTAAAGAGCAAGAACTTCAAGTTTAGTGCCACTTATATAGTTGCAAGTAAAGAAAAATTTAGATATGATATTTAACTTAGCAAAACATATAAATTATAGTGAAGACATTTTTGGTTTTGGCTTAAATTTTTTAAAAGAGTGGCAAAAATAAAGTTATACATATAAAGTCCAGGTGCTCTATTTTGCCTGTACAAGAGTTAGGCAAAATGATAGAAAGTTTTTACTATTGCTAATGCATTCTTTTCTCGTTAAAAGAAACCCCATGCTGAGTTCCTAGGGATAATAGAAACGCAGAATAATTTATGTTGGAAAGGACCTCTGGAAGTCATTTAGTCTGACCTTCTGCTTAGGAAAAACCTTGCCCAGTCTTGTTATAATTATCTCCTATTATGAAGAATCACAACCACTGAGCATCCTCCTCCAGTGTTTGACCACCCTCATGGTAGTCAGAATTTCCCAGTCCCAGCTTGTGCCCTTTGTCTGTAACCTTTCCAGCCAGAGCAGAGTCCAATTAGATAGCTGAAGGAGCAGAAATATTACTTTTTATTCTTCTGTTCTTTCAGCTACAGAACAGCAACAGACAAACCTGTTTCTTACAACTTCTCTTTGTACCTCTGTGCTCCATACCCTGATGTTGATGGTCTTGCACAGGCCTCACTGCAGGTTTTTCTTGCATTGTGGAGTGCAAGACCAGGGGCAATACCCCACATGTGGTCTCACAAATGCCAGATGTCAATCATTTCTCTTGACATCTTAGTTACACTTGCTGATACATCTTGGGATACACCTGATTTTCTTTGCAGATACTTCTTTGATTGCATATAAACTCTCTCCCAGATTTGCCTCTCTATTCACTTCCCTTCCCACAGACCAAGCCACACCATTGGTGAGATGATAACTTTAAATTTTGTCTGTATTGATGAGAAGCATCAAGCTGAGTTTGGGATTGGATGGGATGGAATGAGAAAACGAGTATACTGTAAAACTGGCATGTGTCTTGAGCTCATACATTTTAGTATCCACTGGAATTGCGATTTTTAGTGTTCAGCTTGTACTTGTGATGGTCTTTGTAGACTCCCTGAGGATCAGGTCAGGTAGGCCAGTGGTTGTTTTTGAAAAATATGCTCCTGTCCATTATTGACTCTGTATGTCAAATCTTTTCTAGCACACAGGTGCTGTGTGATCCCATACACATACTTGCCATTAGCATATTTGGTGTAGTGGGTAGTGTAAATCATACCTGGAGATAAATCTGTGTAAAATTTGTGGGTGTTAATGGTTTTCTTCTAGAAGAACACTGATGATAGTGTCTTCAATCGTCCCTGACCTCTCTGACACAGATGCTAACAACCCATTTTCCCTACATCATACAGCTCTAATAGTCTGCTCCCTGCTGGTACATGGCTCTGCTCCACTGGTGATGATCACTCACTTTCTCTAAAGTTGTTTCATCAAAAAAAGAAGAAATTAAACCAGGACCATCCAAATATAAGATAAAATTTTTGTCCAAAAAATTGTGTTCTTGATTTGAAATCAAACATTGAAAATCTGCTTTATCATATCCAGAAATAAACAAACAAACAAACAAATAAATGGAACAAAACAAAGTCATTTAGCTTCAACAGTCTTCTGATTCTTGCATTCTTATATAAACCAAGTTCTTGGTCAGAATATGTGCCTGTCTTTCATCCACCATGAAATCTTTAATTGATGAGGTAACAATTGAACAGTATCTAGAATTAAAAAGTTCCCCATTAGATGAAGATTCAACTAAACATGAGGTCATTCAAAAAGGTTCAGACTTGAACATTTACTTATAAAACTCTCTGTCTCACGCCCAAATTGTTAAGGATACAAAAATAAATTTCCATTCATGACTGTAGCTACCAGTATTTCCAGGTATCCTTCTGCCATTTCAAATGCAGAAATATAAACTCTACATCTAAAGATTCAATAGGGTAATACCTTTTATCTTAAATATACATTGACAGCAATTTCATGTTTGAATTGTTTTAGTTAATTGTATGTGAATTATCACAATATTAGAGAATCGGTACTTTTAAACGCCCTCGACAGTATGACTTTTTAGTATTGAAGTTGTACAGTGACACCTGTAATAACTTAGATGGTAGCAGCAAAATTATTAGGTAATTCTTTATCAAAAAGACACTAACAGCCTCATTAAAAACATGTTTCATTTTAAAAGACAGTCCTTATTATACCAGAAGTGAAAGAATTTATATGACAAATTTCTAATGGATAATTTATTCCTTGCAGAAGAAAAACACTTGAAAATATTGAACATATCAGGAAAAAAGAAATGAAAATTTAAGGACTTTCACATAATTCTGATTATTTCTGAAATAAGTTTCCTTCTGAATGACAGAGCATTTAACTGCATGAAGAATTGCAAAGATTACACAGTTCTCCTGTTCCTGTAAATTTGTGCCGTTATAATAGCCAATATAAAATATGTGGTTATTGTGTAGACTGAATTATTAAGGATCAAGTAAGGAGTTTTCTCAATTACAATGAAAGATTTTAATAAGATCAGCCTGATTTTTGATGTTGTGGAGAACTTCTGTCACCTCTTGTCCAGATAGTTTTCATGCAGGTTAGAGAAGCTAGGCTGATTTTCCTCATGTGTATAATACACACAGAGCTCTTCTGGATGCTGAGAAAACGACACTATTCCTTCTTTGCATACAAATCACAGCTAATTAATAAAATGTTGTCTCTACCTATTGTAGAGACAGCAGAAAAATACAGATGCCTACCATTAACTTCTTTACTCAAAATATGCAAAAGAGTTAGTAAACATTTTGGTTTTCTTAAATAAGGAGCGGCTGATAACAAATCTTGTAGCTGTGGTCCCTCTCATCATATATCTGGAGTATCCCAAAAATAAAAAGAAGCTCTCTTAACTATCTTCTACTTGCAAGATTTTCTGAGATTTATGAGAACTTAGAACAGATATGTCCAGATTTGATAGCCAATCCTTCTCTGACTCAGAGGTGTTTAGTAGGTCTCTCAATGTCCTTCAGAGTTACTTTAAGAAATTCTTCTCTACGAGGGTGGTGAGGCACTGGAACGGATTGCTCAGAGAAGTTGTGGATGCCTCATCCCTGGAAGTGTTCAAGGCCAGGTTGGATGGGACTCTGAGCAAATTGGTCTAGTGGGAGGTGTCCCTGCCCATGGCACAAAGGTTGGAACTAGAAGATTTTTAAATTCCTCCCAATCCAAACGATGATTCTATAATTCTGTGATTCATGTTATCTTTACTACACCTCTTCACAAGGGAGCAGAAGTGTCTGTTTCATGCAAGCTGAAATGCAACATGATGGGAAGCAACTGACCATTCTGGTCTATTGCCCTGACAGAGGAATTTCAGTCCATACCCCTAGGGCCTGCTGCTCATCAAATTTGACTACCAAGCACTGGTCCCGGGGCTTAGCAGAACTCTTTCAAGGGCCAAATAAAAAATTTGTACTCTCATCATGGGAAAATGCCTCTAGATGATATAAATATAACAATAATCCACTGTTTTCTCACTGCTGTCAGTAGATATAAATTGTTAGAATACTAACTCCCTAGAGATGACTAGCTAATAAATAGAATATATAAAAAGCATGTGAGATGAGATTATATTACATTAAATTATAAAATAAAATAAAACTTAATATAAAATATAAATCAGTCTTACTAATGTCCTTGCAGATAAGGTACTTTGGGTTCTTTCCACACAAAAAAGAGATTTATGGTACTCCTGGTACCTGTAAAATGCTAGACATAATATGCATTTTTAAGATTGAAGTGACCTTTTACTGGGACCATATTTGATGATTTTGTTTCAATTTTCAAGTCAATTTAGTTTTAAAACAGTAGCCATACAGTTAGGCCAGTGTGCTGGTCTCTGAATTTATTTAATACGATCTTTTTTAACCATCTGGACAAGTTCAGGTTTTATTTTATTTCTCTTTTGTAGTGGGGCTTCTTTTACTGCGTGTGGTTTTGGCAGGATACCAGTGACTATATCTGTGAGGTACATTCTGTCCAGAATGCCTGGTAGCCTGTTAATCATCTCACATGTTTGTTAAAGACTGTCCTATGAATCCTCTTCAGGGATGATCTGTAAGTCCATTTGCTTATCTGCATTTGCAGACTACTCTTAAGTCAGGCTTAAGGTCTGCTCATGGAATTTAATTTAATCACTGAAATTCAGAGTTAACTTCATAAGATAATAGTTGATCACTGCCTTACCTGCACTACTAAGCAAGTGAAAAGACCTTAAAATCTAAAATAATGTACAATGGTCAATAGAAAATCAGGTCTCTAAATGGAGAATTTGTGCTATTTAAGTTATAAATGTCGAGTGCCTAACTTAAATATTTTGCATAACTTAAATATTTACCGTAGTTTTTAGTTAATGTGTTTAGATTACACTAATTACAGTCATCTCTTATTGGGCCTTAACACTGTGGTGCAGCTGGCATGATCTAATGGCATAACTAACAATTTATTATGTATCATAGCTCAGCTTGGATTTAAAATACTATTAGTAGGGTTATAAAACTGAGGGGTTTGCTTTGACATAAATCTGTATTTTATGGATAAGAGGTGTATCTATTCCTTTTATTATGTACTAAAATATTTAGAGTAGAACTCATGAATATGTTTATGACATTCAAAAATTTACTAGCTGACATTTATTCCTTGTGTAAAATTTGTATTTGATTATGAAAATGTAAGAGAAACTACAGGCATTATTTGATTTATACAATGGAATTGCTTGGGCAGATTTCTTATGTGTCACCATAACATTTAAGGTATAATAAAATTTTGCAGCTACTTTGTTGCAAATTATTCAATTTAATCTTCTGAAGAGAATTTTATTGGCAATGTTTGGAAGCTGACCTTTACCTGCATGACACTTCCAATAAGAAATGTCAAGAAAGCTTACAAATTACTTTTACAGTGCATTAATAGTTTATAAAATTTATTTTGGATCCTTTAAGGAAACCCACATGCTACATAAACACCCTGTTACAGCAGAGATATTTGACACTTCGGAGCATCAGGAAAAGGAATTTGATTTCTTACAGATCATAAAGGAATGGAAGTAGTAGGGGCCAAACTGTGACATTTCACTCATTTTAAATTGATCTTAAATTCATGAATGTGTGTTCTTACCATAATGAAACAACAGAAGAGTAAGAGGATGTTAAGTATGAGACATCAGAATGTGCCTCTGGCTACTGCATCCTTTCAAGGAGTGCACTGACTACATCAAATATCTTGAGAGCTTTGCTCATGAAAATACTTTTATATATGAATTTGAGAAAAAAAATTCTTCTTTAAAATGGACCCAAGCAAGGCAGTAGAAAAGGATCTAACTCTATATTTCTCCCTGCACTTATACCAAAGTGTGACAGCTTTTCTACAGAAGTTTTGCCAGAGATAGAAGTATCTAATTCTGGTGTAGAAAAATTATTTGTCTGAGATCAATTTCTTTTCTTGCTGTGGATACTCTAGATCTCTTCAGCTGAAGGATTAATCCTGTTCTCCATAGCTTGTAGAAAAAACAGGCACTTGTAGGGCACAATTTATCTAGTTTTGAAATAGGTAGCTTAAATAACTTGAATCTCACTCTGAAAATACATAGGTATCCACTGGGTGCAAAAGAGACCTAAGCTCAGATGTAGATGTTTTTATTTGGATTATCTAAACATCACCCCTCCTGTTTATTTAATGGGAGAAAGATTAATGAACATTCAGTAAAAAAAAACTCATGGGACATATAGTTGGGTTTTTTTCAAAAAACATTGGAATTTTCTAGTGCAAAACTAGACTTTTTGAAGTATATTAATAGTAAGAGAAGGTACCACAGTTGTTGAAGGCGTCCCCTTGACCAGTAGGAACTAAGAAAATGCAGAAGCCTTCAATGTTTTTTCCTGCAGTTTTTAATGGGCTGTGCGGTCATCTGAGATAGAGCACCACAACTGTGGGAACTTTTGACTGGTTTTGAACCCTGAAATTATATGAGCTGACTGTTCTTAAGGCCATAGAACCTGATGGATTTAATCCCAGGGCACTGAAGGAGATAACAGAGGTTTCTGCAGGACCCCACTCCATCATCCATCAGCAAAGGTCTTGGGAGTCTGGGAAGGGTCCTGCTGACTGGAAGACAGCCAAAGTTATCTCACTTTACAAGAATGGCATGAGGGACTCAGAAAACAACAGCCCTGTTACTCTAACCCTACTTCTTAAAAAATTATGGAGAATATCATATTGCTCCTACTGAAAGGCATTTAAAGGACAGTCAAACTCAGTCAACATGGGTTCACAAAAGGAAAGAGCTGGTTGCCTTGCAGAGAGATCGAGGTAGGTTGGACCATTAGACGATGGTTTATGGCATGAAGTTTAACATGGAACAACAGATTCTGCAGATAGGATGGCATAACACCAGGCACAAGTATGAAGTGGGAGAGGAGCAGCTGGAAAGAAGTCCTGCAGAAAGGGCCCTGCAGGCGCTCTCTGACAGCAGGCTCAGTGGGAGTCAGCAGCGTGTCATGGCAGCCAAGAGGACAAACCCCATCCTGTGGTATGTCAAGCACAGCATCACCACATGATCAAAAATTTTGCTTATCTCGCTGAATTCAGCATTGGTATGGCTTTAGCTGGGGTGCTGTGCACAGTTCTGGGCCCCACTAATTAAGAAAGATGTTAGGGCACTCTAATATGTCCAGAGGAAGGAAAGAAAGCTAGTGAAAGTGGTGGAAGGACTGTCCTATGAGAAGCAGTTGAAGACTTGGGGTTTCTCTACTTTGGAGAAAATGAGACTGAGGAGTGATCATTGCTTTGTATGCCTTGTTGAGGAGGGAAGATGGGGAAAGGGAGGTGCTGAACTCTTTTCCCTGGGATCCAGTGATAATACTCATGGGAATAGTTCACAGCTATGTCTGGAGAGGATCAGACCAGTTATTAGGTAAAATTTTGTTACAAAGATGGTGGTCAAACATTGGAACAGGCTAGTGGTCAATGCTCCAAGCCTGTCAGTGTTTAAGAGACAATTGGAAAATGTCCTTAGTAACACTTTAACTTCTGTTTAAGCCTAAATTTTTCAGGCAGCTGTAGTAGATATCATTGTTCATCTCTTCTAACTGAAATAGACTGTTCTGTTCTGTTCTGTTCTGTTCTGTTCTGTTCTGTTCTGTTCTGTTCTGTTCTGTTCCATTAAATGTTCCAAGGTGCTCCTTTGCAATACTTCTGGCTTAGGTGTCCTTTGTCTTTCTCTTGAAAAGTTCAGTTGCTGTATATTGATTTAACTATAAGGTCAATACAATTAGATAGCATGTATTTTGGGGAAATACCATGTCTTCATTCTTTCGGTTACTTCAATGCACAAGTGTTTTACTGCATTTAAATAATCCTTCACACATCTATGTTATTTCCTCTCAAGTATTGATATGGCTACTTGATAGCATAAAATGTGATGCTGAAAGAGAAAATGGCAATTATTTGGCTTAAAACAGTGGTTGGAAAGTTCATGTGGAGTAAGTGCTTTATTTTTTATTTATAAATAGTAGAATTGCAACCTTTTTTATTTTAATTGATCTTCTGAAGAAATTGCTGTCTGTTGCACTCCCAGTGAAGAAAAACCCCATGTACAGAAATGCTATAAGCCTAACATCAGTGATCATAAACCAGTCTCTGTTTGGCTTAACTGCTTAGCAAATACCAAGAATTTTCCTTAAATTTAATGTTATTGGCAAACTAACGGAGAAAAGAGTCAAGGTAAATTTAGGCTGGATATACAACACTGCACCACAAGCAAAACACCATATAACTCAAATGAAAAGAGATGTGCAGAACCTGCCACTTTGTTCACAGAAATACATGATGAGTAAAGTATTTCTGCTTACTGGAAAGAGTTGAAGATTCTGAAAGTAGTGTAATTTATGAATGTTATTTTCATTTTCATACTAGTCAACCGGAAAACAAAAGGAAAGTTAACTTCTTTGTCTTGGTTTTGTTCAGCCCATATCCAATCCACTGTAGTGTCCACTCCAACCAGAAATGCTTTATCTGATGCATCAAAATATCTCTCGCGAACGAAGCCAAACAACCCCTGCACAGCAGAAAAATCGCACAGACACATGTGAGGGCAGATCCCACTGGTTAGCAACAGGGGGAAGGAACACTTTTCACTAAAGAACCACACCATCTCTCACCTCTCAAGGGAGCTTAAGGAAGAGCCATAAACTCAAAACGATTTCAGCCTCAAAAGAGGTTCTGAACTGTAATTCTTTATTTCACTGACTTAGTGGAAACACTAGTTTCATGACACATTGTTAATTGTGCTACTTTTAGTTGCAGAAGGCAATGCTCTGTCTCTCTTTAACAGCAATACAAATATTGTGTCTCCCCTCTGCCCCTATGACTCATAGACACCAAACACCTACTTTTCTTCTTGGATTTTCCTATTAACATAACTAAGCTAAACTGAGAGCAATTATTCCCAACCTATACGTACCTTGAACTATGTTACTTCCACACCTGAATGGCATCTGGAAAGCTTATATGCTTGAAAAGTTCTGCTTTTTTTTCCAGCTACAGCCATGTGTCTAGTAAAAAATAATGCTATTTTACACGGCTTGCCCTTTTTCTATATCTAGAGAATTATCATTGTTACGCCACTACTGAAAAATGCTATTATTCCACAATTTTAAAGTGGAAATAAAATATACAAAAATCAGAGTTATTCTTATGGTGGATTTCATGGTAAAGTGGGTTTCTGTTGAAATGTTGTATTTGAAGTTGATGTGTATGACATTTCATTTATTGAATACTACAAACAGAGGCTAAAGGTTGCTCGAAACAACTTTTAGTGTTCCCTTCTCCTAGAAACCCACTTCAGGATTATAATCAAGCATTTATTTATAAACCACTAGGGTTATGGCAGGATGATTTGGCATTTATAAGCAAGTCTCTTGTTTGCTGAATTTTATGTGTATATGTGAACACACACGGAGTTTACACAAAGCATATAATTTCCACAGGTGATTTTTGCCCTCTGTAGAATGGGAATTAATTTTGCATGGTAGCTACCTTTTCCCAGCAGCTAACATTTCCACAGCTGGTTGCTGTTTCACTCACCCATACTTTTCTATCACATACTATTTTTTTTGCAGCCCTCTTATATGCCCAAAGAAAGAAAACATTTATCCACAACAAATCAAAAGCTCTGAAAAAATGCTACTGAAAGTATGTTTTTTTCTTTTGTGATTACAGAAAGCTCACACCTTTTCTTTTCAGACTTAACCATTGCAAAGTTGTGGGTTTAAGACTTTAAGGATCAAGAACTTTGAATTATGTTTATTTTGACAAATAATATCAAAATTAAATATATTATTACATTAAATAACACAGCCATTTTATTAAGAAACTTTTAAAAATAATGGTTTATATGAAGTATTGTTATGCTTTTGTTTCTTTTTTTTATCAGAACATTTAGCCATATCCGTAACTGAAACAGCAGAACAATGCCTCTCCAAGACAAAGATTTTAACAGAGAAAATGAGCTTAGAAGGAGCTTGTGAAAGTATTTTTTAGATATTGTCAGTGCACAGAAGGGACTCACTACCTCCCGCTGTTAAACCAATTGAAAAAATATTTGTAATAGTTTTTATACATGTTTTTGAAGGACTGAAGTGATTGACAGGGTGGCAGGACGATCCTTCCCC
>VZRX01020286.1:0-57624 GCA_013398075.1 Notiomystis cincta
GAGGGAGGGAGGGAGGGACTGTCTGGACTCCAAGCGAACCATTTCCAACCTCACGCCCCTGGAGTTTCCAGCAGGACACATCCTGCAGGAGTGCAGGGAATCGCTGCTCTCCAACCTCTGCAGTGCCTCAGCCACGAGGAGGACACACTCCCAAATCCCTGGAGCATTCTGGCCCAGGCTTGCCCCATCCTCTGCAGCAGCACAACATCCACCAGGAGCTGCTCCAATGCCCCTGGCACATCCCTGGAGCCCGGGGAGACTGTGACTGACAGCTACACACCAGCGAGGAGGAGAAATGAAAGGGGAAGCAGAGATAAACTATCTGTGAGCAGCTGATAATACTGCAGGGGAACAGGAGGAATAAAACACTGCAGGAGAGTTGTCAGCTTCCCTCTCGTCTTCTGTGGTGGGATTAGCAGGAAAGGTTAGACTATACATTATCCAAGAGTCACTCTAATGATGTATCACTCTGAGGTTTTCATAAAATTAATCTCTCAATAATAAGACATAATACAGGTTTCATGCATACTAGGTAATTAAAGAGCTTGATGAATAGATGAAAGAGTGAATGTTCTGGATCCTTAAACAAATCACAGCTTTAAATTTCATTAATTTTAAATTTACTCCAACACCTAATTTAAAATTGGCAAAGCTTCTCTACCACTGAAACCAGAAATCATTAAATAAAACTGAATTGTATTATTTATTGTTGTGTCAGGCCAATAAAATATATCAATTTACAATGTCAGGATGGCAAAAATATGACAGAAGGCTACAATATTAAAAGTAGTTGGAAAAATTCACTGCAGCTCTTGGTCGAAAATTTAAACAAGAAAGTCTATTCACAGATACTTTCTTGGCCTTTTCACTGCTGTCCTGTGCCTTGGGCCACCACACTGAAAGGTTTGCTATAATTTAACCATCATCTGCTAGAGCTGCGAGGGAGGGGAAGGCAAAGAAGGAGAGCACTGATTCTATCCAGTTTTGGGGTGAGGAAAACCACACAGGACGTTTACTGAAGTCAGCAGAGGATATCTGAATGTCTGCAGCACTCTGAGATGCCACAGCTGAGCAGAACACACACTGCTTAAAGCACTTCTGTGAGGGTTCAAATTGCAGTCAGAGTGAGAACTGTGAAGTGAAAATTGGGAAAGCCACAGAGAGAACAGTGAGTCATAACTGGGAAAACAGTGAGTTAAAATAGCACTTTTACTATGAAATCAGGAAAAAAATCACAAGTGATTACAAAGTAACCCAAGAACAGAGCGTGGCAATGACCTGTCTGGGGAAGATCTTGTGGGCTGGGACCTCAGGTGTTGGTGTTGGTGTTGGTGTCAGAGCCCAGCAGCCCCAGATGTGCCCCCCTGGCTCTCCTGGACACCACCCTCGCTCCAGCCCTGCCATGAGCAGGGGCTCACTAAGCCAGCAGGGAACATTTCTTTTGCCAAATTCTCTTCCTGGGGTGCCTGGAGCAGCAGGACAGCAGTGATGCCATGAGGATTAATTTGCCTTTTCTTTTCTATACCTTTTATGTATTCTTAATGCCCTTAACATGCATACTTGCAATTCTCTAAGTCTGATAACTTAGCATAATCCTGGTATTCTGTTAGGCAAAGAAACCAAACATCCTCAAGGCCCCGCAGCTGGAGGCCGGAAAGCCTTACACTATCTTGAAAAACCAAAGTCCCCTCTAAAATACATCCTGTAAACTAGGATTAAGCCCCTCTGAAGATAAATACTTTGAGATAAAGACATATCTCACTATTCATTCAAGCCTCTCATTGGAACATCTTTGTTAAATATGCTAATTTGCAAAGTCTATAAAATTGCATTCGCAATCTACCGTGTGTGGTGTGTACACTTCGGCGTATTCCACCTCAGCAAAGTGTTGCACCATAAAAATCCTTATTAAGTACCAAAATAAAAACCCTTTGTCCCTTAACCCTGTCTAACCCTCAATTTTAAGCCCAAAGACAAGGCATGGGCAAGGACTGCTGCCCCAGCCCACTGCCCTTCCTGTCCTGCACACACGGACACAACCCCACGGACACGGGGCAGTTCCTCTCTCTGGGGCACTTGGTGCAATTCAGATCTAGCCCCAAAGCAATTAAGTGCACTCCTGTTTATCAGAAATACAGGAGTGATTAAACTCTGTCCTGGTGCTCCTTGGAAGTCAAGTTTAATAATGTTTGTTATGCCTGTTCCTTTTGAGATTTGTTGCTGTTGTTTGTCCCAGGTGCCTGAAGAGAAACACACAGTAGTGGCACAACATGCCCCTGTGTGGGCAGTGCCTTTCTGTGCCCTTCATTTTAGGTCTATTTCCTTTATTTGTTTTATTATTCTCAGAGATTAACTTTCCATATTTTTGCTTTTCTTCAGTACATCACCTATGAAAGGGAAGAATTTTCTCAGCCTTTTCCTTATTCTCTTATGTAAACCCATATAAAAAGATTATCTCCAAGTGTTGACATAACTCTCTCCCTCATCCCAATGCAGAAGATGAAGAGAGAAAAGCAAAGAGTTTCCAGAAGTGGCCCCTGCTGGCAAATATCCAGCTTATAGACTGCCTATTGTTTTGCTAACAATTAGAAGCTTGAATTATCAGTTTGCTAGAACTGCATTTAAAGAAACCCTTCTGAGTTTCATCACTGGTAGTCTCTTTTATTTGATAACAATTCTCATTCCAATTTAACAATTTCCCCAAACTGGAGGACTAATGGAGCTTAGCAAGGAAACTTTAGTGCATCCCCTGTGCTTTGGTGAACTCCAGTCTGAATGCAGCTCCCAGTCTTGAAGGGGTCTTGATCCTTCAATTTTATGTCCTAGAACTGGAGTAAAGCAGACTGACTCCCTAATGTTATGAATAATTCCAAACAAACATTTGGACAGCCAAAAAGATCAAGAGACATTGAAAACCACACTGATAAACAAACACAGTGAGAATCTGTGATGCTCATGAGATGCATAAGTGGCTTCTTGCTGGAACAAGAGAAGCTGTGGGTCATCTAAAAGTACTTGGAAAAGAAATGTGGGAGTTGTGACAACAACAAGAAAAAATGAGCAAAGATGGATTGAAAAATGTTGTCTGTGGATCTTCAGTTAAAATGTTGAAATCAGAATTCTTTTCTGTTTTTCATACCTGAAGCATTTTAATAGGGAATTTAAACAAGAGACCCCTAAAGACCTCTGCTATCAGCATGCTAAAAAATCCTAACCAGATATAAAACACAATTCTGCCTAGCAGCCATGCCCAAAGCTGGATAAAGAAGAACCAGTGTGTGCTCCAATCTTTTTCTGTTGCCAAAAAACAAGTGTTTATTGTACCACTACTGCAGTGCCTCTCACATTTCATACCTGACACAAAATTACAGGGTGAGGGAAATCTGAGTCAGGGATACCTGAGAGTGACAGAAGGGAACATCCCATTACTCATATGATACCATGAAATATTAGTGCTGCATCTATCACTTGTCCTGTGCTGAAATAGATGGAGCCACTCACATGTGTTTTCACAAGGGCCATTAAAAGGAATTAAATTCTGAAAATCCTCCATTTTTAACTGGCTGAAATTACATGTATAAGGTAGCACCAGATCCAGACTGTACCCAGCTTGGTTGTCTTGGATTGAATCCAGGCAGCACCAGGGTATTAATGGCAGATTGAAACAAGCAGCTGGGAAGATTTTATCTCCCTTTTGATGGAGGAGAACATCTTCTTGCCTTTCCTCAGCCCAGAGGCTCTATTAGATCCTCACAGCTCTCCCTCAGTGCCACAGGACCAGCCCTGCTGAAGATTGATTTTTATCCATCTGAGTTTGACGAGAAAGGAAAGACCTTTGCTTTCCAATAATGAGACTTGTATCATGCTTCTTACTTTCACAGAGAGACTTCTTTTAAAAGTTTTAGCTCTGGATTATCACTTAAATAGGCAAGCACCAGTGCTGTGGTTTGAGCTCGTAGTCTAGGAGTTTCTAAGTTGCATTTGAAGAGTTATATTGATTTTAGAGGTCTCAGGCTGGCTGAGATGGCACCTATTTTGCTATGTAATGAGCTGGCAGTTATAGACAAGAGAGGCACATAATATACTTAATCTCCTATTTCAAGCACTGGTTAAATTGTTAGCCAGCATGCAGCAGTCGCATGTGGATGCTTATTATTCTCCCAACAAATACTGTATTTCATTCTGGTTTGCTTAGTATGAACAGTTCACAGCATATTCTTTGTCACTTAATTTCCTGTGTACATTGTGAGCACTTCCAAAAGCTCAGCAGGGTGCATTAGAGAAACCTACAGAAGGACCACAGAACATTAATCAAATTACTATATTAGATACTATTAGAAGTCTTCAAGTTGGAACTTGTATGCACTGATTTTTACAGCTTTCTTTTTATCACTTCAGAAGAGATCAAAATAACTCATTAAGTCAATTCATCCTTTTTGCTGCTTTTGCTGATGGTGCAGGAAAATGCAGCCTGTGAGAGGGAATGTGGAAAGGGGCTCTGGGGCAAGGGAGGGCAGAGGAGATCTGCTGAGGCTCCCACTCTGCATCCTCCTCCTCCTCTCACCCCAGGGACTGGGATCCCTGCTGCTCCCCTGGGATGTGGCAGCACTGATGTGTCACATCCTCTCCACATGCACCATTTCTGCTGGGTGACATCTGCCCAGGGCTCCAAACCTGCCCCAGAGCTCCAAAACTGTCCCAGGGCTCCAAACCTGCCCCAGAGCTCCAAAACTGTCCCAGGGCTCCAAACCTGTCCCAGGGCTCCAAATCTGTCCCAGAGCTCCAAATCTGCCCCAGAGCCCTGAATTTGCCCCAGGGCTCCAAATCTGTCCTACAGCTCCAAATCTGCCCCATGGCTCCAAATCTGCCCCAGGACTCCAAACCTGTCCCTTTTCTCCCTCTTTTCTTCTTCCATCATCCTTTTGTGTTTCTGTGAGAAGTGATTAGCAAGTGCATTTTGGGTGTTCTTTTTCAGGCCAGGATCAGCAAAGCAGTTCCAGTTCTCCAGCCTTTCCTTCTCTTTCCTCAGCTAGAAAACACGGACTGTGCTGGAGGAAACAGATCAAAAGTTCCTCCTACCGTATCAAAAGAACAAAACTGTATCTGAAAACTCCTCTGTTGGGAAAAATTATTTACTAGACTTTATATCTTTTGATGAGTAAATTATGCAGTTGCAAAATTTACAATTAAATAAGCATTCAGCCAATTATTCTCCATTCACAGCCTGTTTTAATTTCTTCACTTCAGGATGTCTTGAAAAATTTTACATTCCCTGAAACTATTCAATGCTCTTATGCAACAAAATCTCAGCTTTCCCTTTTGCATTTTGGTACCAATATCTCTGCAAAAACACCAAGAAATTCCCAAAATTAGGATGAAGAACACAGTCAGTGCTGAGATGCACACAGAGAAAAGGGAGAAATTTGAAGACTTCTTAGAGTATTGCAAATACAAATTCTGTGTAAATGGACTTTTGCTTGCACTGCTGTTTCCTAGAGCTCAGCTGCATTTGTCTACTGGTTAAAATGACTTGAGGCAGGTAATGAACAAAATTTACTGGTAATTAAAATGTTTTGAAAAATAACTGTACCACAGTTTACCTCTGTGTCCAGCTGATTACCAATCAGAATTTACCAGACAACCTATAACGCTTGTTGGAAGCATGGAACAAAGAAAACAGCAGAAAAAGTTGAAGCTGCTGCTTTAGAACAGAGAATATTAGTCAAAGAAGAGACAGCAGCAGCAGCTCAGAAAGAGACACGCTGGATTTCAAAGGCACCAAAAGACAAGGTAAGGCTAAAGGGCCAAGTCTGAGCACATGCCTTGAAAATGCCCTGATTTTCAGAAGCAATAAATACCTATTGACATGTTCACATCCTGACATCACCTCCATGCTCCTGGCCTAAAGTCACCACTCTCACTGAGGAGAATAAAACAAAGGCTTTTAGGGATGTTACATTTTAAAATCTTGGCCTAAAACCCCATGAAAGAGGTGTCTAATCAGAGTGCAGCCCGTGGCTCGGGGAGGTCGGAGTCCGTGTGCGTGACTCCTCGTATTTCATGGCAGTGAATATATCTGCACCAGCAAGTGGCAGGCACTGCTGCCTTTCTCCTGGAGGGAAGAGGGCTCTCCACGGGCTGGCCTTCATCTCCAGCTGTCCCTCCTGCCATCCCCCTCAGCCCCTCTGTGCTAGGATTGTGGGGAACCTTCGGGGGAACCGTCCTCTTGCACCCACGGTGTTCGCCTTGCCCTGGCTGGATGCACTCGGCAAAAGGGGCAAGGAGCCATGTTAGCAAGTAATTAATTATATCAATTATTTAAATCACAGGAAGGAATGTCTGCATGCCAGCTGGAGTAGGAGAGTTTATCCAAAAACCATCACTGAGGAATCTGTAATGTTGCAGTCAGTCACTGAAAGAATTGGCAATGAGTAATGTGAGCTGACAAGGAGAGCACTTTCTGTCAACAAGTGATTTGCAAACAGGCTATAAATTTCATTAATTTGTTCATTATTTGTGATCCTTGAAGAATTGTGTTGTATAAGTAAGTTTCAACTTACAATTAGGTGCTAAGAATGCCTTTTGTTTATTACATGTTACAGAAGTGATGTGTCTGGCTTTCTAATCAGCCTGAATTTTGGAAGGTCAACCGCCCCAAATTCAGCTTTCCAAAATGTTTTTTCTGCATTGACTGCAGAGCTATTTATAGAGACAAATGCTTGCGACTAAGCCACTAAGAACATTTTTCTCAATAATAGATTGTTGTATTATAATTTCTCCTTTTCTCTAATAACTGTTTTCTGAATTTACTCAGTATGTAAAATGTGCTAGGTTAGATTTCTTTGGGATTTATCACTTTCCAAAGCAGCAAGAACTTGCAGCTTTGAAGGAACAGGTTCATTCCTCTCAAAACCCATGACTTTTATTTATGTGTTTTCTACTTCTTCCTAAAATAGGAAACCATATTTTTGTTTTAATAATAAAACATCATAAAATCAAATTCTAGATTATGGGTTTACATCTGTAATCTCAATAGAGAGGAACAAAAAACCAATTCCTGAATTCAGATCTGATGCCTGACAGAGTATTTTATTGTTCACAATGCTGAGTTAAATTAGCCATGGTCACTGGTGCCCAAATAAAACCCTCAGTCCCAGTCTTTATGCAGCCTAAAAGGACTATGCTGTTATCAGACAGATGTTTTTCTGCAATATATACCCTAAAAGAGAGCAAGAGCCATGTCCATCACACTGCAGTTCGAGTTCATCCCAATAAACCCATAGTAGCTCCTCCTTCCACTGCTGTAGGAGTTTCACAGTTTGCATCATCACAAAATTCTCCCTGAGTTTCCTCTCAGACTGCTTAAAACAACAAAAAGCACACACACTCTACTTTTCTCCACTCCAAAAGTTCTGTCTACTTCAGAGCAGTCCTGCTCAGAATTATTGCCAAAACCCACAAATAATTGTCATATTATCAGCAAACATCAATAGCTTCAGGTGGGCTGGAAAATGCTACCAGGATACAAAGAAAGTTTAATAAAATTTCAGCTAAAATAAGCTGAAAATAGAGGAGATCCTGTGCTGTAGGAATGGCAGGTCAAGCGTGCAAGCAGTGGGAAGGCAAAGCAAGGTCTGGCACCTGCAGCCCTGCAAGAGCCAAGCACTATCTTCACCCTTTTTGATGCAAGGAATCTCTTCACTTTATCAAATCCAGCCTTCCAAGTAGGGCCAACTTCAAGCAGAATGAGAAGGGTTTGGTGCACTGAGCTTTCTGCATTTCCTGACAAGGGCAAACACAGTCTGAGCAAACTGCAAAGGCCATCAAGGACCAGGGCTGGATGCTGCTGTCTCGTTTCTGCAGTGGTTTCTCTGTTCTCTCATTTCTGCAGTGGTTTCTCTGCACATCAGTCATCAGTTCAAAGCTCCTTTTCTCTCTGTGCTCAGTAACAGGAAGAACAAACAGCAAAACATCTCATAGTGGAAAGCCCCGCCCTCTGTGGAGATGATTGACCCTGCACAGGTAATCAGAGGATCTCCCTGACAGGTGCCTGCAGAGAGGAAGAGCCAAGTACAGCTCTTTTGGAGAATACTTAAGAACTCTGCCCTCTCTGCGTTTCAAACCACCTCCAGAACACCCCCTGCTGCCATTTCCTCTAGCCCTCCCAAAGCTGAAGGCTGCATTTCACCTGGCAGCTGGAGTTTCCAGCACACCATTTTGCACAGAGCACTTTGCAGCTTCTCTCTTTGCTTTTCACTTGTGCAGTGGAGGCGAGCCCTGACCTGCTGCCTCTCAGGGAAGGCTGTGCACACCAGAGACCCAGCTGCTCCCCACTGGCACAGCATTTGGAGCAGGTGCTGTTTAGTTTTGGGAGGTTCCTTGCCACATGCAGAACAAGGTTTCATTTCTCACTCAAAATCCTTCAGAGGATGAGTTTTCTCCTTTGCTGTGTGACAAAGTCAGACATGAGAGCTCACTGCAGTGGTTGGAACAGCAAGGGTAAGGTGATGGCTCCTTCTGCTTTCACACAGATATTGACAACAGCAATCCTTCCCACGTCAATGTCTGATGAAAAATCAAAATGAAATCCAGGTTGGATTTTGCAATGGAGCTGAAGGGAATTACACACTTCAGACTGTGCTGAAGTTGGCAGAGGCCCTTCCCTGTGCTCACTGTAAATTCCAGCTCCATCAGCCGTGTCTGCACGGAGAGGAGTCCACACATCTGGTGAAGAAAAATGAGAGAAACAGTAAAAGGAGCACTTGAGGGAAAGAAAGCCAGGTAAATCTGATAAAGCAGATACTGCAGAGGGACTGAGGTATTTGTGGAGGGTAAAAGGCAGGCTGCAGCAGCATCAGGTAAGGGCCCAACAGAGGGAAAGGCAAGGTTTGGGGATTTGCTTATTTTTAGTTGTCACATAAAACATATGATGGTTGCAACTTCACTGCAATCTTTTTTAAAAGAAATGGCATGGGTTACACACCCTGATTGTCTACCAGCACATCTCATAGCAGTCAGAAAGAAAATTACCTCCAGGCCTTTGTCCAGCTGTAGTGATCCCAGAGCCTCAGAAATCCACTTGCAATTTTTGAGAATGGGGAGGAGGGAGAAAACCCAACCCAAAACAAACACCAAAGACAGACAAAAGCAACCATGTCCTTATTTTTATGCACAAATTATGAACTTTGAAAGGCTGCAATGATTCCTTTTGGAAGGCTGTGCTATAAAAGCCTGAGAGTTTTGCTCACAGTTTATGATGACAGAGTCAAGCCATTGGGTATTTATGTTTATTCAGCGCATAAAATGTCTTCTTTAAACATATCCCAAAACAAGTCTCTTAACAGAGACTTCTAAAATAAATATTCTGTTGCTCTGAGTGCAGAGATTTCATTTCTGTAGTCTCATTGGCACATAATGGACACAGAGTTTATTATCCTCGACTCCAGTGCCCTCAGGGAATGCACCTTCCACACTGTTCTTAATCTGCTCCAAAAGAAATACAATTGCACTTGTTGTAAAGTACAGCATGATGTGACAGCACCGAATGAAACCATAATTCTGTTTACTAGGTATTATTTATGCTGTGGAAACAAGAGGATTGTGATTTCTAGAGGGACTATGAGGATCACAAGCCAGGCATTTAACGGGGCATTTTTATTGCATTTTCTTTTATTAGTCTTTACCAAATCAAAGTTGCAGATAGGAAAATAAAATAATGTTTTATGTCTTCTCTCAATACCAAATTTTATGATTAGATATTACACTGTAAGACATGTTGATACACACTTGGCCAATATATATGGTCAGAGCTACAGAAAATATGCTGTTAACCTCTGAAAAGTAATACTGAAATGATCCTGAGTTTGGGAGGTTTTTTGCTTTGATTTTGTTTTAGCACACAGAGAATGTGAACAATCAAGTTTTGCCATTAAAGTAATGCTTACAGCCTTTATTTTATTTCAAGAACACTGCTGTCTGATGCTCTGGGGCAGAAAAAATTGTATTGGGCTTAAAATGCTGAAAGTGAAGAATATGGTTTTCACCTCTTATATTTGATAAAATTATAAGATTCTACTGGCTCTTGCTTAGATCTTGGATGAGTCTTGAACAGTGATGGGAGCACAGGGTGCTGAGAACCAAATCCTGTAAGGCCCAATGGAGTATGGAATGAAAGGAGATTGCCAGGAGGGTGAAGCCAAGGCTGCAGCTCCAGCTGGAGGATGGATAGGCTGGATCTATGGACTGGATGACATGGAATTCATTCCTGAGGGAGACACAGAGGAGCAGAGCTGTATCCCCTCTGAATGCCCCCTTACACTGACTTATGTGCCCATTGCAATTCCAATCTTTTCCTGGCACCTGGCAGGTTTGGTTGAAGAATTTATTTGTTGTGTAATGAAGATGCATTTGCTTCAACAGCACATAGTGCTTTGTTTTGCCTTTTTATTATTAAGTTGTCAAAAGAAGAGATATGGCAATAATAAAATGACAAAATACCATGTTAATTGTTGAAATAAATGGGATGTATAATACATCAGGTAATGTCAATTAATTATATGGCTGATGTACATAATGTCAGTTATTCAAACACTCACAATTATCCATACTTAAAAGTATTGGCCATCATATAAACAGGCTTAATGATTATAATAACAGTGTGTTCTAACAGCAAAAAACAAAAGGTAAATAGCCAAACTGAACCTATTTAAGGAAATGGGCTCCTGAGAGGTAAATTATTCCAGAGTCAGGTGGACTTTAAAGTGACATGTTTTTCTGCCAGTTTTCATAGTCCATTTGTAGCACAGTAATAGCAGAAGTTTTAATTGACTATTAAAATTAGTCAATAGTTTCCATAGTCTGTACATTTTGTTATTTCCAAGATTCATCATCAAGGAGGTGGGGGTTAGAAGCAAACTGCTTATTTAAGTCAGGCATTGTTCCTTTCCAAATACATATGCAAATTTATGCACCAGGGAGCAAAACTGGGTGTCCAGTGCCAGGCTTTTGGTGTTGGCATCTCTGTCTTCACTGCTCCCCTTTGAAAAAGCCATGTATAAAATATTAAATTCTCTGAAAACATCATTTTAATTACTCTTGAAAGACTTACCCAGCTGTTAAATGATCCAGGGTTAACTGAAGGGCTACTGCTATAAAACCATTTAAACACACCGTGGTGATTTTATCAAATTTCACAGCTGTTCCTGCAGCAAATGCAGCTCCTCAGAACACAAGATTTCTGGTTAATCTGTTAACAGTAATTTTGGAGAAAATCTGCATCAAAGGAGAAATTGCTGCACAGAAACTGCCTGCCTGGACTGGACCCACAGCCAGCCCAGTCCAGAAACCTGTCTCCAGGATGAGCCAGCACCAGATGTTCCCATGGAAAGAAATACAGAAATACGTAATACACAAATGTAATTCAGCCCACAAAAGGTCACTCTGCTTAATCACTAAGACATGAAGACTTTCCTTTTCTCCAGTGTGATTTTATTAGTGTCACCTCATGCACAAACCTTGTTATTCATAGAGAAATAACCATACCTGGAACCCAAGTTTCCTGGCTCAGGCAGTGATGGAAGCCACCATTTGACAGCACAGTTTAAGACATATCCTCCTTTATTCATTCAAGATTTTTCATATTTCCATTCCACTGCACTTTTATTGGGTGATAATTCCTCAGACTCCTTGACTGCTTTAGAGGCCTTTTTCCTCTCTGCCATTGTTTTTCCTCCCTGTGGAGGGAGCAGGCTCAGTGACCTCAGCTGCTGCCCAGGTGAGAGGCTGCTCTGTGCCTCTGACCCCTGGGACTCCCAGCTGAGGGGAGCCAGACACCACTTCTCCAGGTAATCCCTGCCCAGGCAGCAATAAAGATGGGGCTGTTTCTTTCCATGGGAGGTGCCCAGTGCAGCTAAAGGCCTGTTTAGCTGCACCTCAGATGCTGTGTTTTGAACCTGGGGAAGAGCACGGATCTTCCAGCCAGAGCCTGTGGAACTGCCTCGTGTGCTGCTCTGGGGTGGTCTGACAGAGCTCACTGTGCTCTTGGCTGAGGCAGCCTTCAAGGCTAAGACAATGAGCCCAGGCCTGTGTGCATGAGACATAACAATAATAGTAATCATCATCACAATTTTAGCTTTTCCAGCACGTTGTTCTCACCATAAAGAAGGCAGCTGGGCTAAAGCTTCCAAGGGCTTTATTTCCCTAATGTGCTGTCAGATCATGTGCCAGGAAGGAAGGACTCAGGATGGATCCTGCTGATGATTTACCTTGGTCAGACAGAGGCAAAGCTTTTTAGGCTGCTCCTGTCTGGGGAAGGACATGGACCCAAAAATGCTGTGGTAACTGTGTGGGTTCATCCTCAGCCTTTGTCTTATCCCACAAAGGGCCCTGGTCACAGGGTAGAAATGACCCCTCACAGAAAACAGTGAGCAACCAAATCAAGCTACAGATGAACCTTAGGATTCCCAGTCCTTAATCTTAAATCCAGTGCCAAATCCAGCTCCACTTGGACGACTGACCTATTTCTAATAAAACAATGAACAACATCCATCAGCTTCCCGAACCTGCAGAAGCAGCAGGAATTAGCAGTGAACTCAGACCATGGGCTGTGTATTCCCCAGCCCCATACCTCACCCCAACAATAACAAACTCCCCTCACTGAAAGAGCAAACAAAGCATCAGGCCATAGTGACCCTATCTCCAACTCCACAAACCCACAGAATAAATTATCTTGCAAACCTATGATATTTCAAAGATTAGTTGTAACTCCCATCTAACTTCCAGTCCATGGAAGGCTCATCCTCCATCTCTCTGGGAAAGCAATAAGATCCAACAATCAATGGGGCTCCAAAAACAGGTAGGATAAAACAAAGCAATAAACTTCAAGGTAATTCAAATAATTTGAATTCATTCTGCTTAAAACTATATATGAAAGCTCTCTCTGTGTTAGAAAGGTCTCTGGAACATGACCTAGAGCATAAATTTTTCCTTTATATATGTGCTTCAGGAAGTCAGGCTGCTTTTGGAGACATAAAAATTACAAACTTCCATATTTTTTTTCTTTTAATTTATGGGATATAATAGGGTTATCCTTCATATTATGGCTGTGAAGCTGAAAACAATTTGTATTCCAGCAGCTCAATGAACCTCCTCACATAAATTCAACCTACAAAAGTCACCCAAACCATGAAAATTCCAGTAGCATGATCCTATGTTAGGCTAAGGACAGCTTCTCTTCCTCTTGTTATCTTCTTGGATCATGCTGGGCCATTAGAGGGTTCTTTTGTTCTTACTTAAGAATGACTGTTTTTTGGCCACAAACAAACCTGAAGTGCAGACACAGCTCCAGCTGGCAAGCAGCCATATTTGTGTGAGGAATAACCTCTGGAAGAGGGACTCAGGCTCTGACTTTTCCCCCTCTCTGTGCTCCTTGTGTTTTACTGCTTCCCATCACACAGCTCAGCACTGTTCTCCATGAGCTCCCAGACCAGCAGTGAGTGGGATGCGAGTGGCTGTGCAAACACCAGCTCCACAGACCTGTTTGTCCTGACTGCCTCGGATACCCCTCTAACCAAGGGACTTCTGACAAGCAGAGTAATTGCTTGGGAAATTGTGATTCTCCTTTCCTGGACTTTCCCCGTGTTCTGCTGAAAACACCTCTCCTTTCCAGACAAGCTGCTGTCTGTGTCCTGTGAACCTGTGAACCTGTGAACCTGTGAGCTCCTGAGTGGAGAGTACAGTGGGCATGGTGTCAAAACCTTCTGTCAAATTACTCTACAAACTGGATGTTTCCAAGTCCTGAGCTGTCGGTGTTTTATTCAGCTTGCTCCAAACTGTTGGATATTTCTTCTAGCCATGCATGATAATGCCAAAAGCCACTGTGACAAAAAATACATTTTGAACAAAGGCTAAACAACATAAACGCTTTTACTTTGCAGATGGCACTCAGAACTCAGCAGATGGCGAAAGAAATCCCACAGGATGCTCTTCTCTCCCCCCACATATATATATGAGAGCATGTGTGTGCACAAAACAGCAAAGTGTCCTGAGGAGATACTTCTGTGAAAGCCTTTTGAGTCTCTGTCCTTTGAACAACACCTCACTGCCCATTTTTACCACAGGAAAGATCCAGCCAGGGCAGGGTACCAGAGAGACAATCAGGGAGCACCTGTCTGTTCATGGGTTCACCACTCACCTGTGATACGCTTTTGGACAGGCAAGTTTGTTCCTTTTTCTTCCCGTGCCAGGCTCAGTCCTTTATTTTCATTCTAGACCCTCAGGGAGGAGATTCTTCCAGTGTCTGAGTGTTAATCCTTGAAACAGCTTGTACCATGCTGGTGCTCCTCAGCGCAGCTTCTGTTTCCCAGGAAGCATTAGAGACACTGCACTCCGTGGCATTTTCTGCATTTCACAGAGCTGAGCATAAAGCTGTCCATGAATTGGAGATGTGCCTGATGGAGGGGCAAACACAGGCTAGGATAAACCACACAGAATCTACAATTCTCCTTCTGTATCAGGTCCTTGGTAAAGGCAAGGGATAAATCTCTCTGGAGAGAGCTGCGTGAGCAGGCACCACTGCTCCCAGTTCCCTTGGCCATGGGTAACTCCTGGGTAGGATAATTTTGCATTTACACCTGATTTTCACCATAATGCATCCCTCTAACACAAATGCATCCCAAAACTCTGTATGAACTCTGCAGTTCTGCCCAAATCCCACCCATGGCAGAAATGTCCCTTGTGTTAAAGCACCAGCAGCTCAGAGGTGCACTGGTTCAGGGCAAGGCACTCCATGCCCACCTGAAGCTGCAGGTGGGATTTCCAGTGAGCAGCATTGCAAAATCCAGGGCAGCATTTAGTTTTGGTATTTTCCAAATCTGAACCCCAGCCTGGATTTTTCAGCCAGCCTCTTACTTCTGGAAGAAAGCAGCACAGCCTGTCACGGTATTGTTCAGTATTTGCACAGCCCCACCGTGCCCTGACCCACCAGCCATGTTCTCCACAGCACTAAATTCCCTGGCAGTTTGCTCTCCTGGAACAAACTGGCTCATTTGAACTTGTCATTATGATCACTTAGCTGCTCCGTGCTGCCTGTGCACGACACCCAAGACAGTCCTCACCCCTAAAGCACTGCGATTCCTCACAAACAGAAAGCACTCCCAGCAAATGCCTCTCCCTCACTCACCTTCGAGGGGTGGAGCTGGCTTTAATTGCTTCCACTTCTCAGTCTCTGATAGAGGCAGTTTCTCTGATACAAATCTGTGCTCATCTCTGGAGGAGGGAGTTTCACATCCATGTAGGAAGGGCTGTGAAACTCTCCCTTCTGCAAACAGAAACTCATTTCTCTGGGCAGGGAGATCTGGAGTGGCACTAAACCTGCATGGACAGGACTGGTCAAACACGCAAAGTGCCAATATTTTTTTAAATGCCGTTAAACTCTGAGGTTGGTCACAGAGTCTGAAAGGACAACAACGAGGGGGGCAGAGTGACAAGTTTAACTGTTCTCACATTACTGAATCACTAAACAGATGGACTGGTTCAATATAAACCTTCCATAGCCCTTCCAAAACAAGGAGTACCGGGCATATGCACTGAAAATTGTATACACAAAAGTGTACTCAGCCACCCTGGCGCTCGCAATTTTGGCAGCTCACAGACAAATCTGTTGTTTAAGCAGAGAGAAAAGTACTTTTCTTTTTTTTTTTTGGTCTTACTTTTATGGTGAAAGGAATGTGAAACTTGTCTTTACAAACCAGCTGTGGGTCTGCTGGTTGATGAAATTAGCATTGAGAGATAAGAGAAACAATGGGAGAGATTCCATTGAAATCCCCTGATTAACACCAGGAATAGACAGGAAGATATGTGTGTATTTGGAATATACAGTAGAAGGGGGTTTTAGGTATTAGGCATTCCGGGAAGTCTGTACCTCTCAAGTACCTCAGACAATGGGGAAAGAGAGAGGGACATGCGGCCGGGATGTAGGATAAAAATGAGGCTGCGTCCTCCAAAAATTTGAGAGATCCCAGGGGAAATGCCCCATGGCCTCTCCCTTTATTCGAATAAAGAAAAAGGGACTCCTCTGTCTCCTTTTTGGACATAAACCTCTGGCGTTCGTGGATTAATTTTCCTGACAATGGCAACCTGATTGTCCATAGCAGAGATGATCTCTGGTGGAAGAAGGTTGTTCTGTATTTACATGACAGTGAGCACAGCATGTTACAGGCTGGAAAGACATTGCCAAGCCTTTCCCACCATCTCCCTCTCCAGCTCAGGGAAATGCTTGGAATGATCATACCCAGAGCCCTTCACTCCAAGGTACCCTGGAGCCTGTTTGCAGCTCTGTTCTCTAAATCTAAAAGCAGCTCTGCAGCAGCACAAGGTGCAGAAAACAGAGCAGGGCCAGCAGTGGGAGCCAGGACGACCTCAAAGAGGCAGAGGATCAGCCCTGAAGCTGCTGGGTACTTCCTGGGGAAGAAGAGTTAGGAATGGCCTGCCTTTGAGTCTGTACTTTTCCTTCCTCACCATTTCAGTGGTAATCTCACAACTGTGCCTTCTTCCAGCAAGGACTGGCTGTTCTTTCCCACTCAAAGGTCTCCATCAGTCATAAAAATTTGCCAAGTGGGTGAATTTTCTACAAGTGGGGGGATATCCAACAGCTGTGATGTTCGATTGATTAGTCCCACAAGAAATACTACATGTAAAACATAATAGAGACAAGTGAACTTCCCCCTTCCCATGGACACGTGGTCCAGAACTGAGTGAGCAACCCTGGTGTGCCCAGGACCTTCCTTGGAATGGGGACACTGAGCACTGCCTAACTACAAATCAGATTGTTTGGATAAAGGAGGGGTTCAGACTCTACAGGAAACTCCATTGCTGGTACTTCCTGTATTTTGAGGATGGGATCATGACTTTGTTGTTTAAAATTAATCATATCATGACAATTATTGTTGATGTGGGGTGAGTTACAGATGTAAAAGCTGCCTGAGATATCTGAATTTCGACAGTGAATTTGAAATTACTCTAAGCTCAGATCCAGGGGATTTATTCAGGCTTATTTCCAGTTAAAACACACAGCTGAGGTCACATAACTGCATGGAATAAGGCAGTTTCTAATCAAATCACTGCACTATTAGCAACAGATAGCTTCACGTTTCTGTCAGGAGCCTTATTATTTTTCCTTATTATTTTTCCTGCCTTAAAGGAAACAAGCAGAGCTGCTCTGGCTGCCTCCAAGGCTGGTGAACAAGTTCCATTAAACCTTTGTTTAGAGCAGCTACACTGGCTCAAACACTTTGTTTCAGGAAGAATCTTACCCAAGACAGAGGTTCATATCTCAGACAAACATCTTACAGTACTCTACATTAATTAAAGATAAGGTGATATCATTAGAGATAGACATTGTTATCTCCCCTCTAATGTTATCAAGGCTGTTTTTATGTCTGCAGATGAACACTTCCAGACGAAGATATTTTTGAAAACATCCCATTGTGTTTGAAAGCATCTGCTAAATGGAATTACAAAGTTTCACTGGGTAGCATTCCAGTGTGATCCACAGCTCACTAAAGTCAAGAGGAAGGTATGTAAAATCCTAGTTAACTGTCTCTTCTCTGGAAAGTTGGGGTTTTAGCAAGTGCATGTTTAATATTAAATGTATAGCAAGTTTCTCTCATTCTCTTGGCTGTTAAATAGATGTTCAAAGGAGACAAGAATCTACCTTAATTTGACAAGAAACATTCGCTGGGGCAAGGGAGAAAGAAAAGGCTGGAAAGGTTTTAGTTACTGCTGAAATTTCCAACTATTCAGTGCTTTCAGCACTGAGAACACATGATGCAATTTTTTCCTTCAACACAAAAAAAATTCATTGCTTTAGATTAAAACCAGTAACTAGAGTTGGAACCAGTATCTAATCGTGCTTGAAATGAGAGATTTACACATCATAGCAGTGATTTACTTAACTTTATGGGGAACACAAGGAAAGGAGTGCTTAAAGTAGGTGAGGAGAGGTTCTTGGTGTTGGCTTTGCTGAACTCCTGGGAAAATAATTCTTATTATTTGAAAAAAAGCCACTCTCAACACCTGACTCCTGAATGTGTGTGCACTGCAGCATCTGCTGAGGGGCACATGGGGAAGCTGCCACCAGGAAACCTCAGAACAGAGCAGTGGGTGCCCCCAGAAATGGGGAGCTGACCCCTGTCAAGAGATAGGCTTGTTGAAAAGAAACCAGTGGTGAAAAACAGATGGTGTTTGTGTCGAACTTTGTATGTTTACAAATAAATTCAGCTTTGCTTTAGTGCTGTTCTAACAAAGAGGAGCTCCAAGTCCCTGGCTCACAGCACGGAGGAATCTCCCCATGTGCCTGCATTCAGGTAAAGAAGATTTAGAGCTGTGGCTGGAGTTGTTCCCTGAGTGTAGGACCAGAGCAGTAACAAGTGATTAAGCTCCTTTCTCTCTCAACACTCAAAATCTGCACTTTCCCTCCCAGTTCAGACAGACTGGGAGGTGATGCCTAATGGACCTCTGGGGTTTTATCCCTCCTTCCCTGTTAAGGCAAGCAGCTCCCATCAGCTCTCTGCTTCTGGGGCTTAAGGGAAATCCAAGCTAAAAGGCACTGCCTGATTTCCAGATCTAACTCCTGAGCATCCTTTCATATGGAAAATTCCAATCATAAGCTTGAGTTGGTTCGTGCCAGTGCAAGTTCAGAGTGAGGTTGAATAAAAACCCACAGCAAGTGTCACAGAGATGAGTTACCACGGTTGCCATGGCATTGCCCCCAAGCAAAGTGATCCCCTGCTCTCAGAATGCCCTGGGTGAGAGTCCCTACCCAGGGCAATGACAAACAGGGTTCATTGGGGTCTGTGGAATCCCTTGGAGTGGCACAGAGATGTCCCTGCCAGGAGCTGTGCTGCCCTCCAGTGAAAACTAATCTATGAGCTATTCCAAAACAAACACCTCTTGCCTCTTGCTCTATTTGCAGAAATACATGGCTGCTATCAGGTATCAGTTTGCACACTTCCAAACTGATTCTGTTTAAGATTTAGTGCAGTTTTCCAACTAGCACAAGTTAGGTAAAGTAGCAATGAACTTTAAATTACACACATCATGGAAAGGGTCAGACCATGGCAAAAGTTCTACTAGACCCAGCCAGAATTCTGCTGTGTGCCTGGTGGAGGAAGAATTCAAGGCTAGCATTTAAAATGCAAGGCCAAAAGCAGCTGAAATTGTCACCTTTCCTTTTGGAACTGAGGCAGACTGCTGGTACTCACATGCTCTGTTACACAGGCATTGAAGGCTTTTCCAACAGCATCTGAACACCAAAGTGCCAAGATGAAACACCCAGGCACTCCTTAAATTCTCCAGACACTCACAGTCCTACCTGTACCCTAAAAATCTGCCTTTTATGGATTGCACAGCCCTATGAACAAAAGGAGCCCTGAGGAAGTTTAGCAGTCTGATTATCTCCAAAGAGTTTTTATGCTACAGAATAATAATAAAACCATAACAGTAGTTCGTGTGCTCACCTGTGCTGTAAGTACATGTGGAGGATCCTTGCAACTTGGAATGCAACCCTGAAACCTCCTCAGTGAGATAAAATTAAAAGACAGACTAGAAAGCTACTGTAAAGTTGCTGAAAGAAACACAGATTACGTTTCAGTGACCTTCTTGAGATATATTCCTTACTCTGAGTCATTTGTACATGTTTGCATCCACAAAGAACCTGGAACTGAAATTATTCTGTGCACACAGGCCAAAAGCTGACACTGTGCACCTGCAGAGTTGGTGAGTTCTTGTTTGTGTTCTCAATCTGTTTCTAAGGTTTTTAAAAACCAAAGTGTCAGAGAGGTTAAAACTATTTTTTAAAGCAATAAGTTCTTCACAACCTCTTTGGAAATCAAAAGAAAATTGTTACAAGTGTTATGGTTTTTATGTTGTACCCTAAAAATGAAGTGTAGAAGTGTTTTTTACTCAATTTAGGTCCATCTTATGGGAAGATTTTTCTATTGCCATATCAGCTATATCAGTTTCAGGGCCACATGCAGGGTCAGCACAGGATTAATGACCGGGGGTGATTCCCTGCTTACCTTTCCCTATCAAAACAGCTGCAGCCTTCTGCTGCATCTTTGTACCAGGATAATTAAACTCACACTGAGGACAGAGAAGGGAAACAGAGGACTGAGGTCTCCAGTTGTAGTTTGAGAGGAACCTTTTCCTGTGGCCAACCCCTCTATGGCATCCACCCCCAAAATCCTTTTAATTGTGTTTGCTGAGGGGACACCAATGCAGAGGCTGGAACCTAAACTGGGGCAGAAGAAATTCAGAATTACAGAAAATGGGCCCTGATCACCTCTTCCCTTTAACCTCTGGGAGCTTTGGGAAGAAAGCTTCTCATTCCCCTACACTCAGGCCCTGCACTGCTGCTTTCCTACCTCCAAGCTAAAACACTGCCTCTGATTCCAGGGCAGGGATGTCTGCAGGAGGCGGTGGGAGCCTCTCCCCACCCCTCGAGTGCTCCACCACCACCCTCAGGGTTCAGAAAGTTTAGCTGGGTGTTTGGAGAGGCTCATCTGCAGAAAATGCCTCAGACACAGCAATGCTGGTTTTGTGACAAGTGGCTTCTGAAAATAGTACATTTATTCAATGAGCTTAAGCACAGCAGTCCCAGTTGTTGACGCTCCTCATGAAAATATTGATTCTAAGCTCCCTAGCTTAGAATGTTTTGATCCACATTCTGGGCCTATTGATCTACCTTTGATACTTCAATCAAACTGCTGTTTATATCAACTGCAAATTCATCTGATCTCTCCAAAATAATTAGATTAATCACAGGAGGATCTACAAAAGCCCAGCTTTGATTGATTATGTCTTCATGCTCTCCTGGGGAAAACAGGTAAATTTTAAAATGTAAAAAAGACAGTTGTTAGCCTTTTCATTCTGGCATCTTTGAAATATTTTTAGTCCCGCTTTTTCCTTTTATGATCTCAGTCTTTTACAAGATTGCAGGCTCACAGCGTGCTTAGTTATGATTTCTTCAGTGGATGACATTTTGCAACACATAATGATTTAGCCAATATGAGCAGAACTATCATTACACAATTTATTGTTCCCCAAAGTATTATTTGTTATAGAGACTATTAAGCCTAGGAGTTACATGTTACAGAATTTTTATTAGAATTATTTTAAACTCCAAGGAAATTAATCCCTCCCTTCACACCTCCTGCTCCAAGATTTCCATTTTGCAAAGCAAAGAAAAAGTATTCAAGCACAAAAGTGGTGGGGGTAGTAGGGACTTCTCCTGAAATCATCAGCACTTTTCTTTGCATAAAAAACAAATGAAGACTCCAGGATTTTATTTTTAAGGGCAAAATTCTCCTTTAATTTGCACAACAGAATCATCAGTGTTGCCAATGGGATTTGTGTGTGAATGCTGAGCCCAGCTGAAAAAAAGAATGGTGGCTGCAATGCCACTGTTCAAAAATGCATTTTTTATTTGATGAATGAATCGCTAAAGGGAAAAAAAAAAAAAAACAGGCACTAAAATTTTTTTCCATTCTGGAAACAATGACTTTGTACAATAATCCTATTGTTCAATCATCACTACAGCCTCGACTGGAACCATGCCCAGAAGGACTAAACATTTTGTGCTAAACCTTTTCTGGGGGCCTTCTACATTAATCAATAGTTTTGATTACTCAATCCTATGATTATCCCATTTTTTGGAACAAACCACCATTAGGGTTATTAATTACATGGAGAAAGCTGTTTATCTTCCAGCAGAACAAAAAGCGCTCGTCCTGCCACTGCCAGGGAGCTGTTTAATGCACTGTGATGTGTTCAACTTGACTCAGCTTCTTGCTCTCTCCCCCTCCTCTGACAGTGTCACCGGATGAAAGGATCAGACCTGGACTTGGGGAGCCACAGGAGGCTTCCCTGAAGATCAAAATGCTGCTGAAGGTCACTCCTGGGAACCTTATTTCTCAATTTGAGAAGGAGCTGGAGGCAGTGCAGGGAAAACAAGGCTTGTCCGATGTTGAAAGAGAGCTGGGCCAAGGGCACATTAAAACCCAGGGAACGGACACCAAAGGAGGGATGGAGAGAACAGAAGAGAAGGAGGGGAGAGGCAGGGGGAGAAAAATGCATGGAAGAGAGACATCGGTAATTTGGGGGTTTGCTTGGCTTTTCATGCATGCATAATGAGGGGTAATTAGCTCTGCCTGCACAGTGAATTTCTGCATCTCAACCAGCAAACAGGAAAATCCTGGAACTGCTCTTCAGAAAGAGGAGAGCAGCACCACCGAGCAGAGTGGGACTGGGATGGGCCCAGGGAAATCACCGTCCATGTGAGACGGTGCTGGCGAGAGAGCGGAAAGAGGGAGCACAAGTGCTGCAAGGACACACTTGACGATTCCTCAGGGTGGGAAGAGAACAAAGGAGTGAGTGATTTCCAGGCATTTCCTTCCCAATGAAAGCAGACCTGTATTTATGGAGACACTCCCTCCCCTGAAAGGACCACCTTCTCTTACCTTGCTAATTATGTTCTTGTGATTCCTTCAGTTAAGGAAGCAGTGCCTGTTCCCTTTGCTCAGAGCAGGAATCATCATCTGTGGTGTAAGGCAGAACTTCCCAGTGTGGAGAGCGTGGCAGCCCCCAGCTCCCAGCCTGGCAGGGCCCAGGGCTGATGTGCTGTGCTCAGGGGACATCACAGCCCCTGCAAGGACATGTCCTGCCTAGAAATGGCACTGGGAGCTCAGCACAGAACATGCAGTGCCTGCTCAAGGTGTTCGAGGTCGGGCACAGGTGGGATTCAGCACTGCTGGGGAGGAGGAGGAGGAATAATCCCACCCCTGTGCCTCACACAGAGCTTGCACACCTCAGCCCATTGAGGCACTCTGTGTCACCTGAGTGTCACAGGATGCTATTATTATGGCAAGCATAAATATTCTACCTTTGTCACTTTGAACAGATTTCCTTTCTTCCCTTTTCCAGGGATTAATTCCTTTTTCTCTGTGCCATTCACTGGATCGTGTCCTGCCTTTCTTCTCCAAGTGATTTGGCATCGTTGCTTCAACCACTGGTTTCAAAAAGCCAGGCTGGTTCTTTATTCTGTGTCTCTACAGCACACAGCACGACAGAAGCCCTTTACATCCTTCTAAATATTAATAAAAAAAGAACAGTGTGGAACTTCACTTGGATTTGGGGAAGGCTGCATTGTACAAGATGCTAAAACCAAAGGCGTCTGTTCATTTCTGTCTGAAACAGTTTGAGGTTTGTAGGGCTTAAGAAGTGAGGATAAATTTACAGTCTCGTTTTCCAAAATGAACATGGAAAAATGTAAATCAATTAAGAGAATTTTTTCAGCTTTCTTGAATTCACACTTCTAAGGTTTTAAACCAGCTTTTCCCTGCAATGTCTAAATTGACAGATTCAAAAATTCACATTGTATGTAAGTCAGAAAACATCTCAAGAAAATACATTGGTTTTTTATAGAGGAATTGGGGTAAACCACTTTTTCTCTTGCTATACTAAAATGAATCCTAAATATTTTATGGGATAAAAAATCCCAACAGAGTTGAAATTAACAGTAATGAGAAAGATCCTCCTTTAACTCCAGTGGGCTCCTTCAGGAGCAGGAGAGAAATGACTTTTCATTTCTCTAAAATTTTTAAATAATGGGAAGAATGTTAAAAGTAAAAAGCAAAACTCCAGTGCTCCCAGCCTTGGAGATCACCACACCACCATCCTGGCCACTGCTGCTGGGGCCTGAACATCCAAAGCACTTCAGACCACAGCATTTTACAGGCCCATTGGACAAATTACTTTTCCCTGAATAGTTAATGAAGCAGCTCTGCACAACCCTCTCCCTTCACATATGGCAAAGAGAATTGAAACCACAGGCATATTTTAAAGATGTTGAAAAATGTCATCTTTTGATATGCAAATATGAGGCCAGAAATAATACCCCTTCTTCCATTAATGCTGTAGTCCTCAGACTTAAGGAAAAGAAGAATTAAATCAATAGACAGCTCCAATCTCTACTCCTTCTCTCAAGTTTCTTTCAAATCAATATGCAGCTGAAATCTCATAGTTAAATACACCAGGCCCACATATTGCTTCAATTACTGTCATATAACCTCCTTCAACTGGGTATCCATTATCTTATCTCCAATGGATAAATACTCTCCTTTGGGAAAGGACCTGTGCATAATAAACAAGAAAATTGAGTTGTTCTCTTAAGACAGCTGTCACCTGGCACAAGAAGTGGTGATCAAATGATCCAAAATAGCACTTAAGCTGATCAAATTAAGGATGAAGCATTTTTGCTTTTCTCTTTTTTTGTTTTTTTTTTTCCATCCACAGATGTCATGTAACAGGGTCAGATCCTCCTACCTGCTGTTCCTGCAAGAATTAGTTCCTAAAATGCAAGTTTTAACAAATGCCCTTCTCCAGCAATGCCTGACTCCACCTCAGCAGGCACAAAATCTGAGGTGCCGGACAAAAGGAACCCAGGCAGCGTAAATAACGTGTTAAAACCAATGCAATCTGGATAAACAGTAGATTCATATTTAGACTTGGCAAGAAAATCAGAGGGAGAGGCCTCTCCATTTTGCAGGGATCTGGAAAAAGTGAAAAGCCTATGGAAGGCTAATAAAACTTTTCTGGCACACCATCTGGAAGTCTCAGCAGTTTCTGCTTTCGGAAAGAATACATTCTGCTTTTAACTCCACACAATGCCTCATCGCTGCTTTCATGTGCTCCAGACCAAGGAGGCTTTCTACAAACGGCCCAAAAATCAATACATGTTATTCTGCCTCAGCCAGGTGTGTGCTCTTTGAAAACAAACTGAGACATCTTGACATCACACAATGGCTCTGCCTCCAGGAAGTGGGACTGCAACACAGGCAGGAGCTGCAGGCTTTGGAAAGGTTGTGGAGCACTGGAAATGAATGGAGGAGTAAAAACAAAGGGAAGAAAGCCCTTCTTATTCTTCTCTCAGGGGACACGACCTGCAATATGACAGCCTTCACCTATGACATCAGCCAGTCTGAGCTTCAATCCAGCTGGGTACTTAACTCATCCTTTACTCTGAGCCTGTGAATAGACTGAATTCCTCCTGACTTGGAATAGAAATTCATACCTATTTAGTTATAAATGCCTGGCCAGATCAAGGCCCGAGCCACTCGGATGATGAGGTTTATTGCCAGACTGTATAAAGAACAGGGCAAAGGTTATGGAGTTTCTTATTCCTTGGCTGGAAAAAGGATGTCAGAGAGAGATGAACGCATGAAATATTCCTTAAACATAAAGCCCACAAATGGCCCTGCCTCCTAACAAACCTTGACACTGTAGCAACAGCTCTGCACACTGGCTTGTGGCTGGAGTACAGCCAGAGAATGCTTTAAGAAGTTACTCCCTCCTTATGAGAATTAAATCAAGGAGAAACCTGGCTGAGAATAGCCCATGAGCCAGAGCCCCACAATAACCATCTGATCCAGCACAAGCAGCACCATCCTCCATGAACCCAGATGCTCCTGCGCTCTGGCTTAAATCTGAAAACAGGTTTTTCACCAGTTCAATTTACATGAAGAGTTCAGAAGGCTTATTTTTCATTCCAGCAGAGAATTAACACAAATGTCAGAAGTTGCCAGGGAACAGACTGTCACCCTCCAACTGCTTCCCTCCCTTCAAATACTTGGAGGATATTGTACTTCACATATCGCCCTTTAATCCTGTGTTCTGCTGCAGCTTTTTAGTATGTACTTGCTGTATCTGTACAAAATCTGAGAATGCAGACTAGCCTAGCAGACAGAGCTTTGGCTTGGGATTTAGGAGACCTGCGAGCTGTTAAAATCTGTTAAAAAGGCTGCTGTAAGTGACTTCCTCACTCCGCTTCAAGCTCTGCATTTTGGCAGCGTAAAATCCACACGCTTTGAAATTGGTGGATGGAAAAATCTCTCAGACTTTAAAACACGGGAGAATGCTTAAACACACCCAAAACGCACTCCTGGTGGAAAGGAAAGATGTAATCAGCCCATACAGAACCCCCAAGAAGTCAGTTTGCAGCAACTGCAAGGCCCAGCTTCCACAGGTCATTTCTCAGAGCACACCAGCCCTGCCCATTTCTTAGGGCACAGCCCTGCCCATTTCTAGGGCACAGCCCTGCCCATTTATAGGGCACAACCCTGCCCATTTATAGGGCACAACCCTGCCCATTTATAGGGCACACCAACCCTGTCCATTTATAGGGCACAGCCCTGCCCATTTATAGGGCACACAGCCCTGCCCATTTATAGGGCACACCAGCCCTGTCCATTTCTTAGGGCACAGCCCTGTCCATTTATAGGGCACACAGCTCTGCCCATTTATAGGGCACAGCCCTGCCCATTTATAGGGCACACAGCTCTGCCCATTTATAGGGCACAGCCCTGCCCATTTATAGGACACACAGCCCTGCCCATTTCTTAGGGCACAGCAACCCTGTCCATTTATAGGGCACAGCCCTGCCCATTTCTTAGGGCACACCAGCCCTGTCCATTTATAGGGCACACAGCCCTGCAGTGCCCAGCATTCCCCTGGGCACCCCTCAAGCTTGCTTTAGGCTACCCATGAGCAGGGAGTCTCTCACCATAGATTCAGCATGGGCTGGAACAGTCACCTGAGAACTCTGGGTCTGCATTTCCCCGAGCTGGACTCAGTGTCCAGTGAGCCCAGTGATTCCCTGGATCTCTGTTTGCACTGCAAACCCTTACAGAGAAGGTGGTTCTGTTTTACCACACTGTGCTTCATCTGAAACCCCCTGAAGACTCAACAGCCACAGCTGACACTTAAGGACACTGTTCCATCCTGGTCCAGAGAAGATGCCAAAGAAAGCTGGAATTCCTCACAAGGCATGTGCTAAATGGCCTCCAGCTCTGCCCTGTGGTGCAGGGATAAATGACCAGTGTGAGGGGTTTACATCATTGTTCACACCTCTGCCAGCTCCTTCAGGTACAGGGCTCGAGGAGCAGCTCATGAAATGCCCACCTGTGCCAGGTGGGCTTAAAGTGTGTCAAAAGGTAAGTGCCTTCACAAAACACTGTTTTCAATTCATTATTTCATAAAACTCACGTTTCATAGGTCCTTTCAAAGTAAAGGACGCTACAGTTTAAAGCCTGATATTCAGCATGTAGACACAGGCAAGTCTAATCTTGCTAAATCTGATTCTTCCCAGCTCTTTCTTGCTGTTTTTCCTCCCTTAAATCCCCAGCTGAAGATGGCAACTTTTCTCCACAGTAACAGCTAGCAATGATAGGCTGCATCCTGATGGCCTGTGCTGCCAGAACCAGACATTATGGTTTGAAATATGAAACACATCACTAGAAAACAACCTTTGAGATGGCACAATAGATCTGACATGAGCTTGCAGCCTCTGGATTGTTCATTTATATACAAAGGAAGCTCAGAGTGAAAGAAAATTCTGCCATCTGGCAGAAATTAAAGCAATCCACAGCAGGAGTGGGTAGGTGCTGACGTCCCAAAAAGACTGTCCCAAGGAGCAATAACTCTGGGCTTTCTCAGCTGAGGCACAAAGGCTGAGCAGGCCAGATACCAGGCTGCTCATTCCACCTCTGCTAGTGCTCAGGGGAGAGAACACAGAGCCCCTGAGCAGAGCAGGGACACAGAGCCCTCCAGGCTCCTCAGTGTTCTCCACTGACACTCACATGAGTGCTGACAAGGGGAGGAAAACTCTTTTTGATGAGATCCAGGCTGCCAGTGTCAGTTCCAGTGACAATCACATCAGGCTGCCTGCACAGACACGTGCAGAGTTCACCCCCTCCCAGACAAATTCCATATTTACTTGTTCTCCAAAGCAAGTTGAAGAAAAGCATGTTGAATGAGCTATACAGCAGGTGAGTCCAAAATATCATCTATGTTTTCAAGAACCAAGGAAGAGAAACTAGACAAGATTAGATTTTGAAAGCACTAGGTAAGTGCAATGTCTACGAAACCCAGGCTCTTGCCCTTCTAGAAAACAAGGGGTTGCCCTCATGAATTGCTTTTCCTCTGATTCCCACCACAGCCTTGGCTAAAGAAAAGCACAATTCAGTCTCCTCTTCTCACATCCAGATATTGCACTGGAAAAACTTCACCAATCAGAACCTTCTCTCAGGGCTATGTAGGACTTTTCTATAGAAGCAACAAGATGAAGGAGCTTAGAGAGTCAGACATTTAGTTCTTCTTACAAAAAATGGCTGATTTTCTCCTGATGACATGAGAGCCTGGCTTACCCAGGTTGGTAAAGTTCTGGTTTATCATTTTAGGCCTGTTGAAAGTCCATTAACAAGGCAGGAAATTTACCCCCTTTGGATTTCTTAGGATCTGGGCACCCAAGTCCTCTGGGCTCTTTCCCTGCAGGGGAAGCTGATCTGGAGCAGCTTGTTGCCTTGTCACCAGGCAGATCTGTGTGCACCACATGCTTCACATGTTCCATAACTTACACACATAAAACCCTCTTTTCCCTCCACTTCACAGCATAATATGCACGTTTCGTAATTGTGCTGCATGCAGACTGTCAAGGGACAACACAAACTGCACAGGCTGTACAGCTCACCTGCCAACATGATTCACTGGAAAAATTCCTATTTCTGTCTTGAGGGATGGCTGATTTTATAAAACAAACCAACAGCCTAAAATCCTGCTCCATAAGGGCTTCCACACTGAAACCTGGAATGTACTAACATATGTTTTGTGTGTAAAGTGTGACAGAGCTGTAGTCAGCATAAACTCTATTCAGAAGTACTTTGGGGAACTTTTCCTGATGTGGTTGGAAAAGGATGCTGTCTGGAGAAGGAGCATATTTATTCAGAGGTCAAGAGCACAGCTCAGTGTTCTGCCTCCTAAAGCATAGAGAGGACTTTTCTGGCCACAGAAGAGTTTTTGTCTGTACATCTGCTTAGAATGTCATTGCTGGGGACTGCATGATCCTCATGACGGGTTTTACAGGATTATAATACTGTTTCCTTTCTATTTCAAAGATTCTGGTAGATGCTAAGTCTGTTCAAAGAGTGATGGTTGCTTTGGAAGAATTGAGAAAGCTCTGCCCTTTCAAACACAGCAGACCACTCCATAAATGTCCTTGTGAAAGATGAGGCAGTTCTGGAGACTTTTACAAACAATACAAACAACGTATTTAATAGTAACCAAAATGGACTTGAGCAATTTGATGACTTTCCAGTCTTAAATTCCGAGAGCATTTATAAATGCATTGAAAGAGAAAGCAATCTAGTCTGCTCAAAAGCCCAGCCTGGTTAGTTTGGGCCACAAGGACAAACTGGCCAGTGAAGCTCAGACAATTCCAAGGCCCCTGTAGCCTGCCTCCAAATACACATTCCATGGCATTTGCCAGCTCTGGGACAAGGAAAGGATTTCAGCTTTGAGGAAGAGCAAATCCAGAAGCTCAGCACACCTAATGGATGGGCAGCTGTCTGTACAGCCTTCAGCTCAAGCGATGCTGAGCTTTCCCAGGAAACCAAACATTTCAGTGCCTGGAGAGCCCCATGGCTGCTGCCAGGAGAACCCTGAGGGAAACGTGACCATATGACAAATATCTGACAAATATTACCCCTTCCAGTAGTTCCCAGCAGTAGGGAAGCTTTTGCTGAAGGAAAAGTTCTCCCTGGGGCTCTTCAGGCCTGACAGTTTCAGTGATGCACTTTTAAAAGTTTCACTCTACATGTTTCAATAAAGTAAAGGCCTTCATGGCAGGAAATGACATGTTTAAAATTAAAAAATGAGCAAAAATCCCCCAGACCTGCCTTACAATGGATCCAACCAGCGAATCCCTCAGCAGCCCTGAGTGCCCAGCCCTGCCACAGACGTGTCCTGCAATGTGACACTGCACAGAGCCACCCCATTTGTCTCTGCCCAGGAGACAAACAGCTCTGCCACACTTTCTGAACCAGACAGAACATGAACTCTAAATGCTGCAGCCTCTAAGGCTCAACAGCTGCATTTTAAACAAAAAAAAAACATTTAAGGAAGTTCCTCAAGTAGATAAAAGTTGGCTTGGTACAAAGGGAGATGCTCACTCAGTTGAAAGCACAAAGCCTTTCTCAGATATGTCCTTAGGAAGGGAACTGTAAATCCACTTTATTTCTCTGTGTATTCAGGCTGGACTTCCTTTTGATCACAGCCACTTGCTCCCTCCCACACACCGGGGTGGATTAGCAGGAAGCACAGACAGGGGAGACTTGGACACTCTTCCTGCTCAGCCAGAGGTGTAGAAAGCCACAGGAATAATAATTTGATAATGAAAGGAAGAATATGACCTTGATTCTTTCTTTCTCCCATACCTGTGTCTAAATACTAAAATTAAATCCATAAATCCTTTGAGAAGAAAAGGGGAAGGGGAAAAAAAGAAAAAAAAAACCAAAAAGCCAACTCAGGTTTGAACAGTATGAAAATGAATTCTGGCTCCTTCTAACCAGAAATGGGGCCACTGTGACCTGGTGAAGCTTTGGGATTTTGCATTACTGCACCATTTTACAATTTGCTATCTTAAAAAAAGGAATTTTTCTAAATTTTAAGTAATAGACACTTTTGATAATTTTTTCCTTTTATCCTCCTGAAATGTCTGTCTTTGCATTTTGCCATTTTTTACCTCTTCCACAGCAGGTTTTTCTTTTCCCTCCCCTCCCAATATTTGGAACTTGTGGCCCCTTTACCATTGAAAGGAAGAAGCCTCTTGCTGCTCTCACAGGCACTGCTTGTTCCCTGAATATTTAAATATCCCTGCTCCTTTCATGAGCTGTAAGACACCTACATCAAGGACCAAAGGATCTAAGCAATGACCCTGATATTTAGATCTAAGAAGTTGTTGATAGCCAAGTTCACCCTCAGCATAGCTTCCCTGAATTTGAAAGACTCACACGTGGGATAGATTTGGTCCTCTGTGTTAAAATCTAGGGCTGATCTAGTGATACATAATAAGCAAAGACATTTGAGGGAGTGCAGCATCTTTCAGGGTAAGGATTTTTAGATCTGTACCTTTGTTCCCAAAAGAGTTAAATGAATAATGAAATCTCCCTGCAGTGAGAACAGCTGAACTTAATTCAGAGGAAATTTCTCAGAGAACTGCCTTGGTGCCTCACAAATGTGCCTGTCAAAAAGGGCTGCTCCTTCCCAGGTATTTGTTTTAGAAATTCCCTGCCCATAGGATTCCACACAGCAGCCCAGGAGAGACTTATGCTTAAAGCAGGTTTGCATTTTGTGGGTTTAAAAATTATGCTTTTTATTAGCATAAATGTGAAGCACTTTAAAGACCAAAGTCTATTTAACAAAATGTATTTCTAGGTAATAACTCTTCAGATAAACAAAATACAAACTTCTGAAGATCAGTACAATTTCTTTGAGAAGTTAATTCTTTCTTCTCCACAACAACAACCCTCCATTTAGAGTGTATTTGTAAAATTGTCCCTATATCAGATTTGAGAGTTCCATTCTTAGGCTTCAAGTGTTTTGAACAAATTACAAAGCAACCTGACTACCTGATTACACGGCCCATACCTCAGGAGAAAATTACATCCTTTGCAATTTAGAAGGGACTGAGTTAAACCCTGGTGTCATTCCTTACAATCACTAAATTGATCTAATATTGGAATTCTAACATATTTAACTTAGGCAGAAATAACAATTCTTGTCTTTAATATTCAACACAGTATAGCTAAACCTGTGATAGCTGCAGACAGCAAGAATTACTGGAACCACCCTCAACAGTTGTATGATACTTTGATTTTTAACTCTCCAGGAGTTACAGTACACATGTAGACATTGTTTTAAAAGGCCACCAGCAAAAAGACATTTACAAAAGTGTAGCTCTTCGATTTTCAGACCCTAGAAAGGTTACCTAAACATGGAACACCTCATCTTGATGCTTTTGGTGGGTTGACTCAACTTCTGAGCAAGAAAGGAGGTGTGAAACTACCAAAGCTGAATTCTCCTGAAGAGCCCCTTCCTCTGTCAGTCCCCAGGTTCATTAAAGTTTCAGAGCTGATTTCCAAGCTACTGTTTACTTTTGTGTTTTTGTCAGCCAATCCACAGAAGGAAAACAAATTGGGTGGACTAGTTCCAAGCAGCCTGCCAATAAAAAATTTAAGCACTACCATCTAGAAGTAAAGTTTAAACAGAATTTTAAACTAAATCAAAATGTCAGAGTAAAGGACCATCAATGTAACGAGCTCTGCTGCACTGCTCTTTACCTGAGATATTGCAGAAGAACTTCTTCCTTCCCAAGTTTGAGAAGCCACAGCTTAGCCCCAGACACATTTTTGTGCAATGGCTCCATGCTCAGTGGCCTCTGGAAAACATAAAAAACCACACAGTGCTGCCCTGCTCCCCACAGGTGCCTCCTCAGCAGAAAACCTGGCACAGGAGATTCTTTAAGGTGTTTCTTTAAGAAAAGCCCTGCTTTTCTTTAAGGGGTTTCTTTAAGAAAAGCCCTGCTGAGGCAGGGGAAGCCTCGGGTTTCAGAGAGTGTGGAACTTGGCGGTGCCTGAGAAAGGAGATTGCTTCTGGCTGCCAGGAGAGTCTGTCAAACCTGGCAGCTGGGGCCGCGTGTCTGAGGCCTGTCTGCTTCCATCACTCAGAACTCTCTTCTGCCAATTCTGCCGGGCTGGGCTGGTCGAAGTCCCAGGATAAACATAGCACACTAAAGGAATTTTAGGGTTTTTTTTTTTTACCCCAGGATAATTAACTCCAGTCAGGATGAATCACTTTTATGCTGGAACACAGTTTCTAAAAGGAAAGGTGTACAAGGGGAATGACTGCTGCACAGACGGGTCTTAAAGAGTTAAAAAAAATTGCTCCAAAGGAACTTCCAGGTTTCTGCAAAGTGCCAGTGTCAGCTCAATGAAAACCAGCAGCAGATAAAACAACTTGGAGAAAGCAGGCTGGGGGAAAAGGTTGCTTTAGGTATGGCTGTGAGAGCAAAAGGCAGGGATGTGAGAGCTACAGATCCTTTCTATAAATCACTCCGTGGTGTTCCAGCTGAGTTGAAAAATAAAAAGAAAAGCGCTGGGCTTAGCAGCACACTCGGCATTGTTTGTTTTGTCTGCCAAGTCTATTCCTCTTCCTTCAGTGAAGTGCTTGTGGTTTGGGAATGACTTTTTAGCCCGTTCTGTCTGTCTCCATCTGAGGCCCCAAGCTCGCGTTGCTGAAGTGTCGCACAAGTGGAAGTTTGTGCTGCCGTTCTCCAGCCTCGCAGGCGTGAGAGTGTTTGTGCCTCGCAATTTATGCCATTTCAGCGAGTACTTAGGGAATGAAAACATCGACGGTCCCGCCCAGGCACAGAGACACAGAAAGCAGAGCTTGGCTTTGGAAGCACAAAGGCAGGAGGGCAGAGCAGGCGACCCTCGGCAATGCCTGCCCTCCAGTGCGGAGCCATCCCCGTGGATCAGCCGTGGGTGCTCGGCCCCAGACACTGCCCCGAGCTCACCCACACCTGCCCTGGCGTGGGAAGCACCTCGGCCTAGGGAGGCACGGGGCAGAACAGCAGCCAGAGCCACAGCAGGGCTGGGCTGGAGGCATCCCCTCAGCCCTGCTGCCAAACACAGCCCTTCATGCTGGAGGCACCCCCTGAGCCCTGCTGCCAAACACAGCCCTTCATGTTGGAGGCACCCCCTGAGCCCTGCTGCCAAACACAGCCCCCAGCCAAGCACACAACTCTTCCCCACCCGGATGGAAGCAGCAAGGACGCTGTGACAGAAACCCTCACCAGGGTAAGGGCTGGTCCTGGGCTGTCTGGGCAAGGGGAAGATTATTTTAATATCTTTTTGATGTGTATTTCTCTCAGTAATGCAAAAAGAAATAAGCCACTGTGATTCCAAGTGTTTGGTTTTCACGATCTGGATGGAAGCAGAAAATGGAATACAAACCCAGCCAGTTTCCATGCTGGTTATTCCCACTGCTTCCATGGAATGGATGACTCCCAGCTTTTATTTTGTAAGGAATATCAGTAAGACTTACCAGACAACAGACCCCAGAATTCCCAAGATTTGCCAAAATCCTCCTCTTCTCCATCCTACTGGAGGGGAAGCAAGAAAAACCTTTAACCACTTAACCTGTGATACCTCATCCTTCTTTATGTGGCTTTTGATAATGCAAGTACAAGTACTTGTTAAAATATGGTGCATGAAATATCGGGATTCAGAAAAATTCTTCGCAAACTTAAAGGAAATTTGCAATTAAATTTGATCATCTGATTATTCAAAGTTTATTTTTAACCCCATTTTTCCTTATAGAGAAGATTTAATCCAATACAAGGCACATAACACATGGATAAGGGAAACTTTTAAGCAAGCAGTAGCAGGTCTGCTTGGATCTCAGATCCTTTTGGTCTTTAACAATCCTCTAAAGAACAAATTAAGTTATGCTTGCATGACCCCCTCTGTCCAGGACCAGCTGAGACTGGAGAAGGAGTCATTGCTGTTACTGCCTATTTTCATTAAGGTTCTTAAGAAAGGCACTTAACGATTCAACTTCATCTGTACTTCTGTTAAGTACAATTAGTTACATTAAAAAACACTTCTCTCTTCTCTGTCAGTTTTAAGGTTTGTGCACCTGCAATACAAACAGTGTTTGTACTGTGAGTGATCTTGTGAGGAATCCTCAGGTAAACATTGTCCCTTTGGCACTTTTCCCAAGTGCCCAGCCTGACACAATAGCCTTTGGTCAGATTTTAGCTTTCATGTCACTGTTAAGACATCGGTAATTTACTTAGTTGCATTTTTGGCTCTAGAGATTTGATTGATTGAGGTGCTTCAGAAGCAGTAGTGAGATAAGGCTTTGAAACTCCCTGATAGCCAAACATCAGTGCTACCATTACCTGGCAGAGCTGACACCAAGTTCTGCCTGAGGTTAGGCCTTGCTCCAAAACAATCAGCAGGGCTGTACATGGGTAATTCCTGTCTTTTACATTTTCTGAATTTTATCTATTAGAGATGTTACTGCACAGCAGTACTCTGACAGGTGAAATTCAGCTCAGAGAGCAGGCTGAGGGGCAGTCTGATGGAAAATCTGCCTCTGCTCAGGGGCCTCTGACTCTTCCCTCAATCCACAACAGGCTGCCCCACCCAGGGCCATCCTTCCAGCCCTTCTTCCATCAGGGCAGTTCATGTGTCAGCTGCAGCAATTTGACAGTAATTTTTTTCTCAATTATTTCACACTTTGAGCGAATGGCATTTACGAAATTATTATTTCTTCACATTTCCCTCTTTGTTTTCTGCTGGTTTGAGGTGTTGATTGTATTTCCTGGCCTCAGTGGCTCAGCACAGACTCTGGGTTCCATTCCTGCCTCGTGCACAGGCTGCTCAGGGGAGCAGACCAGGTTGGCACCTTCCCAAGGACTTGCACAGCAGCCTCATGTAGAAATAGGCTTATTTGAGTTTATGAACAAGGCTAAGCAAGGATATTACACCAAAAAATGTTGCTTTTATGCTAACTGGATGGGTACTTAACCCTGGAGTGCTCCAAAGCCTTCTGTTACCTTCCCTGTGAGTGTACATCTTGTATTTGAAATATTCACCGATATCTCACTGCTTTGGAGAAACAGTCTTTATTTTAAAAGGCTTTCCCAACAACCATGTTAGATGTCCATACCTTGAGACAGGCTCCAACCATAACTGAGCTATCTTTCTAAAATTGGTGAGACCTCAGACCTCGCCAGAGACCAGGCAACACCACCATTCTGTTCATTACTAATTCAGATTTCTGTGTTTCCAGCTATTAATCTTCTTTGTGTGCAGAGTTCTGTAAAACACTCTGGCCATTAAAATGAACAACTCTGTTGGCAAGAAGGCAGCTGCTGTTAGAACTGCTCATTTTCCCTTACACCCTAAAGCACCAGCTCCTTCCAAGCCCCTCTAATGCTGCAGCAAGGGCAGGCTGAGTGATGTTAATGAGCCCATCCCTAAATATCCAGAGATAAACCAGTTGCAGGTGGGATACGGTGAGGTTTGGACCACATTTAACCTCCAGCAAGCCAAGGGTTTGGTTCTCTTCACCTCGATGTAAATTATCTAGTGAAGCCCCTGAAATTTTAGCTTACTTCAAATCAATAGAATTCTTCCCAGTATTATCACTGGGCCCTGTATCAATAGTGTAACATTTCACTAGTCCTGAAGTAATTTTAATCTAGAAATTGTTTCCTAAAAACTTGATAATGATTTAAGGTACAAGCAGATTTTTTTTAAAAAATCTGATAAAAAATAGCTCACAAGCAGGTATCTCTAAAATTAGTTGTTGTGCTTCACTGAGGCTGTCACAAAACCCAGAAATCTTGTTCTCTCTCCTGTACTGCACCACACAGTGGATTTCAAAGCAGTCTATATTTATTTGCTTGCTCTTTTTCTGTAAGAAAACAAATTATTGTAATGCACATTTAATACCTTATTAAATTAGATGTCACCTGCTCTTTGAGTGAGAGGTAAAGATTGAGTTCTGTGTAGTCGGAGGCACAAACTCGATCAAGCATTAATAGCTGAATTACTTTCAGCAATAAGACACTAAGGCCAAGCAAAATGTCCAAGGTCACTCCACTCCAGATGGCACTAATGTATTTACAGGACTGATGCCTCCTGGCATTTTCAATTTCTTATGTTTTTGGAACCAATCAAATTGAGGAGCTGGCAACTGCAGTTTGCCCACAAAATTAAATTTAGAGGATTATAACTCCAGTTTTAAGCAGTGATTTGACTGTATTGATGTGAAGCCACTACTCCCAGCTCTTGATTTCCACTGAATGATGACCATAGCACATCATAAATTCAATCAGGACAAAACAGAGTGGTTATCATAGAGAGGTTTGTTCAGGTTCACAGCCACTGAATTAAGCTTCAGCTATCAGAGCCAGCAATCAGGAAGATAACAAAAGGACCCTACACCAAATAACTGCTTCTGATATGGGGGCCTGGAATAGCCTGCATTCCTCCACAGCAGGGGGATTTCAGATGGCTCAGGCAATGAACACACACACACAGAATTACAGCTATCCATGCTCCTGGAGGAATATGCAAACACAGACTCACTCTTGGCACGCAGATTTTTTACTTGTGCACGGGCAAACCCATTCCTTCCTCACTGCTGTGCCAGAGTCCTAAGGATCCTCTGCCAATCCAACCAAAACTTGCCTTCAGAGCCAGATCCCAGTGCCCACTGGGCACCCTGCACCAACTCCCACAGGAGGGGACAGGCACTGGAGTGGCCTGCTCAGGGCACAGAGGATTTGTGCTGCACACAGAGCCCTGAGGGGCTCCAGGGTGTTCGATCCCAGGAGCTGGCAGGAGGGGGAAAAAAGCCCAGCTGATTACCCAACACAAAACTTCCAGCTCTCTAAAACTAAACATTACCCAGAACTGAGGGTTGGAAAATACATCCCTGAGCTCTGTTACTCAAGCTGAGTGGTGTAGCCTGATTTTTATATAGATATGTCATAGTGTGTGTTCATATATATATTTAATTATATGCTACTGTCAAATTTTTGGGTAGGAAAAATATTGGGTTTGTCTTATTTCTGGGATTCCTTAGGCAGAAAATCCTGCAGGTTCCTTATCTTTGAGCACTTTGGGTCTGAGGTTTGTGTCTGAGCTGGTTGCACGGGCAGCAAGTACAGGCAGGCAGTGACAGACCTGGCCATCTCCAGACCAACTAAAAAAATTTTAAAGGAAAGAAAAGGAAGAAAGAGAAGAAAATGAGAAAAAAGTCTTTAAAAATACATGTGCTCAAGGTACTGGTGAAATCAGGATCCACAAAATACCTGGACAGAGCTGGTGCAAAGAGAACAGAGCCATCCAGCTCTTTTCATTTGAATACCTTAGACAATAAGTGCTCACACTCTGAGGAGAAAAATGCCAGCAATTTTTCAGTTGGAATTTAGTTTTGGACAGAAAATGAAGAACAGAATGATTCTTAAATTATTCAACTGAGCAATAATTCCCACACTCACCAAGCCTCCAGCAGTGAGGCCTCCCCTGCCTTTCTCCCAGGCAGGAGAAGGAAAGCAAAGATCAGGAACCTGCCAAAAACCCATGACTCGGAATATTTTCCATAATAAATGACTTCAGCTGTCAGAGGCTCTCTGAGTTCACCTGGGGAGGGGCCAGCGCTGCACGAGAGCCAAAATCCCTCATTTTCACCTCAGAAACCAGCCCAGGCAGGGCTGGTCCCAGGGACCCCTGGGACTCAGGGCTGTGTGGGGACACATGGGAGTGCCATTGGCACAGCCATGGAGTGACCACTGCCCTGGACACAGGGTGGCCTCTGCTCCAACCATGGGGTGACCACTGCCCTGGACACTGGATGACCACTGCTCCAACCATGGGGTGACCACTGCCCTGGACACTGGATGACCACTGCTCCAACCATGGGGTGACCACTGCCCTGGACACTGGATGACCACTGCTCCAACCATAGGGTGACCACTGCCCTGGACACTGGATGACCACTGCTCCAACCATAGGGTGACCACTGCCCTGGACACTGGATGACTGCCCTGGACATTGGATGACCACTACTCCAGCCACGGGGTGACCACAGCCCTGGACGTTGGGTGACCACTGTCCTGAACAATGGGTGATGACTGTCCTGGCCACAGAGTGACCTTTGCCCTGGCTACATTGTGACCACTGCTCCAGCCACCTTGTGACCAATGCTCCAGTCAGTGTGTGCCCACTGCTCCAGCCACAGAGTGACCACTGGCCTGGCCACACTGTGATTCCTGCCCTGGCTATTGATTGACCACTGGCCTCGTCACTGTGTGCCCACTGCTCCAGCCACAGAGTGACCACTGCCCTGGCTATGGTGTGACCAGTGCCCTGGCCACAGCCAGCCCTTCCTAGCCTCGTGGTCAGCAGGACCCTCGTGGTCAACGGGACCCTCGTGCACTGTAAATCTTTTGCTCTCTGATTTCTTTCTTTGCCTGTGGCGAGAGCAACAGGCACATCAAAGCAGGCAACATCTCTCTCTCAGAGCAGAGTTATAAAACAAACAATTTGGAAATGGTTGTGCTCTCGGAGATTAAAAACATCCTGGATGACAAATTAACTCCTCAAAGTGATAAAGTGACATGTTTGCACGGTTTCTTTGTAGTGAAGATCAGGAGGCACAAACCTGACAAGGCTCAAGCATTGGCAGCACTTACATCAGCTCTGATATGTCTTGGCCCATTTGTGTAAATAGCTGCCACAGAAATCCTCTGTTTCACAATGCAGAAAGCCAAAATTCAACTGTGTTCCACTCAAAGACTGCAGCACCCCTAATTCCCACCTTCAGTTTGAAAGGGAAATACAAAATAATCAGAATAGCTGCAGATTATAAGGCCTCAAACACAGCACCCATTCATTTAAATGTTTTCTTCAAGGTGGTATAACACTGAGCTTCAGTTTTCCCTGTACTAAAAATAAAAACCCACACTGCCCCAGGGTGAGTGGACAGAGGGATTGTACTGAGATTTGAGGTCTCCATCTCCCTCAAACTGCTGCAGCTGGATTCACATAGTGGGGCATGGAACAGACATAATGATCTCCAGATACAAAAAGCTGAGGAATAACCCAAAAAGAGGAGGCTGGGAATGTTTCTTCCCAAACTGGGGTGGGGCACCAGACATTGCAATAGGGGAATATTCCTGGCCAACTTGATGAATGCTGGCACATCTCTGTTCAGACCTGTGTTTAAGCCATGATCTGCCAGTGACAGAGTGGAGATATCTGGGTCAGCTTTGGGAGATCCTTCAAAAGCCTTTGAAAAGTGAAAGGTCTACAGACCCTTCTCACCCCAGGACCTGAGCAGCCACACCCAGAAAATCTCAGAGCCATGTTTTAAATTTGCAGGGGAAGCAAACAAAATTAAGCATCCAAACAAAATTAAGCAAGGTGGTTCAGAGCAAAGGATGAAGGTCAGGAATGTCTATTAAAACAAGCAATAAATATGGAGATATTGCAGAGCCTTTGACTAGAAGAGAGAAAGTGGCAGCAAAGAAGTGTTCCTGTAAAACATTCCCTCATTGCTGCATCCTCACGCCAGGGCTCCTCTGTCGTGCAGGTGCTTTAGGAGTCTCTTGTCCTTCCTGGTCAAACGTAAGAAAGCAGCCAAGAGGAGACTTGGAAAACCTGGAATTACAGGGGCAATATGCAAATCTGCAGCTCCTTTGCAGAACATCTTTCCCAGAACTGGCAGTGAGAGCCTCCCCTACAAGAGTCACCCACGATACTTCACCTCCACTGTGCAACTTAGGGAGAATTCAAGTGTGGGAGCTTAATCACAAGCATCTGGATCTGCTAATTCTCCATCCTTCCCAGCTTTCCCAAGGGGCTGGAATCTGTTGTAACCCAAATTGTACAGTTTGTATTTCAGTCAGTGCAGCTGAGTTTCAATATTGTAGCTAGAAATACAACCAGGGCTACTATTCATAGGGAAAAAAGGGATTTTAAACTACATCGTGCACTTAAAGTTCAGCCTCAAATGCATTTTGTCCTGTTACCTTTAAGTGAGTGAGCCAGAAAAAAAAATAAGTTCATATGTGATATTTCACAATATACTAGCAACACTCTAAAACAAAATAAAGCTTGTTCCAAAGAGTTCAACACTGTTGATGTTTTTTTTTTCTTTTAAAGAAGAATCTAAAGGAGCAAATTCACACACTGGTAATGAAACTTTCGGCATACAGATATGCAAGAGACAAATGCTTTGCCATGAAGAATTAATAGCCATATTGAATTTTTAAGCCTTCAAGAGGTTTTTATTAAATGATAACATAATGCTAGTAGTTATTTCCACATGTACCCAGTATATGTAATCACGTATATATAAGCAAAAAATGAAAGTATAGAAATACGTGATTTTTTTGAGATGATGCTACCCAATAGATTTGAGAATTAATTCCACAGAAGTCAGCTGGTATTGTGACTCAGTGAGTTTCTTTGACTAAAGTAACCTTTAAAGTTTAAAAAATAAGCTTTATCTCCACCTACACCACCACATGATCTACACATGGAACGGAGGAGAAACTTATTGCAAGAGGCCAGAGTGTGTTTCTGCCCAGAGCTGAGACCCTGTATCCCAGAGAAAACCTCTGGGATTTTCCTGCAAACCACAAAGCTGGCTTCTTTACCACCCACTAAACTCTCTTCTTCACTTTGAAATTAACAACTCCACACTCTTCAGCTTTCGAGTGGCTCTGTATGTGAATAGCTGATATCCTTGATGTCCATTCTTTGGCAAATGACAACCAGTTATTAAAGCACTTACAAATGCTCCATCTCTCAGCTTTATTTTGAGGGCATAAAAAGCTTTACAACAATGACAGCAGTTAGGATTCTTAATAACCAGGGTTTGCATGAATGCTTATTTTTCCTTAAGATAACAAGGAGGAAATCATAGACTATTATCTTAATTGTAGAAATACAATAGAACAAGCTTTCTTTAAGGTTGGGGTCTGTGGGACTGGATTATTTTCTTTCTTACAGAGAACTGTAGGACTCAGACTAATTTGCTTTATCAGAGTTACAGAAATTATTAAAAAGCCCTCTCTCTCTAGAATATCTGCCCTTCACTCTACCTGGAAACATTCCTTTGAAGGTGAAAGTTAAATTCCAGTACCCTTCCCAGTGAGTGTCCAAGGACAGCCACTGACTGCAGGGCTCTGTACAGCCTCTGACTCCAGACCCTTCAGCAGCACAAGGGAAAAGCTGGGCCCTTCCCAGCTCACCTGAAGAACTGCTCTGGGTGCAGCTGGGAGAGAGGAATTGAGCAAAACAGCTTGAAAAAGATACCCAGGATTTACAGCATCATTTAGGCTCTCCTAAAGATCCCTCCACTACTGCTGTTCAGCTCACCTTTTGCCCCAGTTTATGCATGAAAAATTAAAGTTTAAACAGGAAAAATTTTGGCTCTGAAGGACTCATAATTCCCTTGTTTTAACCTTTCCTCACACAATTCTCAATATCAGGCCCTTCACTTTGGAAGGCTCCAAGTGCAGTTTTAAGAAGTGGAGCCTTCTTTGCACTCTGGGATGGATAAGATGCAATAAATGATGCATTTTTAGTGGATTACTGAAACTCTTTTACTGTGCATTTTAACTGTTGGCTCTATGTACCAATGACCCAAGAGCCATGCTTTCCCAAAATTCTCCTGGGAAGCATTTCAGCTTTATTTTTATCACAGCCTTCAGGTTAAAGCACCTTGGGGCATCCTACAATATTAAATGAAATAAAATGTCAAAGCATATAAAGTATGTTCAAAGTGCCATCTAAGATATAACATCAGGCTGCTGTCTAATTCCAAAAAGCTGTCAGTTAGTCATTGTATCCTAACAACAAGGGTAATGAATTTCTCTGATAAAAGCATGAAATTTAATATGCCTGGGAGTCAGCAGAGGTCATCTAACTGGTATTTCCCAGGGTCTTTCTGAGTGCCAAGCAATGGGTGCTAGTGAAGAGCACAGACTCACAGCAGTGGGTACAGCTGAGTGGCCTTGAGAGAGTTCACAAGAAATGCCAGTAACACTTCCCAGGAACCCTTTTTCTCCCCACAACCAAAACTAGTCCAGTTTTAAACCTATCCTTGGCAAGCTGAATCAGCAATCTCTGCTGATTAAACAGCTCTGGGTTAAGAATAATTCTGTGCTCCTGTGCTGCCTTTCACTGCCCAGCCCTGGAGGTGATTTCTGTGCCTCACATGCTAGGCTGGAAGGAAACAACCAAGCAACCAAAGCACACTCCCTTTTATTGTTGTTCCTGTCAGGCTGAGCAGATTCACAACATGATTCTTCCCAGAGTTAGTCGTCATTTCTCCAGGAGTGACAAAGTGGGCATCCACAGAACAGGTCCTCACTATATATATATATATATGTTACTGCTGGAAATAATCTTCAGTGTAATCCATCCTGTTAAACCCAGCAGGTCTTCTGGCTTCTAAGACATTTTGATTTGAATCCAATGACTTGACAGAGCCCATAATCAGCTTTGTGCCTGGCATCAGTTTAAGCTCATCATGCTTTGCTGTGCCAGGGTGCCAGCCAGGGCTTCCTTGCTCCAAGCAGTGCTGGGAACTCCTGCTGGGAGAGCTACTGCATCCCCAAGGGAAGGAGGGCTCCTCACAGCCCCTCCTGCTCCTCCTCCTCATGCCTGCAATCCCCAGGGACTCGTGTTTGAAAAATTAGGGGTTGGTTCTAACACCAGAAATGCCTTTTTGCCACCGAGACCAACATAAATAAAAACTGACATTTTATTTTGTGGACAACTCATCACTTGTGTTCAGCCGAAGGCACGCAGGAAAAGATGAATAGCAAAGCTGCCCAGCTGGCTTATTTTGGATGTTTGCTGTGCTTCCTGAGTAGAAACTCCAGGGGACCTGCAAACACTTGACCACAAATGATGAGTAACACATTAATAAACTGCCTCCAGCCAGAGAGAATTTCAAGAGCACAGAACACAGGCTGCAGAAATCCTCCCCACAGCACCTGCAAGAGCCGTGTCTCCTCACACCACACATCCCTCCAGGTGCCTGAGCTCCTCAACACTGAAACTTCAGCTGGAACAGCAGGGTTATGGTGGGAGTCTGTGGGTCAACAGCCACAGAAAGGAAATTATAATGAACTCCCCCGTAATGTCAAGCTTTCTAGATTTTTCCATACTCTGATGGAAAGATGTTTTAAGGTGAATGCCGTTCTTTCAAGTTTGTTATCAGCCCCACTGTGTACCTGAGTCCCTACACAAATCAGCTGTGCTCATTTCATGGATCTGTCACACTGACTCTGGGCTGTATCATAAAGTTCACAGATTTTGTATTTTATGCAGTCAATAAACTGCAGTAGGCACAGAAACCGAATAATATAGAGAGAAATAAATAAATGAAATTATCAAAGAGACCTCTCTCAGTGTGATCTAATCCATGAACCCGCCCACAATCAGTGCCAAGAAGCAGAGAAGTGTTCACGTGCCCAGGAACACCCAGATCCTCCCAAAACTGAAATTTAAAAACTCCCTAAAAGGCAGCAGCGTGCACCACACATGGCCCTAAAAGATATTCTTAGGCTCTTGAAAAAGTCAAGTTAACTCCACAGGGAAAGGTTTCCCCACCAAGATTCAAATCTCTGATAGATTCTCCCTGCTTCACACAACACATGAAAGATGCCACTGGGCTGGAAGATGTGCATGTCAAAAAAGAGCACTTCAAAGGGATTAACTACCAATTCTGGACATCATAAATTAAAAATGCAATTAAAAATGGGTGTAAAAGTTTTGATTTAAGGTAAGAACTAAAGCAATGGGTTTGCTTTAGTGGGGAACTTATTTTAAACAGCATTCTGAGAAACTACACCCAGGCTCTTGTTATTCCAGCATTATGGATATCACTTCCTCTGCTGTTCTCAATTCAAATCCCCAGCTGGTTTTATGATGCTGCCCATGGTTCCCAGCTCAGCTCTGCTGGGGCCAGGTGCTGTGCTGATCACTGCAATCCAAATGTTGTGTGTCAGATCACCACAGTTTATTGTAAATCCTATTGAATTACACCAGAATTTCATCCCCAACCAGAAAAGAATTACAGATCCCAAGGTTGCCATGCAGCAGAACTTATGAGAATAAATGTCTTTAGGATAAGCCCCACTTAATATATCCTATTATATCTCATGTATAAGACATAATGTTATTAGGTACTAAAGATCTGTGCTGTCAGCTCTCTCAGACACATGCACAAAACAGATCTAAAATTATTAATCAGCAGAAATTATTAAATTACTCACATTCCTCTCGCACACATTTGACAGAAGTCAAAGCAGCACTTTGGTACATTTTTTAACTCATTTTAATCCCAGACTCTAAACTCTACTCAGTAACAGCACAGTGGAAAGCAGAACAAAAGCACAGCCTTATGTCCCTCCCTCAGAGGAAAACATGGAAAATTAACACAGATAATACTTCAGTGTCAAAGACTTTTGTTTCTCAGTTTACTTTTGCAGGTGCTGTCAACAAAACAGACAATAATATAGTATTTAGGCTTCACTAGGACTGAAAGTGACAACAAACTCTACAGCAATTGCCTGCTGCACTCACTTTCTAACCAATTGTACTTTCCTCCACACTCTAATTTAGGTCTGCTATAAAGCCTGTCAGATTTGATGGGAAATGCCATGAAGCTGCAATATCAGCAGCTTACATCATGAAGTGGGATGCAGTTTTGCTGAGAGCCCCTTTTCCTGTCAGCCTGGGCTCTTTTCTCTTCCATGTCAGAGCTTCCTTTTCTTTCCTCTTCGTTTTCACTTCCCAAGCAAAGCACGAGACAATTTGGGACTTCTGCTTTCTTAAGGAATATATACATATATACATACACACGTATATATTCCTTTTTCTGAACATGAAGAGGGATTTTCACACAAAACCTTTCCCTGCTCTGTTCATAAAAGAACATCACACACCCAGTCGGGTTGCTGCAAAATCCGTGAGGGCAAAAGGTGAGACTGCTCCCAGGTATTACCCAGTGCCACGGTAATTCTCTGGATCCCAAAGAGGTTTTTGCACCAGCAGACATGCACATGCCATTCCTGTATATACAAATTACCCTTGCAAATGGGCTGTGATTATTTCCCTGCACAATTATCCCGGCTGCACCTGCAAGCACAACATTTGCATACACGAATTAAGCCGGGGTGAGGGTGCTGTTTGTTTGGGTTCTGGCACGTTGCCTGTGTCTCCGTGATTTCCAGGGGAGCCCCACATCTTGATTAATCCCAGCGCTGGCAGCGGAGCAGTGCCACGTGTCGCCTGCCCGTCCTCACCTCCTCGGGAGGCTTCAGAGCAGAGAAACAGGAAGAGCGAGGGAGATGCTGGGTGAGAGCAGCCCTACCCAACACTTACAGTGCAAACAACGTTTCAAACACGGGTGAAATGGAGCAGGGACAGGAAATACCCAGCAACACACCACATATCTCTCTGAGTCTCTCTGCCCTACTGCAGGGAGCCCCTTCAGCTCCTTTCAGGCCTCTCTCAAGCAACTTTTCATTCAAAAATATCTTTATTTTTCAGAAACTATTAATCTTTGCTCCTGTCTCTGTTACTACAGTTAGGAATGCAATATTAGAGCATGGATTTACTCTGATCATTTGTCAATTAATTCTAAGAGCCTACATATAGTGCTGAAGTAAATAATTTCAGCCCTCTTTGTACAAATAACCAAGTTAACCATTGCTTGTAACAGAAATACTGATTTGTTGAAATCAGACTCGTGTAGTTATTAGTTTATTATGAAAGAGTTGATTTCATACTCGCAATGTTGCTCATGGAATTGAACAAACACCCCTACAGTACAATAAACAGACTGTAAAATGTTGCATCGGAGCCTGGATCTCCAGTTCATTAGACATAAAAAATTCAGTCCCATTAGTTCCCTCCTTGAAGATGCTCTCTCTTTTGCACTAACCACATTTAGCAGCAGTTTGCTCCAGCTGACCTTAATTTAATACATTTTTCACAGAAGGATTGCTTCGGGGTTAAAACATTTCTGTTGCTAACCACTGCACATGTTCTAGCACTTGGTCCTGAAGTTCTTGCATCTTTCTGAGAACATTTGCTGCACAGCACCACCACGGGAGTTATCATTTTTTAAAACATATAAGATAATTGATTTGTAATTATCAACAGGGAGAAACGCCATCACTGGTGTTTGCTAACCTAATTGTAAAATTTATTGTTCCTTTCAAGTCTTAATGTACTGCCTCGAGTGATCAGCACTTAGGCACCGCCAGGCTGAATGGAGTGGCAGCAGCAGGACGGAATTACCCACTTCTCTCCTGAAAAACGCTGGTCCCCGGCTGCCTGCTGCTCAGCCCGCTGGTGTCACTGCCAGGCTTTGCCCCCGCCCCAGTGTCCCTGCTTTGCTCTGTGCCCTGCCCGGCCTCGCCGGGGACCGGCTGCCCTGGGCTGGGCTCCGCGCGGGCTCGGGGAATCAAGGCAGAATCCAGGGAGCACCCAGGGAGAACCCAGAGAACACCCAGGGAGCACCCAGAGAACACCCAGGGAGAATCCAGGGAGCACCCAGGGAGCACCCAGAGAACACCCAGGGAGCACCCAGGGAGCACCCAGGGAGCACCCAGAGAACACCCAGAGAACACCCAGGGAGCACCCAGGGAGCACCCAGAGAACACCCAGGGAGCACCCAGGGAGCACCCAGGGAGCACCCAGAGAACACCCAGGGAGCACCCAGGGAGCACCCAGGGAGCACCCAGAGAACACCCAGGGAGCACCCAGGGAGCACCCAGGGAGCACCCAGAGAACACCCAGGGAGCACCCAGGGAGCACCCAGGGAGCACCCAGAGAACACCCAGGGAGCACCCAGGGAGCACCCAGGGAGCACCCAGAGAACACCCAGGGAGCACCCAGGGAGCACCCAGGGAGCACCCAGAGAACACCCAGGGAGCACCCAGGGAGCACCCAGGGAGCACCCAGAGAACACCCAGGGAGCACCCAGGGAGCACCCAGGGAGCACCCAGAGAACACCCAGGGAGCACCCAGGGAGCACCCAGGGAGCACCCAGAGAACACCCAGGGAGCACCCAGGGAGCACCCAGGGAGCACCCAGAGAACACCCAGGGAGCACCCAGGGAGCACCCAGGGAGCACCCAGAGAACACCCAGGGAGCACCCAGGGAGCACCCAGGGAGCACCCAGAGAACACCCAGGGAGCACCCAGGGAGCACCCAGGGAGCACCCAGAGAACACTCAGGGAGCACCCAGAGAACACCCAGGGAGAACCCAGGGAGCACCCAGAGAACACCCAGGGAGAACCCAGGGAGCACCCAGAGAACACCCAGGGAAAACACAGGGAGCACCCAGAGAACACCCAGGGAGAACCCAGGGAGCACCCAGAGAGCACCCAGGGAGAACCCAGGGAGCACCCAGAGAACACCCAGGGAGAACCCAGGGAGCACCCAGAGAGCACCCAGGGAGAACCCAGGGAGAGCCCAGGGAGGGAGAACCCAGGGAGCACCTAGGGAGAACCTAGAGAGCACACAGGGAGAACACAGGGAGCACAAAGGGAATATCCACACTCTGAAAGCCCTCTGACAGCACCCAGAGAGCACCCAGGGAGCACCCAGAGAGCATACACACACACACACACAGAGCACCCAGAGAGCACCCACACTCTGTGAGCACCCACACTCTGTGAGCACCCACATTCTCAGAGCACCCACACTCTGAGACCCCTCCTGCAGCAGCTCCCTGCTTCCAGCATCACCCCTGAGCCATTCTATCAGCCCACACCTTCCCTGTCTGTGCTCTCTGCCGAGCACTCTGTGATTCCCAATGCAGCTGACCCGATCTCTTCACAGCTAAAACCCCCAGCATCACCTCCTCAGAGAGCCCACAGTGCCCCCCAGCATCAGCTCCTCAGAGAGCCCACAGTGCCCCCCAGCATCAGCTCCTCAGAGAGCCCTCAGTGCCCCCCAGCATCAGCTCCTCAGAGAGCCCTCAGTGCCCCCCCGCATCAGCCCCTCAGAGAGCCTCAGTGCCCCCCAGCATCAGCTCCTCCGCCCAGCCCTCAGTGCCCCCCAGCATCAGCTCCTCAGAGAGCCTCAGTGGCCCCCCAGCATCAGCTCCTCATCCAACCCTCACAGCTAAAACCCCCAGCATCAGCTCCTCAGAGAGCCTTCAGTGCCCCTCCAGCATCAGCTCCTCAGCCCAGCCCTCAGTGCCCCTCTCTGCCACCAACACAGAAGCGAGAGAGGAGAAAAGCAGCAAGCCCAAGGGTGGCACACACAGCACACCCTGAGCTGTACAAACACAGATCTGTGGCCATGCTCCAGTGGTCTTTGCAGCAGCTCTCGAGGGCATGGCTCGTGTCCAGTGGCCCTGTTTGATCAGGCAAAATGTGTCATCAAAAGTACAAATTGTCTACTCTGTTTGTAGCTTCTAGAGGTTTTGCTCAGTATCTCCATCCTCTAGCCTTCCAGCCTCCATCTTTTATAGCAGCTAACATGTTTAATGGCCTCCTCATTCTGTTTTAGGTTCCTAGGAGGGCTGTGTGAAGAAAGGTCTCCCAGAGGATCAATTAGATTTTGTTTAATTTTTCTAGCCTTTTGACTCGAGCTAGAAGTCTTAGGCAAAATATACTGTTTGAACTTGATCATGATTAAAATTTGGAGAAAAATGCAAGCTCTAGGGTTGAGTGCCCAGAACTGCTTGTGTGTGTGTGTGTGTTTGCGTGGTCAGTATGAATCATTTTGGTGCTTAAAAATCACTCAGGTTTTTCTCACAAGCAGACTAAGTTTGCAATTCACTTGGAATATGATACATATATGGCAGATTTCAGACTGTTTTCATAAAGCATTTTTTAAATCCTAAGATTCACCTGTCTGGACTCATCCCCAAAGACAACTTCCTCATATTTGCATGGATTATCAATATAGTATTTTATGAAGAGACAGTTTTGTTTTAAAATCAAGTCCTCACCACTTCCTAAAGTAAATACAGTTCCATGATTTATAGACATCAGACCTCTATTAAACATGTATAAACTAGTTTCTTGTTAGGAAATTAAAATTTAAGAAAAGCTAAATTAAATTCATAAATTATTCTTATCGAGCACTTTGATATCAATAGTTATTCTGTTGATATAAATGGCCTCCTGGTCACTTGGGGCTGCCATCCTTTACTCTCAGTGTTCCCTCTGTGTCACCAGCACTAAAACTCCAAGGGTGGGGTGAATGTAGAATTGTCCCTGCACTGCATTCCTGAGCCCAGAGGAGGTTCTGGCTGCCCCAAGGGCAGCTCACAACACATACATAAGGTCACCACAGCCATATCACCATAAACTGTGGCCTTTTATTGCTATTACTGCCCAGGAAATACCCTCGATGCTGAACTCACACACACCAGCCCAAAAAGAAGGAGGCTGAGCACTGAGCCAAAAAGCAGCAACATCAGCACCACCTGGCAGGGGGTTTTTCCCCAAGCCTGAAGGGGTCTGGAGCTGTGGCCAGCTCGGCCCTCGGTGAGCAGGCCTCGCGGCTGCCAGCGGCGAGCGCCCGGCGCGGCGGCGGGCCCTGTGCAGCAGCAGCAGCAGGGCCTGGCCACCCACGGCCGCGGCTGCTCCGTGACAGGGCACCAAAACCACCCCCAGAGCTTCCACCGGCTGCTGGGACTCTGGGGGGGAAGGAAAGTCCGTCCCAAGCGCTTCGTGTTCAGTCACCCCGCGCCGCGAGGCGCTCGGAACACAAACGGGGACGCGAGCCCGGCTGGCCCGGAGGGCTTTGGGCACGGGGAGAAAACTGCCCCCGTGAGGGTGTTTCACACCAGCACCACCCCTGGACAGAAATAATCTTTAGGAGCCGCAGGGGTGAGCTCTCGCCGGGCTTTCCAAAAACCCAGCGTGTCCCACCCCTGTGCCGCTCTCCCCAGGCGGACACAACGCGCTGGCCTCGCTGAGGAACGACGAACAGCCAAGTTTCCATTGAAAGGAGAATTCCACAGCTCCTGACACCTGTGCCAAGCCAGTTTTCCTCTCCCTCGTTCTGAGCTGTGGCCACACAGAGCTGGGATGCCCCAGGAGCTCAGGAGAGCTTCCCCCAGCCCTGTACCCTGCAACGAGAGGCACCCCCAGGCACTGGAAAAATACAGAATCCAATGGTTTCTGCAAGGGAAAAGCAGAACACGGTTTCTTCATCTCAAAAATCTTGGTATGTGGCAGAAACAAAGAGACCTCACTTAGAGATGTATGTAGAGATATTCTTAAAATACCAGTACACCCACACATCTACTGGGAAGTGATGCCTCCTCTGCTTGCTGACCTTAGTACTTGGGCTTTTTCCTGCAATTGTGCTTTAAAGGCAAGTTCTTGGCTGAGCAAACCAAGCAGATGTTGGACTTGATTTTACCCTTTTTTTTCATTCTAAGAGCAACCAAAAATTGCTTGCAATAAGGCATTTAATTTACTTCTCTGTAAAGGGCAAAATATACATAGAGGCTCTTTTTTTTCCACACTATACCCCACTTAAGTAATGACAATATATAACACTGCAATTTAAGCAGGTTCTGTTAAGTTTTGAGTTTTGTCCCTGTCATCCCCCTCTGCTTGAGGAGCAACACAGCCCACTCTCTATAGGCTGCTTGAAAATTGCATAACAAGCAGAGCAGCATTCTTTTTATCCACACATATAGTTTTAAATATGATCCCACCAAGCCATTAACGTCTGCATGACAAACTAGCAACTTTAGCTGCTGCCATTAATCCCACATCTAAGAGCAATTTCAGCCCCCACTCAGTACCACTTGCTGCTCTAAGTAATGATGCAGTTCAAAAGCAGACTCTGACGGCTTAACCTGCACTGACCCACACATAGATAAAAAAAACTCTGGCTTCTGCATTGCACTGCTTGGCTGGTGCACCATAGCTACAAAGTAAAATACTTCAAAACATCTCTGTGGGTCCTCAGGGTACTGAAAGAGCACTTGAGAATTGTTCCCACTGGTTCCGCATAGCCATACAAACGAATATCATCACAATCTGAACAGTTTTTGCAACAACGATTTGAAAATATTCTCTTAATAGGTGTATTTTGCACAGGTCCTTAATTCGGCCTCCTCTGCCCACTGAAAATAAACCTCACACAAATGTACAAAACCACATTTGTGCTGTCCTGAAGAAACTCCAGGTTTGTCTTGCAAAAAAAAAGTTTTTCTGCAGATAGAACAAACTAGAAAATGCCCAGTAAAGAAAACTAACAAATTATCAGTTAGAAAATCCTGATTCTAAAGGCAGCCCTTCTGTTTGCTTTCTCAGGTCTCAGGACTAGGAAGACACTGGGAAGACTCCTGCACACGTGGTGCAGAGGAGCACTAAAGAAGATTAATCCTTAGCATCTTCCTCGTGGTGCTAGACAGGGACAGTTGAGTTTCCTGCAGGGGAAAACCACCCCCACAGCCTCAGAAAGGTGGCAGCAGACACAGCTCCAGAAATGCTTCATGTGATGGGAAGATGAGACTCAGAGCTCTCCAGGCCCCCTCTCTACTCCAGCAGGGCCCCGTGCTCAGGGCACCACAAACCAGAGACCATTTCAGTCAGTTTTGGCCCCCTGCTCCCCAGACCTGGGAGCTGCAGTGCTCAGCAGCCCCTCCACCACCACTGCCCTTTTGGAGGGCAGCATTTGAACCATCCAGATCCACAGGGCACTCAACAGCTGAGATCCAGGTCTGCTCCTGCCAGGAGCTCCTGAGTCCCTTGTCTTCAGAGCAGGAGGGGCTGAGTGCAGGTGGCATCAGCTCTGTGCCTCTCAGAACACCATGTCTGCACGTGCCAAACATGTTTAGATGTGTATTCCTCTGTCCCTGGACATGTATTCCTCTGTTCCTGGACGTGTATTCCTCTGTTCCTGACACTTCCACGTGGCCAAGCCTGGGTGATCACAAGGTGTGAGCACAGCCCCGTAAAACACAAGCTCTGCCTGCATCACAGCCCCACCACTGGTTCCATCTCTGCACAGGACACTGCCAGCAACAGCCCCAAGGGCCCAGAGCTTGTTCTTCACAGGGATAGGAGCAGGTCCTGCTCTGGGTAACCCTCTTCTGCCCCTGCATTGGACCTTCACACATGAATGCTCAGCTGAACACATGCAAAAATATTTCAGAAAGGCTTTCAAGAGAAAGCTCTTATTAAAGATCCTAAACTGCACAGTGTGTGGAACAATAACACTGTCTGCCTGAAAATGTCATATCTTTGTCTGAACAGCCCAAAACCTTATGTGCTCTGAATAAAGATAGAGATGTAATTGCTTTTCTTGTTACGACTCACTTGTGCATCATAGATTTTTTAATATCCTGCAGAACACATGTATTGTGGGAAGGAAGCAGGTGACAGCAGTAAACATATGTAATGTTATTTTTCTTTATGATAGATATGAGCAGGGAAGTCTAAATGATGCCTTAGATTTTTAATAATCAGCTATGACGTCTTAGGGGGAAAGTGTGCATCAGAACTTTAACTCCAGCCATTGTGAGAAATTTCATTCAGCTAATTGTAGCCATCAAGTGACAGGTTATGCAATGAAATTACTTCAGCCTCATCTACACTCAAAAACAGGTTGCTATCAGCAAAGCAGCTTTTTCTATGAGTGAATGGGCGTGAGAAATGCTCTGTGTTGTTGAAAGTCTGATGGGCTGTGTGTGAGAGGAGCTGAGCTGATGCTTCGTGGTCTTGGAAAAAACATCTGTGGAGATGCAGCAGGGTTCTGAGAGAACTGCAGCTGCAACACCTTTGTGTTCATATATGATGAAGATTTAAATCCACACTCCTCTCCTTTGACATTTCAGGGCCTGATGTCATAACAAACTGCAGGAAGATATAAAAATGCACAGTCCTGTAGCACAGAGGTTCTTACTGCACAGACTTTTCGGAGATGTTTTCTAAAAGTCCGGTTCAGCTTCCCAGACCCTCCTGCATGTTCTCTAAACCCAAAAAGCCCTCACTGCAGGCACCTGCCCTCTTTCCTGCCTTTCCAAGCCCCATAAACTGAGGTCTGTGGGCTGAAACTCAGACATGCCAGTATGGAAATGCCTGGGATGTCCCCAGCCCTGTTCAGATCATGCTGCTGAACAGCTTCCATTGGGCCACCAGGCATCCAGGAAAAACATGAAAATTCTCTGATCCACCTGAAAAAATTCCCACATAGAAGTCACCAACACACACTTCCATGGAAGATTCCTTGGGGGGTGGTGTATCCCTCACTCAGGCAGTTCTACAGAGCCACGGGGCCAAAATCCAGAGGGAGAGGAGCAGCTGACAGAGCTCAGACCTGAGGCAGCCACCAGCCCTTCCCAAAACCTGCCAATCTCACCCCAAAGTTCCCCGTTCCCAGCACATGCACACGGCACTGTCTCAAGGAAGAAAGAAACCCCTCATGTTTCCTGAAGCCATGAAATCATCCAAGGCTTTCTAGGAAAAGCATACAAAGCGTATTAAGGTGTTATTAATTTAATTAAAACAGCTAATCAGTGTTTTGCATTTGTAAATTGTGACCTCAAAGTTTCTCATTATTGAACTAGAAAATCAGAAGCAAGAGGCATACCTGTACTGCCAGGGTTTAACAAGCTTGCCCCAGAGCTGTGTCAGGCCAGGGAGTGGGATCAACCCATTAATTTATATGATGATGCTTCTGGCTGTTGGAATTTCCCTCAGCTGCAAATAAATTCTAATGAAAAAGAAAGCTGAAGCAAATTCTTCTGAAACCCCAAAGCTCTAGGCTGTTACAAATGAAAAACAGTGCTGATGAATTCAGAGTATGATTCAATTCCAACCACATCCAGAGTGCCTTAAACAAAGTGGCATTAAGATATTGTCCTGTGACAGTGTGAATTCTGCCACATCCATAGAAAGTCAGGAGCATCGTTCTGGGGTGGAATTCTGAGCATAGAACCTCCAAAGGGTTTCTAAAGAAGGATTCGAGCGAGGGCAAACCAAATTATTTTGTTCATCCTGTGGTGGTTTTCAATGATGTGAAGTCGTTTTGTATAGATTGTATTTTGTGATCCTAAATTCCTGTAGCTCAATCCTTCTCAAAATATCCCACACCGTGATCCGAGTGATCCCGTTACAGCCCCAGTGGGAGATGAATTCTGGGTGTTTCACTTGCTCAGACACGGGGCCTTCACCCCTCTGCTCCATTCCCAGCTTTCCAAGGCAAACCAGAGGCATCCAAGGCTCTGAAGATACTATAGGCAATACTGAATTTTCTCAGGTGTACAGTAATCCAGATGAAATCCAGTGAAGTCCCTAATAATGCAGACGAAGTCCAGTGAAATCCCCAGTAAATTATTTCCTTTCTTCTCATGTCAGATCTTGTGCAGCCTTCAATCCTTTAATGTTCTCAACCACTCCAACCCTCCACTTCAACTGGACACACAGTTCTGCCTCCTGGGGATCACTGGAAAGGTCAATCCATTACAGCCTTGTCTTCAGCTTTAGTCTTTTCTCCTGTAAAACCAACTTCCTAAACTCAGCCTGCTCAGGAAAGCACCAGCATAGAGCCCTACACCCACCTGTGCCCACCCTGCCCCCAGAAATTAATAATTACAGGCAGTTTTCAGAACAACAAAATCCTTCCCCAGCTCTAACTGATTTTCAGCTCGTGCCCTCCCAGAGCCACGAGCCTCCCTGTGCTTTGCAGTCTGCACAGCAGTTTCCTTTCACAGATGTTCCTTAATCTCATGCCATTTTTTTTCCCATTTGCAATATTCAGGTGCTTTACAGTGAGCATGGAAATTTTAATAATTAGATATGCAGGTCCAACTGAGAACAATAAAGTAAAGCCTTCATTTCAATCGTATTTTTGGAAAATTATGGTTTTAAAATATTTTTCTTCTCAAAATGAAGATTCTTTTGACAAAAGACACGTAGTGAGGGCAGTGTTCCCTGGCCAGAGCAAAGGCACACGGCTGAGCAGATGGTTCCATCACTTGTGATAAAAAACCTTCCCTTTGCAGATAAACAAGACTTTACAGCTCCTGTTGTGTTGCTGCATTAACTGAACTTTACCAAAAATTCTATTTCACCAAACATGAAATTTAAAATCACAAAAAGAAAAAGCAGGTGGGGAGAGATGGGGATGGACAGACACAAGACAAACGATCTTTAAATCACACTACTCACGTTTTAAAAAGGCAAAGTCAAACCCCATTCTTTGCAATCAGACTGGCACGAAGCAACAGCAGTTCTTTGTCATTCTCAAAAATGAAGACAAAATCTTGAAATTTAACACAATTTAATTTAAGTCTGCCAAATATCTTAAGAAGATCTAGTTGAAAAATTTGGTTTAAGTGCTAAGAACTTCCTAGGCAATGCTAGAGGGAACTACAATCATCATGACTTAATTCCCTTGAATTTCAGAAAACTAATAATGGTTCTAAATAATTAGAAACTCTCATTACATTAAAATGCATGATACATACTGATTAGATCATATTAAAATGAAAAGAATAATTTGAACTATTTACACAAAGAAAACCTCAAAGTGAGACAAATCTATGGACCATAAAGACAAAGAAAAGAATTCCTGAAACAGTAACAGCTCATTGCACAAGTAATTTTCATAAATATTAGTGATGTCTGAATTGCACCAAATAAAGAACTTCCATAAAAGAAAACCCCAAAACATATGTACTTACTGACATAAAGTCATTTAATGCCTTGGTTATCTTGGTTCAAAACTAATTCTAAATCAGAAGATGCAAGCCAATGATTTTTCATTAAATGCAAAATATTTAGTATATTACAAATTATCCAAGGCTATAATGTGAAATGCTTTTGTGACAGCAGCTTTATTTAATATTCATTGTCAGGTTCTCAGAGGATAGACTGAGAGCTAATAAATTCAGAATATATTAGTATTATAACACACTATCCAATTTATATTTAGTTTTATACAAGCCATAACACTCGGTAGAAGGCAGGTACACCAAATACAAAAGATTAGACATACAGAATATAATAGGATATTAAACCAGATACTAAAATATTCCTGCTGCACCCCCAGTTTAAATCTGTTCGTTGAACAGGTATTTCTGCTTTTTTGTTACCTCTTCCCCTTCTCTGTAAGAGCTGAGGCAAGGCCTGGCTGCAGTTTGCTGTGCCGTGGTGGCACTGAAGGAAAGGCCATTCCAAGCTCCAGACAATTTGGTTCCCAGCCCAAGGAATGCACCGATCTGGAAGGAAATTGCCAGCTCCCCTCTGCAGGTGTCTGCTGTGTGTTTTTAGATCATGCTGAACCTGTAATTGCTTAATTTGTGCTTTGCAGGGTGGATGTTGTCTGCAGTCAATAATGCACAGAGCTGAAGAAGCCATCTGACCAAACGTGACTGAAGAACACAAGTGCTTTGTGAGGAAGAATTCCTGCATTTTTCCCTGTCTGTGTGTGAGCTGCTGGCAAGGAGAGGTCGGACAGAGCCCAGGGCAGCCATAGGCTGGCTCCACAGTGACAAACACAGTCCCAGCACCTGCCAGTCCTCACTGTGACATCCCTGACTCCTGGCTGGCTCCAGGAAGGGATCCTGAGCTCTCGCTGAAGAGTGAGGGCTGGAGGTGAGAGCTGGACCTGCCCCAGCCCTGAAACCCCAGCGTGGGCAGCAGGGGAGGGGATTGTGCCCCTCTGCCCCTCAGCTGAGAGCTCACTGCAGAGCTGCCCCAGCCCTGGGCACAGCACAGCCAGGACCTGGAGCTGCTGCAGAGAGCCCAGAGGAGGCTCAGGATGAGCAGAGGGATGGAGCAGCTCTGCTGGGAGCAAAGGCTGGGAGAGCTGGGATTGTTCAGCCTGGAGAGGAGAAGCTTTGGGGGGAGCTCAGTGTGGCCCTGCAGGGCCTGAAGGAGCTGCAGGAAAGATGGAGAGAGACAATTGGCAAGGGCTGGAGGGACAGGAGCCAGGGACTGGCTGCCAGTGCCAGAGGGCAGGGCTGGGTGGGATCTTGGGAAGGAATTGTTCCTTGGCAGGGTGGGCAGGCCCTGGCACAGGGTGCCCAGAGAAGCTGTGGCTGCCCCTGGATCCCTGGCAGTGCCCAAGGCCAGGTTGGACATTGGGTGTTGGAGCAGCCTGGCACAGTGGGAGGGGTCCCTGCCATGGCAGGGGTGGG
>VZRX01020286.1:57658-99336 GCA_013398075.1 Notiomystis cincta
TGTAGGAACATAATATATGTTTAATTAATTAATATTAATAATTTATTATAATCACTATATAAGTAATGTCTTTGGCACTCTTGGAAGCTGCTTAGGTTAAAAAGAAAAATCAAACAAAAAACCCCAATGAAACAACATCGAAAAAACCACAAAAAATTCCTCCAGCCTCCCACCTCCCCCAAAAAAAAATCATCCTTGTCCCTGCAAAATCAAAATCTCTTTGTAACTCTGACAGTAGACTTAAGTCTTGTAGAACTGATGGCATTTTATTCGAGTCAGAGGCCATCTCTTTTTTCCTTGATTTTCCACATAACTGACATCAAGCTGAATTACTTCCCTTGGGGTGCAGATGGCTGGGACTGCTGACAATAAAATGTGGAGCAAAAGGCTGGGAAGAAAACAGTCAAGATGGGTCTGGTACAAATGCTTTAGGAGAAGGGCCAAGGAAGGGAGATGAGATCAGCCCCAGCACGAAGCAGATCATTCCTTCGCTCTGATGTCTGTCGCGGGTCCTGAGACAAAGGAATGGTGTGAAATATGATATGGTGGGGCTGGGCTGGGCTTTGAAACGTGTCTTCTGTCCACAGGGTGAAAGGCTGGGGCAGCTCGGGTGCCCTGGGTCACACACAGGGACAGTGGCACCGGTTCAGAGGGTCCCACCCTGGGGAACGCTGCCACCAAAGCACCCGCTGCGAACCAGGGCTCTGGGAGCAAAGCAGAGCCAGCCTGGCATTTGGGCAGGTTATGGCTCAGCGAGATGACATTCTTTAAAACTGACACATTCCCACCTTCAACAAGCACTGGAGCACAGGAAAGAAGGGGACATCTGCTGCCTCGAGAAAGTCTGGCTCCTGCCGCACCGAGGTGCCTCAAAGTCAGCCTCGGAAGCACTTGCTGACCACTCGAGCAACTTGGCAAAGTCCCCCTCCACTTGTCCTCCTCTGCTGAATTGCTCACTCAGCTCACACCTTTTCCTTTCTCTCCCCTCCTTAGTGCAGCACCTTCAGCAAGAGCAGCGACGTTAGCCCCAAAAAGAGGGGATTAAATCAGAATTTCCGTGTAAGCACCGCATTTCAATAGGAGCCAGGTCGTTCCCCAGAGCAGACAAACTGCCATTACAGGAAAGCTTGGACACTTTTTCAACTTCAGGTCGAGTTTTCCTATGACAGACCTGAGGCTGAGAGCCTCTTTCACTGCACAAAATATATAGAATTGGCCATAAGTCTTTAAAGCCCTGATGTATTCCAGTCCATTAGTTTTTACAGTTCAATTTATGTTGTATTACGAGGAGATGTGCTGAACTGCCTGAAAGTACAGATTTGCCAAACTATCCAAAAATAATCTGGAAAGCAAGGAAGTCAGGATACCAGCCAAATCATAAGCAGTACGGCCATTTTGCTACCAGTTCAGCTGGTAATAAATTTTTTTAAAGCACTGTTAAATGTATCTAGCTGAATTTGACTTTAAATCACACTTTCTGCTGTACATTCAGAGAACTATCGATTCAAAATGAATCACAGACAACTCGTAGGGGTTCATGTGCAACACAGACATCTCCCTGTCCTTCAGCACTGCACAGCACACAATTAACCAGGCTCCCACACTGCACACAGCAATTAAAAGTGATCACACAGCTTCTGGGGGCTCTCTGCAAGATGGAAGAGGAAGTAGAGCTGGTGAGAGAAGCTGCAGCATAATTACCATCACAATGCATCTTCCCACCGTACAGGAGCCAAGCACTTAAGCTTATCTTCTGCAAGTCAAACACGTGTTGGGACTTTGTATTTGCTTACTCTAAAATTTACATGACAATTGAAGAATTACCCAAATGCAGAGTCATGCTAGAAGCAGCAGAGAGCCTGTCTGATGGCTTCCATGTGAAACTCTGGCGTGGAAGGTGTGAATTATTTCTGCTCCTCTTCTCTGCACCATCTGATAGAGAATCGGAGGCTCCAGGGCCATCCCTGTGCTGCTTTTCACTCCATACATATTCACCTCCCTGACTGACATCTGACAGCTCTCCCCCGGCTTCCCAAGGGCACAGCTCTCCCAGAACCTCCTAGGAAACGAAAATTTAAAAATCAAATTAAAAGGGCAAATTAAAAGCAGTACCAGGAGCATTTAACGACTGCTGGGCTGGCTAACAAAGCTTTCTGCAGGGCTTCACAGAGCCAGGCTGTGACACAGGCCAGCAAAAACAGGCTGGGAGCAACTTGGGGCTAAGTAACCACAGCAAATCAGCAGTGGAGAGAACCCACACACAGAGGTGTGCTTGGGAACGTGCTCTGGATGAATATTGACTAAAAAACAACAGATTGTTATTTGAAGATGATTTATATTAAATACCTCCTCTTGGTCAGTATTATTTATGCCATTTTAGAAGTAGTTTTAGCAATCTTGCTGCAGTGAGATGCTCAAATTCATTCAAATGTAGGCTCTTCAGGTCAAGGAAATGGACTTTTAACAAGTGGCAAATTAAAATGTCAAGAGCAATCATACAGACACTTGTTTACAAGACTGTTATTGTTTTGTTTTAGAGCTCCCAGGTTTGTCTTTCTCAGTAATTGCAGCATTAACATTTTCACCATAAGAGAGAGGTACCACATAACATCAACAAGTTTTTGAGACCTCAAGGTTCTTAAGTGAGGACAGAATCCCTCACAATTCCCAAATCTTTCACATTCAGTTATAAGAGAGCAAAAGGGTAAGCGAAGTGATAGGTATCTGCATTTCCAAAAAGTGTACGTGATTGAGTGTCTCGGAGGGAATCCTGAGAGTGTCTCACCACTGCTGCTGTTTGCAGCTGTCACCTTTACCGTGCCCTTTCAGGGTGTGAAAAGCCTTTCCTGAGCTCATTCATTTTCCAAGCAGAAATAGGAAGCACCATAAGTACAAATCCCAATTCTCAGGCACAAGATGAACACAGATTTCAGAGAATCCCGGAGCGAACGAGGCCGTGCCGTGTCCTGAGTGATGTTTCACGGTGTTTCACGGTGCTTCTCAGGCTGGCAGAGCACAGGCCTCCCCCTGGGTCTGCAGAGAACATGTTGGCCACTGCTGAGTCCTTTGAAGTGGCCTCCTCCTCCCTCTCACGAGGCATGGGTGCAGGGGAGTAAGGAATTTCTCCATGGCCTTCATCTGAAGTTTATTTGGATCAAAGGAAAGAATTCCATCTGGGTTACACCTGCTACTGGATCCACATCTTCATGTGGCCTTTGTTCCCAATTCCTAACTACTGGAACAGGATGAGAAATGATAAATATCCTACTTTAGTGAGCCCAGGTGTCTGAATGGGGAGTGCTTACATGAGACAAGCTTTATGTGACAGGAAAAAAGGAACTGCTCTGTTATCAGCTCACATTACACCCCTAATTCAGCATCACTTTAGTGGGAGGGCTTCCAGGAGTTAAACAGTTAACGGCCTTGCCTGACAGATTTGATTTCCCATCCTGTCCAGGCAGAGATAAAAGCACTAAAATACCCTGTTTCAATGGGGACTTTGCCTCGTGCCACTCATGTTTATAAGAAATTATTATACCCTTATTTTAGAGCTTTAGAGCAGGTAAATCAAAGCAATTCACTTTGCACTTGGCTGTATTGGAGGAAATGTTTATGGCACTATCTTAAAAACATACAAGTGAGTCCGAAATTTTCATTAGAATCTCACTACAGGGTAATCCAGCCCTGGAAACAATCTGTTTGCTCTTGAATTGACAGGCAAAGAGGCCCCACGACTTCACTGCTGCTGCTTGCCTTGGTAGGGGTAAGGAGCTGTGGTGCAGGTGGAAAACATCCAGTGCAGTTTCTGTCCTTCCCTGCTGTTTGAATAATGCTCAGCATTCACACTGAGAGTGCTGGTTTGCATTGCTGTTTTCTCTATTTCAAATCTATATACCCAAATCCTAATAAGGATGAGGCAGCCACTGAGACAACACAGAGGGGCAGATGAAATATTTTCATTTAACTGAAGCTCATATTCTTGCCTGTATTCTGTTCTTCAGAAAATAAAATAAAAAAAAAATGCTTTGTAGCTTTTAATAAACAGATTCTATTTCTTATGATTGAACTTTTTCAAGTTTACTGTACACTGGTGTTTTGTATTTTACAGTGCCCTGCCTAAGCAATCCATGACCAGGAGTTCTGATTATTCCAGTTAACAGCTGTAAGAATGACTGTGAATACACTTAGGAACTTAAGCTCTCAAATGATACCTGCCCAGAGCTCTATGTTTCACTCAAATATTTTCAAACATCAAAAATATTTTTATGACATGCTTATTTAACTAATTCTGGAGGAGGGAAAAATTGAGACAGGGAGGTCAAACAAGTCCAGAGAAACGTAAAAATCAAGTTTCAAAGCCCTTGCAGGAATCACACAATCCTAGACACATCGTGGGCTGTTTAAAGGTATTACATTTAGTCCTGTCAAAGACAATTCAGGCACTCACACAGACTAAGCCACAAAATATCCTCTATTCAGTTCTTTCTCAAAGCCTCTTTAATTTGCAGGTCAGTCACATGATAAATCCCAATGGCTCCCTTAGTATCCATCAAGCCAGTGTGAGAGCAGATCAGGATTTTTTTTTTCACCAAACCTGTGATTATATTCTAATTCCAGGAACTCACATTTATTTCAGATTTATTGGCCAAAAGTAGGTCCTGACCAGGCATTTCATGCTCTCAGAGAATCACAAGGTTGTATTATTGGGTTTGGAAGTCGCCATTGACTTAATTTCAACAGAACTGGTGCCACAGTCCCTAATGAGCCAGGCAGCTCTCACATTTTGCCCACACACCTTTCCATCCATGAGGCAAACACACCTTCCTGGGGAGACAAAGTGCTGCACAAAAAGCTGATGATGCACAGGGGCCAAGGGCCTCACCTGCCCCTGAGTCAGTGGGAACTGAGACACCCAGCACTGGGCAAAATCGAGCACAAAAGCATTACTGAGACAAGATTTCAAGGGAAAAAAACCAGTTCCATCTCTCAGATTTATTGAGGAATTGCATTGTCTTATTTAAACAGTGAGGAACCTTGGGGAGGCTGAATTTCTGCTGTTACAATGCCTGCTGAGGACGTTGGAATGACATCAATTAAGAAGAAACTTGGCAGGACGTAATCTGTTAATTTCATGCCATTTACATCCATTCTCTCAGCAATGCCAACTGTCAGCACTTGAACTGTTTCAGTTCTCCTCTTCTCCTTCTGTCCCTGCAGCTCAGCACTGCAGAAACTTCAGCTGTGGAAGGAAGCCTGTGCAGCCAGGGTCACTCCTGGCTTTCCCATGCCAGTGTCACTCCTGGCTTTTCCTTGCCAGAAAACGTCCCTGGCATCACTGCCATCACCTCTCAGGAGCACACTGGTATTCCCAGTGCATCTGTAATTGCCAGGATTACTGGTTTCCCTCTCTACCTCATGAACCTCCACACCTCCTGGGTCTATCAGCCTCTACATATTTCCCTCTGCCCTCACACAGTCAGGAGAACTGCTAAAAACATGCTAAAAGCAACATTGCAGCCCAGACAAAAAAGGGGCTACACATCATTTCAATGAGTCAAACTCCTTAAGGAGATTGGTACAGCATCATTTGGCCTCATTTGCATTTTTTATCTATTTCCTGCTGCTTTGAGAAAAGCTGCTTCAGGTAAACTTGGAGATAGAATCAAATTACAATCATAAATACAATAAAGATCTAGGAGAATGTTTCTGTGACAGTCATGGGCTCTTCATGTCAGAGCAACATCCCATATCAATCTGCAAATTACCACCAGCCTGAAAAAACCTCCCATGGGATCACTGTCCACCCTCCCCTCGTGCTCTCCCTGCTCAGGGCAGCGCCCACCCCAGGCACACTGCCAGGACCATCAGCTCTGACCCAAGAGGCCAGAGTTTCCACTGCTATAAATCCAGATTTTAAAAGGTTAAAACCATGCTTTCACCAGTCTCAGAGCTCAGTCTTTCTGCCTGTAGCAGCCAAAAGATAAACTGCAGACACGAGTGCACGTGGGTTTAAAAACTCCACAAATCTAAGTTTGTATTTCTTCCTTTACCATTGCTGTTCCTCAGGATAGTTCATTATTTACTTCTTCTTGGGTATTTCTAGTTCTTCACTTTAGTTCTTTCCTGTTTTCCACCTTTTCCTTCCTATCTCACTATATTTTCTCTGGGTTCCCTTTTTCTACTTCCATAAGGTTCTTTCCTTTTTTTGTCCTATTCTTGCTAATTTTTTCTTTGCATGCTCCTGAACTGATTGTCTCTCATCCTTCCTGTACCCACATATACTCAACTGTTCCTCCTTGTCCTTCATGGCCACAAATCAAAACCACCAGAAACGTAAAAAGGGCACCAGACATTCTCAAACCATTCATGCAAACATCACATTTCCTTTTCTCTCCCAACCTCTCACTGTTTTCTTCTTTCTCTTCCTCGCCTAAGAAGTCACTCTCTTTCCTGTTACTATAAATACCTTTATCCATTCAGATCAATTAGTTTGTACCAGTCCAAAGCTCTTAAATTATTCAGATTTGGGGACAGGTAAGGTGGATTATGAAGGGGAAGGTTTGCTACTCCACCACTCACTGTCTGGATTAAGACTTCACCCAGTCTCACACAAAAAGACAACAAATAAAATTTAGGAAACCTGTTTCTGTTTCAGAATTTCCTGCCTTTCCAGGGAGGTGGCTCAGTCTAAACCCACTTCTTGGTAAATAAAAGACAAATATACCACTGAGTCCTTTTGATGCCACTGAGCCCTGTTGTTGCCATTGATGAAAACAAGTATTTGTCCATTTATTGTCGAGTGTTCATTTAAGCCACACATTGAAATACTGGCTGGAAACTGTCCAGTTGCTTAAAGACAGGCATTAATTGAATTCCTAATATGAGAAATAAAATGGGTGCTACTGGCCATACAGGATAGGAAGAATGAAACAGCCTCCTCTGGGGCTCAGAGTATCCGGAGGGCTCTGGTGGGCATTGGAATTTAGCTGCCTGTAATTTGCCCTTCTCCTTAGGGACTGTAGCACCAGTTCTGGTAAAGGGAAGTCAGTGGCAACTTCAAACCCAATAATCATAACCCTGTGATTGTCTTAGAATATTAAATGCCAGATCAAGATCTACTTTCAGCAGTTCTCACAAAGGTTGTTGTAGTGAAAGAAGGGATACAGGGGTTTCTATTAGAGAAGGTTTCCTGTTGACCTTGTAGCAAAAACTGGCCCTGTATGAAAGAGGGTTTAATAGCTTGCATTGAAAAAAAGGTAAAAATATCCCAGGCTCAGTTTTAAGATATTCAATATTCCCAATTTTTGCTTACACAGGGGATTCCTGTTACAGTAAATTCTGAGCCAAGGCCACGAGAGGCAGGAGGATGTGGGCACTGGCCACTGGCTGCAATGGTTCCTGGTGGAATTACTGCTGGAATCCCCTCCTTGGCAGCAAGCACAGCCACGGCAAGGCAGGAGCCAGGGGAAAGGGAGAAGGAGGAAGAAAAAAGGAAAAGAACTTCAGCTGGGTGCCTGGGTCAGCAGCTGCTCCAGGAGCAGATCAGAGGAGCTGATTGTCACTGTCATCGTCCCCATCCTGCTCCAATACACCCACACACCCTCAGCTCAGGAGCTCAGAGCTCTCCCTGGGACTCCTCTGTGCCAGAAACAAGAAATGTCTCACAGAGAGAGATTTTCTCCTTTTTTTGTTCATTTGCTGCTCAGAAAATTGAGACACATTCCAGGCTTGTTTTACTGTTCCCACAATGACAAATTACATGTTAACGTCTGGAAGGCTACATTTTGTACAGTTCTGTTTCACACAGACAACGTGTTTGAAAAGCTGTCAAAATGCATCAATAACTTACCATTATCTCCCCTGCAGGAAGTATCAAGGTACTTGGAGAAGTCAGCATCTTAATGTACAGCAACTTTCAGGTGACTTAAGGGAAAAAAAGTGGCTTTTCAGACACCATATTTATAGCATAAACCCTCAGCAATTCAGCAGAAAGCTTCAGCACAAAGCAGAATTAACCTGCAGCTTTATGCACATCACTTAAAAATTCATCTAGCTCAATTTCACTAACTAACAAGCTTTTATCACCAATTCTGGCAAATACAGTTCCCCCAAACATGAGAACTCCAATCTGGGCACATCCTGACTTTTATTCAAGGGAGCACCTCAAACAAGGATTTACTTATAGAATCAATAAAACCATTGTATTAATGCAATTTCACAGATGCAGAAAATTAATTACTCCAAGGAAAAATGTTTTTCCAACCTAATGATGAACTAAATAAGCCTCAATCTCAATTGCCCATGACCAAAAATGTTCAGCCCTAGTAGTTAATTAGCAATATTTACTTGCCACGTCACAGGAGCATATCATGAGTTGGGTAAAACTCATTAGATGGGCTTTTTAAAAGTCAAATTCATCAAGTATCATCCATATTTTCATGACTTTGACCACAAAAAGATGTGCGTGTGAAGTAGTAAAAGGACTGTAAACATTTCTTAATGACTGCCCCATAAATATTGTGACTGTGCCTGGGCAGGTGGAACTTGAGTGCTGTCATGGATTTACTCATGTGCTTTGTAGCTCTATCACCACCACCACCACTTCAGGACTTCCCAAACACACAGTGCAGTAAGTTTTGGAAAGAATGTTTAAGGTAGAAATCAGTGGGTTTTGTCATGATTAAGGCTTCAGATTTTACTGCCAGGGTGTTTTCCATCAGCCCCTCCAAAATGTGTTTACACTCTTCCGTGCTGAGCTTGTGCTCCCTCAGAAAGTGAAAAATGGCACCACCCAAAATGCTTTGTTCAGACAATTTTGTAAGTTCATCACAGAAGTTTCCTGTAACTGCAGGTTGGGGACAGTGGAACAATGAACCCTCAGGGAACTTCTCTTGTATAAAGCAAACTGATGCTAGGTTTTTTAAGAGTTTCCTAATCAGACTAACTGAAGATTTGAAAGTGCATCAAGGAATTGTCTCTTTCCTCCCCATTATATTAATGTTTTAAACAATTACTTCTATTTTTCCCCCAATTTATCCCTATGATCTAGGACCAAAATTCTCAATTACATCCTGAAGAAGAAGGAAAGGAAGATACTGCTGCTGGTTTAACATTTGCACACAGGAGAGTAAGTCTCAAAACCCAGTGAAAATATTCTGTTTTGCATTACAGAGCAGTACAGACTTCCTGCAAGCAGCCAGCACCTCTGCTCAGATTAAGTGTTTAATATTCTGCTGGGAATATATCACACTGATATCCAGACAGGAAGAAGTGCATTTCAGCAGGCTTAAATTCCAAACAGTCATTTCTGTGCTCCAGTGCCCACATGCACACTGTGATACAGGGCTTCCACCAGTGCTTTTACTCATTAACTGTCTGATGCAGCCTTCACAGAGCTTTCTGCTGACTCAAGGAATATGTTTAGTCCTCTTCTAGGGTGAGAGGGAGGTGGCAGATCAGTAACCTTAGGGAGAAGCTTGGAACATCTCTTTGGAAGGCAGAATATCTCCGAGCTCCAGCAAGGGCTCGCTTTGATTCCTTTGTAAAAGCTATCAGTCATCAGCCAGCAGAGTTTGTTAAATGTGTGACTCTGCAAGATTTCATTACACCAAAAATTCCAGTCCCCTCAGCTGATGAATCATGCCTGACCATTTATAGATACATTTAGAGGAAGATTGCTGCTCCCATTTTTTATGCCAAATGCAGCTTGTCTCTCACCAAGCAGCAGCTGAACTCCCCATCCAGTATCTCTCACCAGGCAGAGCATTCCCCTGGGACACGATGCTCCTTGTAAACCTGAAAGAAACAAACCTTGAATAGATTATATTGTGGGCTGAGTTTTGGTGCTACTTCAGATGAGCTGATAACCCTGAAAGAATATATTTGCTGGATTAATTTCCTGTAGTGTTCATGGGCTACTCTTGACTGTAATATTCCTGGCTGTAATACACCTGGACATGACATTATCACCACGAGCTGCCTGTGGGACCCCAGAGCTCCCTGACCCTCTGGGTGTGACTGGGAATGCCAAAATTCCTGCTTTTATTTCAGTGCATCTTTTAACGAACATTCAAAACACAGAAATTCAGCTTTACCTAGAGATACATCATGCTGTCTCCTTCTATTTAACTGAGCAAAAGGCTCCTTCCATTGCAAGGATCAAAGCCAGGAAAGCATCATTCTCCCTTAAATTTGAAGTGCTGGCTTTTACAGCCACGGTGTGACCTTGCAAAGACAGGTTTTGCGCTCGCCAGCGATCCCCACGCTCTGTCCCCATGATGAATGGCACGGCTGATTCACGTCCCAGCCAGCTCATTAAAGCAGCCCAAAGCTAAACATTTGCAAGAGCCTAATCAAACAGCTATAAATTCCACCTGCCCTTAATTGGGGGTGTAAATCTGGAGCACCAGGCTGGGTGGCAGATCTTCACCACAGCCTCGGAGGCGACTCGGGTGGAAACAGCCCAGAGTAAAACTGGCAATTCCACTCCCACAGAATCCCTCATCCCACCAGGAAACACAACAGTTCTGCCCTGGAGATTTTATTCACTTACTCTGTTTAGACTGCATCATAACTGCTGATGTTTTTAGTGTCAGGGTGTGTTTACCAAATATCTGGTTTGTGCTCTAAGGTTTTATTTGTTTCATGGGTTTTGTTTTCATCTTTGATTTTTCAAGGACATTGTGCATGGTTTTAGAGAACTGAGCAGGCTGGTCTCAGTAACTATGCCCACCTTTCTTTATCCTTTATTTTTTCTCCCACCAAAACTCAAAATCATTTTCTTTTTTTTTTTAACACAAATTTAAAAGCAAGATAAATAAGAATACAAAAAGAAAAAATACATTGCTGTTTTTTAAAATAAGGATTTATTAAATTCTTCCAGCAGATATTAACTTCATCTGCCTAGTGATTTGTTTTAACTGTTAGTATGGGTAGAGACAGAGCTTAATTGATATCTGAATGATAAAAATCAATACATTCTAGGATTCAAAGCACAAAAGCAAATGGGGTGTTTCTACTGGGTTGTGGAAGGTTACAGCTATGACACAGCAAACACTGAAAGTGGATATGGATAAAGTAAAGAAAAATTCCTTGGACTCACAGCCAATTCGCCTCAGCTTTGTGAGGCACTTAAGGATGGGTCTCCAGCACTGGATTCAGGACTCCACCAACCCTCCCTGAAGGCCCCAGAAAATGATTTCTGTTTTCACGAGGAGCAGGGACCACTCCAAGAGCTGCAGGAGCATCTTTGCTCCAGAATGTCGGGAATTCAGCACTGAGCCAGGGGGTGGGAAATGCAATTCCAGTGCCAGGGAGAGCTCAGCTGCCCTGCCCTGCAGCACGTCCTGCCTCCAGGTCTCCCACGGACTGGCCTTGCTCCACACACCTTGGAGCAACTGCTGTTGTTCACCCCTTTCTTCCCCAAAATAGGAGGGAAAAAATACTGACCCAGCAGGCAAAATCTACAAGTCACCATCTTACCACTAACAGAGTTTAAAGAAGATTTTGACTATTGAAAGAGCACTGGGAAAAAAAAAAGATATCAAGAAGAAAACAAATTAAGTTAAAAGTAAACTCTATTAAATTAATAATCCTGAGTAAAAATGAACTAACAGCTCCACTGCTGTTATTAATTGGATGGAGTAATGAGTAATGTTCTCAAAAGATGAGAGACTCTCAGGTCTGTAAGCTAGTGGCACTAGTGGGTATTTAAATGTTGAACCAGCATTACTTCCCAGAGCTATGGAAAAATACAGCAAGAGCAGTGTTTCCTTCAAATTCTAAAACAAAGCTTTTAAGAGATCCCACTCCCTGATATACATTTTCTGATGGGGAACAAGGAAAAATAAAAACCCAGAGAAAAAAAAAATAAATACACCAGCTAAAAGGCATCCATAGTTGACAGCAAGAAGAAACTAAAGCTGAACAAACTTATTCACAGCACTCTGATGTTCTTGCAGTAAAAGGATGAGTCCTATTAAACCAGAACAGCATCAAAGGGAATGAGCAGAGGTTGCAAGAAGAGCACAGAAGGAAGCAGTGCCTCTCCAAAGCATTCCTGCCAAGGAGGTGCCAGCTGTCTCCATGCACTCACTGTCCCAAAGTTGAATAAAACACGTGGAAATCATTATTTTGCAAAGAGTGGTGAGGTAATTAGGCAATTCTATCCCATGATGCTGCTTCTCACAACACTAAAAATTAGAAATGTCCCAATCCTACAGCTGAGGAGACAGGCAGAAAGGCAGACTTAGAAATTCGTGGAAAGATGGAGTACTGCCATTTTCATTCAGAGCTCAGAAACCCTTCTTTCTTTCCTCTTAGTTCCTGTTTCCACTCTTAGATAAGCAAGGTAAAACTGTGTGGAGTTCCTGCCTCATCCTATATGCAACCGAGACTCCCATGGGCTGCTGGAAATCCTTGACCCTTGTGGGCAAACACACAACCAGAGTGTCAAGTGCAGAACTGCAGCTACCTGACAGTCAGACCCTGATCATCAAATAGACCTCAGCCAAGGAGTGGAAAGGGAAAAAAAAAACCAAAACAAGCCAAACAAACAACAAATTCACAGCAATTTTGGCTCATGGTCCAAACAAGGAATTAAATTGATAGGTTAAATAAAAAAAACAACTAAATTAAAATATTTTCACCACCACAGTTGTTTCTTTAACATGTTATTTTCCATACAGTGCACACACAACCACAAATGACTCCCTGGCTAATTAAGATGTTGTGTTTCCTCTGTCTGACTAATGAGGATCTGACCTGCACACATTTCAGAGGTCTGCACTGGAGGAAAACCCCAGCTTGCTCCCACGCCTGCAAATCAGACTGTGCTGGCTGGGAGTGGCACACTGGTGAGAGGCAGAACTCCCATGCCCAGCCCTTGGAGCCAGGACAGCAGGACAGCCAGGACAGCAGGACAGCCAGGACAGCCAGGACAGCAGGACAGCCAGGACAGCAGGAACGCCAGNTCCCATGCCCAGCCCTTGGAGCCAGGACAGCAGGACAGCCAGGACAGCAGGACAGCAGGACAGCCAGGACAGCAGGCAGAGACAGGCAGCAGCCACTTCCTACCTTTACAAAGCACTGTCATTTTGAGAGGTGACAATATTCTCTAAAATACAGTGGAATAGTGAGAGGAAGAAGACACTGCCTTAAAACACCAATCCCAGAACACCTGCAGTAAGCTAAAACATTGCATCAATTCAAAGAGCCACCACTCTGCTTCCCTCGCTTCCCTGGGGTGAGGAATGAGGAAATGAAGCCATAGGAAAAGGCCTGGCTGGAGCATCCAGAGCACCCCCAGGCTGACCAGCCCAGTCCTTGCTCTGCTCAGCTGTGCCCAGGTATCACCTGCCCTGAGCACAGAGCTCCCCTCCCAAGGACAGAAAACCCTGCATGTCCCTTTGCACAACCTAACTAAAGGCCCTCCTTGCCCCCACCTCTCCTGGCCCCCTCCTTGGCTGTACAAGTGAGTTTACAGTGCAAACCCACATCATTAATATCTCATGCTCTGATTTTAGCCCTCTGCCTTTGGCTGACCACACCAGTACACAGCAGAACCTGTAAAGCCATGTAAAAGGACCATAAAATATCCGACTGCTGTAAGTCTCAGCTGCACCCAGGGATCCCTAACATGGATATTTGTTTGTCTGCAATGTACTGAGGTTTTCAGAATTACCATGTTTGTAGTGTGGACCAAACTCTAAGAGAGGGCAAGTGTGCACAAGCCCATTGTTTTCACAGCTGCAGATAATCAAAAATAACTGGGAAAATAGTGATGCAAAACGAGCAGGCTTCTGTATACTGTGAAAGCAATCTACAGGCTTTGCAAGGAATTTTTGTCTGGCTTATTCCCAAGCAGAGGTCCAGTTGTCACTGCCCTGGGACTGCATACCAGTCTCCATTTTTGCATGAGGTGTTTTCAGCCCCACCAGCAGCATCCTCACCTCCACGAGGCTGAAGCTGCACTTCCTTGCTGACTGCGAGGAGCACACACGTTCCAGAGGGTGCTCCTGTTTCTCCCTGGCTGCAGGTGCTGCTGCCCTGGACCCTCCTGCACACAGGAACTCTGCTCAGCCCTCTGCCAGTGGCCACAAATAACAAGTGGGACCATCCAGTGCTTTCAGCTGTCCAGCAGAAAAACCCCAAGGAAAGGGAGCAGACCCAGAGAACAAAGAAAGGGCTCCAGGCCAAAGCCCTGCTATGGGCTCCAGGCAGAACTGGCCTCCCTTCTCCTGGAAATACCCTTTCCCCTCACACAGGCTGCCTTTGAGATCTAAAAAGCAGCAGAGAGCACAGAATAGGGACAGCCCTTGGGGGTGAGGGGAGGGAGAGGGGGGGTCAGGACATCCAGGAACAGCAAAGCAAGAGCAGTTCTATCTCCTGAGCTTGATATGCTTTTGATATTTGGCTTTTGCTAGGTTTTGCATATCCCCTCCACTGGGCAGAGTGAAGCAGTGAACTGCATTTAAAGACAAAGCCACTTTCCTCCCTGATGCACAGCCCTTTGCCCTGGAACTCAGCAGCACCACTTCCTCTGTGCTGGGAATGCAATCCCATCCAGGCCGTCCGGAGTCTCAGGACAAGCAGGTGTCTGTCTGTGCTCAGCCAGGGCTCCCAGTCCCACAGATTTACAGTTCCAGTCAGCACAGACAGCCTGGAACAACACAGGGAGCAGAGAACAGCCTCCTAAGGCAGCTTTGAAAACCGACTTTCATCTTTTATACTCCAGTGTAACAATCTGGGAAATCTGCCTACACAAAACCTGACGGCCCCACTGCAGGGTCTCCAGAAACCAGGGAAGAGCTGAACAGGTCACCTCCATCCAGGGCAGGGACAAGGAAAGGTCAGGATATATTGATGGCTCCTGCTCAAAGAGATGCTCACATAAGGCAGCACTCTTAAATTAGAGAGTCTCTGGGAGCCTAGGGCCCTTAGTCACCTTCAAATACGTTCCCTGACAAGGGAGTGGTAAATCCCAGGGTCCAGGGGACGGGGAATATGAATGATTGCCCAGAAGCTGTTCGGGGTGTTTGAACAGCTACTTAAGCATTGAATTGTGGTATGAGTTATGTCTGGGCACTGCAGCTCTCGTCTGCATGGACTGCTGCTGTGGCCAGAAGGTGTCATATTTATTGAGCACATGCAGGCAGTCCAAAATGCCCTGGATATGTCAGTGCTAATTCATCTTCCCATGTGGTCTAAATAAGCCCAGGCCTTGAGAGACCTAGATTTGATCCAGCCAGACACAATTTGGTGTCCAAAAGTCCCAGATCTTGTATGATGGGTCTCATATTTCTGCAGACCAGGATTCCAGGCAGAGAAAGAGAAATAGGTGAAGAAAGTCAGGCAGAGGGCAACCCTGGGGTCAAGCCCAGAAGATCCACCACGAAGAAACCTGTAGCCAGCTCAGGCTAAGAGGTGACTGAAAGTGAGGATCAGGGTTTGAGGACCTGGATCCAGCACAGGAAGGACAATTCAGCTGCAAAAGTTCTGCTGATGCTGTGTGACAAACCTGCCACCTGCAAGGCTGAGTGTCTGCATGAGAACACACTCCAGAGGGCAATGGCAAGGCCTGGCCTCTCTAACATGCTTGACTGTAGGATGTTGCTGTCTGGTTCAGCTCTTTCTCCCCTTTGAAACACAAAAATCCTCCCCTCTCTCTCCTTTTATTCTCCTTCTTTCCCCCCACAAATGTCTGTCACTGATTCTTTCCAGCCATTACCTATTTTTTTTCTGGAAAGATCAGGAGGTCCATCCACAAACTCATCTCCCAGAAAGAGAAACTTGCTTTTCCATTTTCTTGCACTAAACATATTTTTCCACTTTGTCTGGGAACTTGCAGGCAGGCATTAGTCATACAAGTCCAAAATATTCCCAGCTGCACCTGAAATCAATGGGGCAGCAGCAAAGTCTCCCTCAGTAGATTTCCGTGCCAGCAGTACTAAATAGACACCATACCTGCCTGGCCTGCTAATAATCACTTAACTCCATGCCCTCCTGGGTTTGCCCTGAGTTTTGCTGTTGTTTTCCCTACTGCTGAGCTGATTCTCCCCAGTGGGTTTGGGGAGATCAGTGGAGTGCAGCAGCAGCTCCTGCCGGGCTCAGGACCCTGCACACACAAACCCAGCAGCCTCTGGAGCTCCAGGTCAATGGCTGAGAGCAGTTTTGTGGCTCTAAAAGCAATAAGGATTCTGTCTCACCATGGATTTTCCCATCAGGTTTGTGCAGGGCTGCTGAGTAAAACACAGCAGGCTGGTTTCTCCTCCCTGCCATGGTGTGCACACTGATCTGTCCCAAGGTAAAAGGTGTTGGGTGGTGCTGTGGAGGCCACAGACTTTTCTGTCACTTCAGGTTTTAAGTGCTGGGGTTTTTTAGATCTCTCTTAAAAGTAAACAAGGCATTTGCCTACTCCCTTAGTGAATCTAAAAGAAAAGGAAGAGCTAAAAGAGCAGAACAGGCTAGAAGGAACCTGCAGGAGTGCACATGACCACAGCAAAGCCAGAGTCATTTCAGCCCTATCGCTTTTACAATTGCTTAAAATTGCAAACACACTGCTTTCATTTGCTGAATTCAGTATTTTGCTTTCTCTTTCCACCATGGAAAGAATACAGGTGTCAGCAAAGACAACCTGAGGCACAGAATCCAGTGTACACAGAACTACTCTACTTGGAAGTGTTTTAATCAAGCTTTTCTCCTGTAAGACTCCTAAGTTAGACAGACAGAGTGACCCAAAAGCAAGACACAGTTTAATTGCCTGACCCAGGGCCAGCTGACCTTTCCTCAGCCCATTTCTTGGCCAGCCAATGGCTTTTTGGCATCACAAAACACTGAACTATGTTTAGTCACTTTTTATTTGCTCACTTGCACACGGTGTTTGGCCATTGAAGGACAGAACAACTCACAGACCTGATGCCACAAAATTCCCCAGGGTGTTCCCTCCCTTCAAGTGGAGAATTGCAATGAATAGCAACAAGGTTCTTATAAAAGCAATCCTCTCTTCTTGTGAAGTACACAAAATCAGAAAGGACCTTTTTTTTTTCCTTCTTGTCTGAAAATTATTTATAAGAATAGATTTACAAGAACAAACCCAAGTTTGCTCTAGAATGGAATATTTCAAGCCATGTTCAACGTACTGTTCACTATAACTTAATAATTTAAGTGCATTCAACACTCTCTTTGAAACCAAAATAAAGAAAAAGCATATGAAATATGCCTAGAACTACTTGTATTTCCCTTATTAACAGCATATTTTCCATGCCTTATTTATCCTTTCTGCTGGCATATCTGCTGCAGACTTTGAATCAAAGTAAAGCTGTGTTCTTTTTATTGCCAATTTTGACTGGATCCCTGATAATAAACCATTAAAATGACAAGCAAGTATATAAAACAAATGGAATCATTGATGCCTATGTATCACAGTTCTTGACTATAATAAGCACATCTCTCCTCTTTCTCTCTTGTCTTACATCTGAAGAGAACTTTTTATTTTTTTAACACAAGTCATAATTCAAAATTAATCTACTTAGACATCAAATCATATCTACAGCTAACTCTTTTTGGAATTTTATTCTACATTTTGCACAAAATTAAGTGAAGGCAGAACTGGGGGTCCTTTGGGTAAATGCTCATTCCATTTCTCTGTTCACAGACTACTTTAAGCAACTCTAAACTTAAGGAAATTTAATACTGAAAATATTTCCTGTAAGAAATTAAATGTCCAGCAAAACTGTTAATTTGCAATATGAATTATTGGATAATGCTGGGGGAAGCTTCTCCATGATCTGTGTTCCCTGGAGTCTGTGCAGGCTTTATCTCAGCCTCGTCACCTTTCCAGCCGCCACAACCAGATTTGTTTCTTCCAAATTTTGATCACGTTATTGAGGTTGTCACATAAAAATCTCTCTCATCAAGCCAAGAGAAACATTCAGTACTTTTTATTGAGCATTACCTCAACCTCTCCCACCTTTCCAGTCCCTCTAACTTGGACTGTCAGAGAGACTGGAACCCAAAGGCACCAGACAGAATGCAAAGCTTGAGCTAATGCAGGATGCAGCAATTACCACTTTGTGAGAGTAGTCCTTGGGAGTCTTCCCTAAGAGGGCACATCTCTCCAACCCCATGGAAAACGAGGGGTTTCCAGAGAATTACACCCACTGCTGATCTCAGGGTACTGCAGTGATCCAGACCAGTGCACTGCAGGCATCTCAGCTCTTCGAAACACCCTTGGACCCACTGGACCCATTGCAGCTGGGGAAGAAACAGATTTATTTAAAAAAAAAATAACAGAACCAAATAAAAAGCCCTACACAAGAATTCATGATCTAAATTAGAACCTGGATCCATTTGCTTTGAAAGTTCTTACAGTGTCATCCCTTGTACTGCTCAAATTCTCAGCCTCATAAAGGAATTCATTCCAAGTCCCTTTTCAGTAGCTGAGAGGTCTCCAACCTGGAGCAGTGAAGAGTGTGGGACATGCACACCCATTCTAAACTTTGCACCCCTGGCATTCATGTGATGCCTTTGTTTCTCTTAGAGCAAAACCCCAGAAGTTAAACAATATTCCTGATTCCTGAAATTTCTCTGCAGAGAGATTGTATTTGTAGAACCTTCTAGTAATAATCTACAGCTTGTGGAGTTTTGCTTTAAATTTGCTGTCACTTCAGTCCTCACTTCCAGTCCTGGAAACATTCATTCTTCCTTTCTGTCGGTCATTTAGCAACCATTATATTTATATTTCTTAGCAAAACAAGCCAAGCCACTCAGCCAGGCTGAGCTCAGACTATCTCAGCCCAAGGCTCTGCAGCAGCACGACCTGGGAATGTCCCCCCTTGGCACTTCCTGCTCCTACTGCTCCTCCAAAGACACAGAATTTGGTGACAAATTCTGCACCAAAGCTGCCTCAGCAGCCCTTTCCCACCCCTCAAACTCCAGCTGGGGCTTGGGGGGGCAGCAGCAGCCCCAAGTCTGGCACTGGCTGGGGGTTCCCAAATAATCGTTCTGATTTTCAAACACCAGTTTTGCTTTTAGCTATATGGATCCCCAAACCCTGGCAGATGTATAATTACACAGAGGCAGAATTAGGAAACATTTTAACAGCTCAAAGGCACCTAAGAATGGCTCTGTCTTCACCTCATCACATTTCAGTGGGCACTGGACAACTCCAAAAGTCCTGCTGGGTAAAAGCCCAATGACTCCAGCTGTGGAGCTCTGGAATAGACTGACCAGTCTGAAAACATGACAGAGAAATGTTAACTATCTACTGCTTAAAATAAAAATTATAAAAAGGATTTTATGCCAAAAACTTACTGCATATAAAGAGTGAATTAAAACAGCCTGTTCAGAGTTCTAGATGACACATTCATTTATTACTCCTATCAAATAAAATCTGTTTGAGCCTATTCCTGCTGTCCCTAAATCCAAAGGAAGGACACCCTCCAACCCAACTTCTGGCCTATACATTACAGAGAAATTAGGTTAAACATGTTCTTGCCCCTTGAAAATATAGATTATCTTCCACTAAACAAGCTTTGAACTACAGTTTACACTCCTGTTACACACTACTCATCTGTGGCAAAGTCTTGTCAGTGTTACCAAAATGTATTTCAGAGAGCAATCCTCTGTCATAAATCAAAAAAAGCTCATCACTCTTAAAAATACCATTTGGAGAGGTACATCCACCTTCCAGCTGCCAACTAGTCAGGGACACCATGAAGGTACATTTAGGGTTAAGTGAAGATCTTACAGCCTGGTAACTACTTTTGAAGTGCTCAGGATTTTTTAACCAGCTATGATTTTTAACAACAAATTTTAAATTCCCTTCAAGTGGGATGTCCTTTGCCTCAGTTGCTCTTTTGCTTGTGAACTTTCAAGAGCTCACATCCTCCATCTCTTCTCCACTGCCACGGAAACAAACACCAAAAAAATCTGAAATGTGAGACAAGCTCAGACTGCAGAACACTGCAGCAGATGGTTACAAAGAGACAGCAAAGCTTACATGAAAAGGAATTTACAAACAGAGAAAAAAGGTTCACTGCTGCTTCCAGTCAAGGGGAAATCAGGGTTCCCCCCTCTCTTGAACATGCTGAGATCAATGTTCAGTTTGTTGGGACTTACAGAAGTGCTCAAAGGTGGCCTCGCTCCCTCCGTCGTGGAACCAATTTACCGTGAATATCACTCAGAGCTGCTTCCAACTTTGTCATTTCATAACTCAAGATACAATTTCAGGGGAGTCCCAAATTAATGTGAGCGAGACCTTTAAAGTCAGTTTTATGGTTTCCAAAAGAACTGGTTTATGAAATGTAGGGGGGAGGCAGGGGGCCTCTGATGGAGTTTTTGCATCAGAATAATGCAGAATACAGCTGTGATTAGATTGCTGCTGCCTACACAAGCATGATAGCACCTGAGAATTCTCTCCACGAAGGCCATTTTGTTTTCTCATCTATTTTATCACTTTCAGACTGGTTTTCATCAGGGAGAAAGCTGCTCTCCCTAAGGTGCCTTTGAAATGCACACATGGGAATTTATTCCCATTTCAGACCTGCTGACCCAAAGAAGCTTACCAGCAGCAAGCCCCATGTCCTGTAGGTCCTAACCTCCTCTCACTACACTTTCAGCTGCTTTAAGTCCCTCATTTACCTGGCTGATAACTCATCCACCTGCTGCCTCCCAAAGCAAGCATGCATTGAGTTCTGCCAGATTTTCCCCCTGAAGGCGCTTTAATATAGGTCTTTCACCTCGAGCTGAGGATTTGAACCAAACCTGGGGGAATTCTGTATTTCTGAAGGCTCTACATTACGTTCAGCTTCAATGGAAACTGGCCCTGGCTTGAAAGTAATTAGCAGGGGGCTGATGAAGATGCCCAGGCAGTCACACAGGTCTGCTGGGTACAGGTGTGCCTGTGCCGAGTGGGAAAGAACACCCTGGATACTCAGTGCAGGTTTGGTCACTGCAGGGACAGGAGCTGGACTGGATAATCCTTGGGGGGCCCTTCTAACTCAGCCTATTTTGTGAATCTGTGATAGTAGTTAAAATTAAAACCAAACAAATTAGTCAAAAACAAACAAACCACATACCCCCAGTAAGAAAAACAAAACAAAACAAAACAACTCCAACATCAAATCTACAATTTGCTGGGTCTCAGTCTGAATGTGAAGAATGTGAGTGTGTCTCTGATTCCATCACAGAAGGGATTTGACACCCACACAAGTGATTTAGGAGCTTTTTGTAAGAGGCATTAAGTGTGACAGGGCTGTGCCTGCAGGCAAGGACAAGCCCAGTCTTCCCGTGGAGGAAGCTCAGGAGGTATTTGAGTCTGGAGGGCAAGGCATCATCGCTGAGAACAGGAGGAGGATGACAGAAACTGGAAGTTACACACACATTGATAGGAAAAACGGCTTTGTCCTACCTCAATTTAAGCCTGAAGCCGTATTTGAGCTTTTACTTTTTATTTATTTCAACATTCTACTTATGAATGCAGTAATATAAAAGGCAATTCAGCCTTAATTATAGTGGTTTAGCTGAGTTGCTATAATTTTCCTGTCCCTTAATTCTCCCCATGTTTATAACTATCAAAGAGCTTAGGCTCTGGTAAATTTTTTATTCTTCATAATTGCCAAGCCTGAGCGGAGCAATGAGAGCTCCATGCTTAGCATTTCCTCGTGGAGTCTCAAGTCACACTGTGCCAAACAGAAGGCACTTGAAATGAGTCCCTGTGGGTAGCAATGGGTCTGCTTTAAGTCATGGCACACGAGGTGTCTCCTGTGGGTTTTCGAGTCCCCCCCTCCTATTCCCCCCCAGCCCACCCAGAGGCAAACTCCCTTGTCACAAACAGCCTCCTACTTTTATCCTCTTCTTACTCCTTTGTCCAGCAGCCACAACTTACTTTTTCTACACTTTACTGGAGCAATTCACACTTGGATGCCAGACCTAAGGAATTCCTTTGTGTCCCCAGGACACAGCTCCCCAGACCTGTGAAGGGGAAAGGTGGCAGTCCCAGGGAGGGGGACAGGATCTGGTCCTTCACTCAGCAGCTTTCTCCTCACAGACAAAGGGTGATATTCCACCACACTCTCAGAGTCTACATGGGAAAACAAGCCACCCTTTCAGGAATAAAACATCCCAATTGTGGTAGCAGCAACCTGCAGAGTTCACTTTAAACAGACAATCGATTGGAAAAAATGCATTTTTTTAAAGTGGGGAAAACCTTAGGAAACACACAAGAATATGGGAGAGCCTGAGGAAATTCTTTCAGATGTTGCAAGCTCCAACCTAAAGGAAAAAGAAGTCCCTAGCAGCACTTGAAAGACAGCTGTTTCCCCAAAATTCCCACTTGATCAGGTACAGTGTGGCCACTGGTGATGCAAACTAACATTCCTACATAACCAGCTCAAGGTTTGGTGAGCAGCCCAGCTCCCACCGAGCATGAGAGAAGGCAGGTCCACGTGGCATCACTGGAGCCCTGCACAGAACCCACCATCCAAATGGCTGCATCCCACAGGAACAGCCCCTGACCATTTTCATTTCCCTCCTCTCCTGTCTAACTTTAATTTTCAAAGGTTTTGCCCAGGGCCTTTTGCTGGGCTCTATTGTTTTACAGGATCAGAGCTGTCCTCCTTCAGAGGAGACTCCTCACTCTGCTCTGAGCTGCTTTTCCCTGAGGATTCCCATCCCACATCCCCCAAAACAAACACTCCCGAGACTCGGGCTGGTTAGGGAGCACGGATTCCAAGGGCTTCCTCAGCAGGGCCCGAATCTCTGACAAACAGCTTGTGACAGCTTCAGTTTACAGAGTTTATAATTTTTCTGGGAGAGGCATTACAGACTAATCAAAATGATAACAATTCCCCAAAAATTGCGGAAAGACTGAACAGCTTGGGCCTGTTCTCGCCGGGAACCGGGAGGCTCGGCAAACACGGAATTAACATTTCTCATATTATGAAGGGGAATTAATAAGATGATAAATATTGGGGGTGGGAATGGAGGAATAAGCTGATCGACAGCAGGTATTCTGCTGCTATCTGGAGGCCGAGGAGGGAAGGAGGGTTTTGTTTGTGGAGCCTTGGCAGGGAGCAGAGCTTTCCTGGGGGGCTCAGCCAGCGAGGCAGCAACACGTGGAGTGCAGGTGGTAGGGCACGTGTGGCCAGGCAGAGTCCTCACAGCTGGCCCCCAGCAGCAGCTCTGTGCCCCTCCAGGGGGTTTAGTCCAGGTGACACCGTGCAGCAGGGACAGGGGCTGGCAGAACCTCTTGCACACATCTGGTCACTCACAAACACGCGAGAGGAGAGGCAATGCTTTGGGCAATCTCAAACCCAGCCACCCACCCCAAATGGCAATTCCCCCCAGAGCACAGCACATATGGGACAGGCTTTGTTTCTTCTCACTTGTAAGTAAAGTAATTTCCAGGCGGTGTTGCCACCGTGCTTAATTTAGATTTTATAACATCCTGGAAACCCTGACATGACGTGAATGATGGCTCTTAAAACATACTCCAAAGCTGCCTCCTAGTCCTTCCAATAACTGTAAGAAATTGAAAAGAGGAAAAGGAAAACAGGCAGGGCATCATTTGCTTTCTTATCAACTATTTTATCATAAATTTACCTTTTTTTTAAAAAACATCACAACTAAATATTTGGAGTTAACACATGCAGATCTGGGTAACATATTCACGCCACCCCTAAACAACCAACATAACTTTAAGAAACTTGCACCCATTCCTGAACAAAATCAGCATCTTCCCAGCACTGGGTCATGGAGGATTGATGCAATCTACAGTCAAGGCTGAATATATCAGGCAGCTTCAAGTCATGAAAGTCAGGTGTTGCTCATGAAGAAGCTGCAGCCCTAGCACAGCTTGTGCCGGAATTTCCACCCACTTCTGAAGCAGTTTTTACCATTCTCTCCCAGTTCCTAAAGGTGCTGAGCCTCTGCCCTGCATTAGTAAGCTGGAGGCAGCTCAGGAGACAGGAGCAGGGAAGGCAAACAGAAGCTACAGGAATGTATATCCAGCCCTTGGCAAGATGTCCAGCTCTGGAAGCACTGCCTTCAGTACAGCCAAATAACAGGAATTATCACTCCAGAGTGCATTAAGCTACAGCTGAATATTGAGCATCTGTGCACAAGAGCCAAATCCTGTTGTCACAAACATGGTACTGCTCTGAGCAAAGCTGAGGGGCAAGGAAGGCAGAAAGAGTGCTGGGCTCTCCCCAAGTCACCTACAAACATTCCATTCCTACACTACGCCACTGCAAACTGACAAATCCAGCTCCCTGGGCACTGGTATTTTATTAACCTTTTCAATTATCTAAATGTTTGCAGAAATTGTTGTCATTTTGCCACATGCTTCCTCTTCCACCTGAGCTTCGTAATGCAGAAGTGACAAGAAGTGGGAAGAAGGGTTAGAAAAGCCAACCAATCCCATTCTGGAGTACAATTAACACAGTACTTTACTTTCACAGGGCAGTTCTGGCTTAGTAAACATAATGATAGCTTTACTCCGAGGTATAAATGAGAGGGCATTCATTTGCATTACTAACACACCTTGACAAAGGTTCCAAGATCAAAGACAAGCTGTCAGCATAATTGTAAAATAACACTTTTCCCTCATTTTAATTACTTGAAATAGCTTTTCTGTATTATTAATGACATTCTCACCATTAGGGCAAAACTCGATTAGAGGCACTGCTTTCTGCACAAACACAGAGGAGGTTTGTGTAACACAGGAATGACTTAGAGATGTGTTTGGACAGCACTCAGGCACAGGGTGGGGCTGGGGGGTATCCTGTGCATCAGGAGCTGGACTGGATGGTCCTGGTGGGTCCCTTCCAACTCAGGACATTCTGTGATTCTATGTTTGGGTTGGAAAAAGGGAACAAAACTGAACAAATGTGCTCACTTCAAACCCAGCCCAATCCAGGCAGTTTGAAGCAAGACTCGGCTCCCGGTTTGAGAAGTTCCCAGCCCCAGGAGGCAGCTGCTGTGAATCCAGCTGGAAAGCCCTGCCATGAAAGCAAAGAGAAAAGTTTCATGCCCACCAACCCCCTCATCTGAGAGCAGATCTCCCTTCGCACAGAAGAAGGAATAAATTCTATTGGGAAGGAATTGTTCCCTGGCAGGGTGGGCAGGCCCTGGCCCAGGGTGCCCAGAGAAGCTGTGGCTGCCCCTGGATCCCTGGCAGTGCCCAAGGCCAGGTTGGACATTGGGTGTTGGAGCAGCCTGGCACAGTGGGAGGGGTCCCTGCCATGGCAGGGGTGGGATGAGATGATCCCTTCCAACCCAAACCATTCCGTGAAGAAACTCTGTGATCTCAAACCTGATCCAGTGCTCTCTAAGCCTCTCTCCAACATTTTTAGTGTATTCTGGAGGAGTCCCCACATCCAGCGGGTGATTGGCATTCCCCAGACATCCCACAGCTCATTTTCCCACCACACAACCTCACTCCTCCTGCCCCAGATAAGGACACCACAGAAGCAGAGCACTGATGATCAGGGTTACTCAGCCCTGGCTGGACAAAAGCAGGTGACACCTCAGTATTGCTGATGCACCAGTGCAACAAAATAACACTCCCCACCCAAAAAAAAAAAATACTCATTGCTGTAATAATTCTTCCCAGTTTGACATGTCCTTCTCTCCAAGAAAATGCTTTGCATTTGATGCTTGAAGGATTAAGTGATTTAATAGGTTTTTGCATCCCTATCTTCCATGACTTTCATCTGATAGCTCTGGTCCAGCCTCAACCCTCACTGAGCCATTTCTGCAGATGATTAGCTCTCTGAATACATTTTGTGTTGTTTGATTGCATTTAACAGAGGAATACTGTAGTACAAGACTAAAACCAAATTAATTTACAATAGATAAACTTTTATGGTCGCATTTACAAAAAAAGTAAACAAAAACTCAATTTGCTTTACATGTGAACAACTTAAATGTTTTTCCAAGAGATGAACAAACTGCAGGCATTTCATAATCCCCAAAGCAGTGACCACAACAGCTCACCAGTGATAGACTTGTCATTTGTTCCAGAGCACACACAGCAAGTTACAAACTTCCCTCATAGTTAGTGCAGTGATTACACTGATTTTTCCCAAGCTGCCCTGCCCTGTGCTGGAAAGGGCTGGCACAGTGCAGCTTCTCTGTGGAGAACCATCATCAGCTCATTAGTAGAGAGGATGCTCTTGGGGCAGTTGTGTAGTTTCCTCCCAAATAGGGCTGTTGCCCATGAATAACACACACACAAAAAAAGTAAACCAAAAAAAAAACAACACAAAATCCAACTCCTCCCCTAAAAAAAGGAAACCAAACAAAAAACCAAACAAGACAAATAAAAAAAGAAAAGAAAACAAACAAAAATTCTATGATTCTCTGATTTCAGCTGTTGCTACTCAGACATTTATAATTAGGCACTGTTACACTACACCTAAAACACAAAGTGTCCCATAGCAAAGGTCTCGGCAATCTCTACGCCACCATTTTCCAAGGGTGGAAATGGGAGCAGCTGAATGTGCCTGAAGGGAAAAGTGCTCTGGAAATCGTGGCACCACTCTCCTTTAAAGAGGATTTGCCTCCGTGGGTGGCAGCCATCCCTTGGTGTCTGCCTTTGGCCCTCCAACACCTGGGAGAGCTCCTGGGGCACTGTGGTTTGACCATCAAGTTCCAGTGCTTGGTTGAGGTCAAATGGAGAAACATTTCCATCAGAAGGACTTCAGCAGCACACTCACTTCTAACACAGCCCCCGAGGCACAGGCAGGCCAGGCACACTGCTGGACACCCTCCCCATCCCAGGCTGCTGAAGTTCACTCACCTCTCCGAGGTAACAGACCCGACTGCACTGCACACAAAAACTCCTCACATCGAGATGAAAAGAGTCTGAGAATCCCAAAAGCAAAATACCCCTTCTCTGAGAGGCTAAGATGCCTCTTATGGGAGGAAAATTGGGTATCTGGCAATCTTAGAATGCTTCAGGAAGCTGGGATTGTATTTATTTCCCATCTGTGTGAGGGAGGGAAAAGGGCTCTTTGAAAATAGTTTGTTGCTCAATATGGTGTTTTGCAGGCCTTTAACTTTTTTTGTTATTCATTGAAATTTATAAGGGAAAGCTGAGAGTCACAAATGGAAAAGAGATTTGACTGGCAGCTACAACTTCAATTTCTATGAGAAATCTCCCTGGAAAACAGACTTATTTTATCTCAGCCTCACCTTCCAGTAACAAAACCATGACAGTTACACTCACTGTCCTCTTGTGTACCCATCCTCACACTGGAAATCACTACTGGATTACAAAACAGACTGTCTGATACTCGTGAAAATAAAACTCATAGTCCACTCCACTCCAGCTAATTAATTTTCCTCAAGCCTCATCCCAGAGTGATCAAATGAGACATGAGCTCTTTCATGAGAAGAAAATCCCGCTGGAGTTCCTGAACATCAAATGTGACAAACACCAGTGTTTCAACATTTGCATCGCCATGTTTGAACCCCCATGTTTGCATTTGTAAGCACCCATTTGCATGTAAGCATAATGTTTTATTAACAGTGATTAATATTAATATTCCAAGGTGGCAGTCTGGGTGAGTTTTGAATCCATGCAAAACAGGCTCATGCAGTGAGACAAAAGCAGATTGCTCATGGTTAAGGTCATCGAGAGAAGAGGATGCATCTGACCACATTAAAAACAAAGCACCTCGTTCCTCCTCTCAGCACTTACTGCTCACAACAGCACCACTGTGAAGCTTCCCAGCACAGCCCTTCTTTTGTCTGCCTGGCCCTGGGAACCCTTTTGGACACTTTCATACAGTTCATATTAAATATGGGAACTTTAGCTTCCCTCAGGAGAGCCAGCTCTAGAGCCATTTTCCCTAAATAATGGCCATCTGTTCGGAATGACCTCCCCAAACAACTCGCTTTGTTAACGGCAACTTTGCCTCAGTTAATTCACGGGTGGGGATTTCTCCAGCCAACTTTCCATGGGCCTCTATTGTTATGAAAACCTATTATCAAGCAATTAAATGACAGCAAGAATGCAATAAAGTACAACAGTTTTACTTGTATCATTGTCCTGGGTGCTGATGTTAATGAAAGGCTATCACACCCCTGACTGCAATTCCGAAATTCTGCCATACAGGAGAAAACTCCCATCAGCAGCTATTTTCAGTCTTAATGGTTTGAGCAATTACAGTCCTTGCCTAAGCCCTTCCCCAGTATTTCACCCCAAATTAAATTAAGGACAGCTCTGAGACGATCTCCAAGGGCTGCTGTTGAAGCCAAGTCTAAAGGACACGAGGCCCGGCTTTCCCGAAGCTCGGCGGGGTGGGAATGTGTTTGTTTCCCTGTCAGACAGGTGAACCTCACAGAGGAGCATTCACAATCCCTCCTCCTCTGTGTAAATGAAACAATAAACCAGCCTTCGAAATTCTGTGCTCTGTATTTGTCTCAGTAGAAGATAATGAAGTTGAATTGTCCTTACAGTGCTTTAGTACCCCTCTGGCAGGCTGCACTTCTGGCATGACACCTTTCCTTTCCTTTCCTTTCCTTTCCTCATTTCTAGAACTAAACATAAACTTAAATAAACCTCTTGGAGAAACAAGATGCACATAATTGCCACAAACACCACAAGGTGTCTAGATCATTTCATCTTTCTAAATTACCCTGGGTTTGAAATTTATACAATCAGCATTTTGTATTTCTGATATAAAACAGAGCAGTAGGTCTGAAACAAGTTATGGGTTTTTCTCCTCACCATGAAAGAAATGTACAAATTTATGTTGACATGAAGTAGTACCTTCCCTGTTGCTGAGAGGATCCAAGTGCAGTCATGCTGCTTGGCATGGATTCAGCTAATACGCATTTCCAGTTCTCCTGCCCTGACAGAAGGCAGGATATTTATTTACCAGCCTGCATGTGCAGTTAGGCTAAAGTGTTGTTTTTCACCGGGACTCATAACCTCTACTCTTTGGAATATTTATTTTCTTCCTAAGATGCCATAGGGAAACTTTATGCAACTTACTATATCACTTCTGCATCAATACTACATCCAGGTTTCTTCCAGGTAGCTAGCCAAAACAACTCCACAGCAGAAATTATTGGATGAGAGGGAATATGAATGAATTCTTTGTTCATAAGCAATTTTAGATTGTTTTATAATTCAGGTTTTATAATCCTGACATTAATTTTATAAGGCAGAAGTGTTTCACTCAATCTAATTACAGGAACAACATGCAAGAAAAGTGTCCCAGGAAGGGCCCTTCAGAGGGAGGAGTTTTCCAAACCAAACAGGAAACACAGGATTCAACTATCTCACCTCTTAGAGGAGATGAAACTGATTTTTTTTTTCACTTTGTGGGAGAAACCACACCAGCTGCCAAGCAGGATGGACAGTCTTGATTGTCCCTCCAAACTCACTCCCCTTTGCTGTGCAGGAACAGAATCTCTCTTCTTTCCTCTGGGTCCATAATCCAGAAATGGGAAGAACTAATATGATACCTTATTCCTCCTTACTATCCATCACATAAAATGATCTTCAACTAAAATTATACAACAGAAACATTATCTTTAAAAATTGGAATAAAGGACAAGGGAATCTAATGACATATGGGAATGTTCCCTGTGCATTGAGAAAAAGAAACAGGAAAATAATATATTAATCTAATAACAAAGATAAGATTGTTTCTTGGAAGAACATTGATAATAAAGCAGCAGAGGAGAGTTTTGTTCTGTAAAATGAGTTGTACTCACATAAGAAAGACCTGGACATCCCTCTTGCTGCTGAGAGAAAACCTGTATTTCCCAGCTCCCTCACAAATGACAATTCCGTCTCTCCCAACTCTCTATTGCCAAGCAAAAGAAATATGCTGTAGACTTGTAGAGCAGCCAAACAACTGACATTTACTTTTGGTAGTCCCTCCAAAGTTATGCACTTTGAAAACCAATATTTTTGACTAATAACCTTTCTGTTCCTCATCACGGCATTTGTTTGGATCTATTTCTGAGTCCTGGCTTATTAAAAATACCTTGCTAGAGTGATTGTGTCCTTGACACCTACAGTGTGATATGGTGACTCTCCTCTTGGCACCACTGATATTTCCCAGTGCATGGCAGAGCAGTGGAACAGAGCTGAGTGTCATCCCAGTGAGCTTTGCCTGTGTGCCCTGTAAGGGACAGCTGTGGAAAGGTCCCCAAGGCCAGACCATGCACTAAAGGACATTTCTGTGCCATGGGCGAGTCAGAGCAAGCAACAACCTGCAGCAGATCTGGATTCTGGGGTTCATTTTCAAAACCCTGAGAGATCAGAGCTTTTCCCCTCAGTCCCCCCCATGCTGCCTTTGCCCATCAGGTCTCGACTTCCCTGTGGAGTGGGAGTTGGAGCTGGAAGTTCTCTTGCTCCAGCTGTGCACAGTTGTCCCTCTCAGCTCTTCCTGGCCAAGGTCCCTGGGCATCCCCAGCCTTCATCCCCCTACTCATCTCCAATACCCAAGATGTTCCCTCCAGGACCTCCCCTCTGGTCTCTTTTTTCTGAGACCACTCCTCACTTTGGGAATGCTCCTTTTTCAAGCCCAGCTCTGCTGTCCAGAACCCCAAGGCCTCAGTTCTCCCTCTGCAGTCTGTGTACAAAAGCCCAACCAGTGCCTCCCCATCAGTAGGTCTGGTTCACGTCCCCCTGGAGGATTTGGGACGTGCCCCTTGTTTAATTCAGGTATTATAATACTTTTCAGCCATCCCATAGCAGGCTTCTGCCAGAGGTCAGAGGTTCAGTTCTGGACATTCTCACAGAGGCCACCTGTGAGTGTGCACAATTTGTCCCACTTACAAGACTTTGTGTGAATTAATTAAAATATAGGATGAATAGTCAGCACAAATTCCTGATTAGACCCTAATCACAGAGCTCCAGGCAGAGCACAGGCACAGGTACCACACTCTTGATTAAACCTGCAGGCAAAGCCAGCTCTGCAGGAGCCCTGCAGCACCCTGAGGGCTCTCCTCACACACGTGTCCATGTGACCCGTGCTGGCCAGGCCATTTGTATGGGGCACTGCACACCCCTGAGAGGAGCTGCAGTGCTCCCAAAGCCACATCTGGGTTCTATTTTTGACATCGAGCTTCCATTGGAAAAGACAGCCCCAGCCACAGGGGTGGCAGGGGAGAGCAGCCCAGACCAATACACCAGCTAGGTGATTAAAAACGAGGAGGTGTAGGCTGAGAATATACAAATCAGAGCACTTGCATCAGCATAAAACCTGACTGGCCCACGGGAACTTGGTATAGCTGAACCTACATAAATAATGAGCTGTGAAATCAAGCCTTGAATAGCAAATAATACACTTCATGATTGTGCTCATTTCATAACATTGCTGTATTACCTGCCTTCTGCATTAGCCTGCCTTAGAGTCAGGGGTGAGGTGAGCACACAGCTGATAACCAGCTAAGCAGTGGTTACACAAAAACACATCAAAATAGGCTCTGAAGCAAAGGGAGAAAAGCTTGCAAATAAGAAATAAATTAATATTTTTTTAGAAAATCCTAATGAATTGTTTTAAATATCTTTTGAGACATCTACTGAGTTGTTTCACCTCCAAGGCAGAGAAGAGGCAGGGTGGTTTTCCTCTCCCCCCACCGAGTGCCAGTGAGCCGAGCTGATTGCTGCACACTTCATTTGACATCCTGCAAACACAACGAGAGCTCCACCGGCAGCAAAGGCAGACAGAGACGTTCTCAGCATTTGTCACATTCCCTGATTGGTTCTCACCGAGCTGCTTGGCATGGAAATGTGGGGAGGGATGGAGCTCTGAGAGACAGAGCGCGGGGAAAGCGGCAACGGAGCCTCATCGCCTTATTAGTGACTCTGGAGTTGGGAAACTGAGACAGGGAAATGCATCACCGTGACACTTTTGGTATTGCCTGCTACACAAATAAAGAGGAAGTTCATTATTAAATCCCAATTAAGTGTGCCTTCATGGCTTTGCTAAAATCCATTTATTTTCCAGGAAGCGTACAAGCTCACACAGCTTCAAAGTGGACGCAGCCCCAGCACAGACCCCAAGCTCAGCACATCCCAGAGTTCTGTGTCAGACAGGGATAAACACAGAGAGCCTCAGCTTGCAGAAACTGCTTATCACAAACAGGATAAGCACACAGGCAGGTAGCAAGCTGGACCAGCATCTTCCATCCAAAAATGATTATGAAACACTTAAAATCTAAAGCAGCAAAGAACACAGACACAAAGACTGGTTTGCCCTAGGAAGCTCAAAAGAAGGCCATGCTTGATTGAATTCAGATGTGATTGAGATTTGCCCTCATTCATTAAAAAGTTTGAAGATGTTCAGACACCCAAAGATTAACTCTCGAGTTGCAGGGCTCAGAGGAGCTGTTTCTCACAGGCTGGACTTCCCACACAGCTTTTCTTACAAACTTATCACCTGAACTCCTAGAGTTACACAGGCACTCATAACTCACACATCAGCAAACTGGGTTTGGATAAGAAAATAATGACACCCATTCAGGCAGCTGCCAAAGCCTCCAACACCTTGAGTGTATGCACACACATCTCCAGTTCTGCGGCCACTCCTAACACTGACATTCATCCCACTCTTGAACTAAAGATTACATGCAACTATTTAATTAAATAGATTATCAGGTTAGTATAAAATTAGTATGAAATCATACACTTTAAGACTTTAGCAGGGCTGGCATTTATGCTTAAATTAAGTCTTGCACTCTATGTCCTTTAACTCATGTGAATTAGACAAGAATTATTATCTCCATGCCCTTCATAAATGGGAAACTGAGGAAAGGGAAGGTTAAGTGACTTGCTGAAGGACACCTGAAAGGTTAAAAGTGATGCTGTTGTGAGTGATGAGTGGGAGAGTGGCTGAGTAACTTCTTGTTTAAAGCCTGAAGCATGTTTACTGAAATAGACTAAAAATAGGCTTTTTGTTTTTAAAATGGCTCGTTGGAATATTTCAGCATTTTGTGATTCTTTCCACTTGCCCTCCACCAGCAGCAAAGTTCACACACATGAAAGCAATATTTAACATTAAAACCTTTAAAAGTTATCCTGGTCTCAGCGGTGTTGACCTGAATTTAGAAGAAATTCAAGGATAAGTTTATCCTGTAACCTCCACGTGTGCCATCAGCCCCTCATGCTCAGGCTCACAGCTCACCTTTCAGGGAGGAGGCCCTAAAGAACACCAGCACCTTGCTCAGCCCAGGGAAAGCCCTACCCCCAACTACCCCTACCTTCAACACAAGCAAGTCAGCAGTGCAAATCTGCCTTCAAACTTCAAATTCCTTATGGCTGTACCTAGATGTTTCCCTAGGACATCAATTCATTTATTTAAGGCATCCATCCCCATCAAGGCAGGATAGACCATTCAAGAGAAGTCACATTTGGGCCAACTGGGTACTGAAAAGACCAAACACATATGCAACAGAAAAACTGTAATTAAACTTGAAGCCAAGAAAACTCCAGGCATTGCCTATTGTACAGTATGCACAAAAGGGAGTGACTGAAAGAAGAACTTGCAGGTTCTTTTTGAGAACAAACAAGAGGCACTCCTGAGCTGGAGGAAGCAGGGTCACAGGGAGCTGCATCACGGCTATAAATAATTCTGATTTTAAGGCTACAGTTAAATGAAAACAGAAAATACAACTGACAGCACCTATGCTTCTTGTCTTTCTCTATATTCTCTTACAGTTGACCTTGAGAATATTTAATATTAGCCTAAGGGTGGAAAGAAATGTTCTTCCTCACTCCAATCATTTAGTAATAGCTTGTCCTCCTTCTGCTCAATATGCAAGCAGCCACCGCTTCTGTCACGCCTTCAGAAGGTGCTTTGTTCAGCCCGAGCTGTGCCCGAAGCCGCAGGGCGGGCAGCAGGGATGCCCAGCCAGCGAAGGGCAGTGTCTCGCACGGGGTGAGCACGGAACGGTTCCCGTCAGCCAGCACAGCTCTCCTCAGGCCGCTCCTGGCGGGAGCCTCCTGGCCCTCGGCCGGGGGAAACCAACCCAACACACCGCCGAAGTCCAACCGCAGCGGGAATTTTGATTCGGGAGGCGTTTCGGCAAGAGAAAAATGTCTGCCGGCAGTTTGGCGGTGAACTCAGACTGTTAAACTGTATTTTGTTCCGTTTGCGAAACGCTGCGGTTCGACAGCGTCCGGGCCGCTGAGGGCAGCGGGGAGAGGCCGCGGCCGCGGCCGCCGAGCCCTGGAGCCGCAGTGCCCCCTCCCGGCCCCGCCGGCAGCGGCCGCTCCGCGGGGGCCTCCGCAAGGGAGGCACAGGAGCAGCGAGGCCGCCGAGGTTCCCCTCTTGAAAACGCCTTTAAAACAAGGCGAAATGCGCGATCGGCAGGAAAGCGCTGCCTCCCGGGAGCGCCGCTGGTGCAGCTGCTGCGGGCTGGCGGAGCGGCTCCGGGCAGGGAAGGGCAGCAGGGGAATTCTCCAGCCGAGCCACCGCAGGGGCAGCTTCAGGACGTGCTCTTACAGCAGTGCGTGGCTGCTTCGGAATTGCAGGCGCTTATTGCCGAGCTCCCTGCACCAGCCGGGGCGAGCACAGCCCAGCTGGCAGGCACAGGGCCGCTGGTCACTGCAGCATCCCAGCACACTGCCAGCGCCAGGGGCAGAAACCTGGACCCAAACCGGCTGTAGGAGATCTCCCAGAAAAGCCATTCAAACCGTCTAGGAGGATAAATACAGGCTTCGTTTTCAATCAAGCCACTTAAAAACTGCTTATCGACATTTCTTCTGTCATAAAATAATTTCTTGAAATTATATTTTTTACTCATTTTCTCTATTCACACATTCTCTATTGCTAGCCCTCTCGTTTGGGTTCCTGATTTTAGCTCCAGCCCTGCTTTACAAGCTGATTCCTATTGAAATAGTGGCCAGCTCTTTCCCATCATTCTTCCAGGGGTTCATGGGGACACATGTGCACCATGCAGTTCAGTTTCGGAGGACAGCGAGTTTAAGGGACTTTTAAAATCCCAGCTTTATTTCTTTCTCCTCCTGCTTAGCACTGCGTTTTCCCTCTGCTGATACACCATACTTGAGGGATGCTCACTGTAACTGTATTTAGACAGAACACATGAGTCATGAAGAACACAATGACAACAAACCAACTTTTGGGCAAGACTTTGCTGCAGCTCCCACACCAAGAAGTTCAAGAGCTTTCAAATCGCACAATCTTTAAGGCTGGAAAAGACCTCCCAGACCATCCAATGACTGATTCCCAACTTTTCACCCAGTCCAGAGGACTGAGTGCCAAGTCCAGGTGTTCCTTGGATACCTCCATGGATGGGCACTCCACACCTCTGGGGGCAGCCCCTGCCAATGCAGAATTAAAAGGATTTCTGTGTTTTTCTCTCTTCATGTTAGCAAACCACAGCTCCTTGGTTAATTTAAGATTTGCTGTTACCAAAGTAACATCCAAATATTTCAGCCTTAATGCTGAAATACACAGCAGCCACCCTTCTCCATGATGCTTTGCTCTCATCCATTTATAAACATCAGCTCTTTCCTTACCTGTTAAACTGAGCTCAAATGAATGCTGCTGGAAAGTTTAGCAACAGCAAGAACTTCAACTACCAAAGCACCTTTTCATGCCAAAACATCTGTGTCTGTGCACCAGCAACAATGATTAATGTCAACGGGGCTCTGGGAATTGTGTTTGTTAATTAACTGCTGCTGTAGAGCTTGCAGGCAGAGTACAAAACATGACGTTCCTACAGGGTGTACACAAATTCTTATTATTTTTCATATGCAAAAAATCCCAATGGAAGAGTTATTGTTTGGGTTTGTTTCATTTAACACATGAAACAGTCACACTTCCTGTTGGGTATTTTGCAGTAGGGTCTCCACCAGCAGAGCACTGGAGAAGACAAACAGAAGAGGAGGTTGGGTTTTGGTATTTTCTCTAAGTTAGGTCACCTCTGGAGAAAGGCAATGCCTGCTCTGAAGTCAAGTGTGATAAATTCCTGAAGGGGATTATATGATACAGCTCCCTGTGATAGCAATTTGAACTCACCGACCCAGAAAGCTCCTTTCTGGTCTTCTCTTGCTAAAATGGCCCCTCCCAGGCACTGCTTATCAGCTCCAGCTGTATGAGAGGGGGCTGGAGCAACTTGTTTGGCAGGTGATGCTGACAGCAGCCATGCAGCACCTTTGGGGCCCAGCTGAGTCAGCTGCTGCTGGCAGGGCTGCCTGTTGCTCTGGAGAGCAGAGCCCTCCAGGAGAGCCAGCTAAGGGAGAGCAGGCACAGCTCACTGCAGCCCTGATCTATGGCCTGCAGCCTTCTGGCTGAGCTCTGCACACCAACCAAACCCCGTGAAACATTCCCCAGCTAGGAGCTGATCCAGAACCAGAGCCTCTCCAGTGGCTCACTGCAGAGCCCTGTTTGCCATCCTGGACCCTGGGATGCTGCAGTAATTGACTCCATCCATTACCTTAAAGTGTTCTCCTGTTTATCCTGCCTTTATCACATTGAGCCACTGTAAAAATCTCTTCTGGTTTACATCTTCCCTGTGCTTTCAGCAATGCTATTACTCCTATAATAAGCTTAATGAGGACACTGAGTGGAAGAGTCTTCACATAAATCATCACAAGAGAAAATGCTCCGGAGATGCAAACAGCAATGTCACACTGCCCTCTGTTGAAATTTGAGGCACTAAAGTCATTTTGAAAATTCTTATTTCTAAGGACTAAAGGTTAATTATTTAATATTTTTTAACTGCAACAACTCTTTCCAGCCATTAGAGAAGATGATTTTTTTTTTCCACGGATTACAACATCCATATTGAACTAAGTTTAATGAGCTGTCAGAGACAGAAATCCTTACATCCCTACAGTCGGGGGGGGGCAGCAGAAGAGGCTGCAAATTCTGAACCTGAACATCCCTTTTAAAGCTCAAGACTTGCCCCAACACTAATCACAGCAGACTGAGCCTTTTTAGCACCTGAGCCATCAAACTCACCCCGAAGCCAAGCTGGCTCTCACCAAACCCCATCCACTGCCACACTTCCTGCCACAACCTCTGGCAGCCATGGCAGATACTCCCTCCTTCAGAAACATTCCTGCAGGGAATACTTCTCCCTCAGCTAAAGGACGTGCTGAGGGGTCTGCAGGAATCACTAACTCTGTGCTGCCAAGGGCTGTCCTGCATAGCTCATCCTGTCTCTGCAGCACGTTAAAAGCACAAAATGCAAATCGTTCTTCTTCCATGCTTATCAGGTTGTGCCATATGCCATGCTTTAAAAAGGCCAGGTGACATCCTGTGATTACAGCACAGAGTTTTGGCAGGCACAGCCCCACACTTTAATCAGCCCCCTTTGCTTTGCACACATTGCCCCAGGAATGGGTCAGGATCGACGAGCAGTGGAAGTGCCATGCCCCGTGTGCAGCAAGTCTGTCCTCAGGTACAAGGGGAAAATTAGACTCTGGGAGAAACAAGTCTGCATTCTGACCCTGTCCAGCTCGAAGTCACCCTCAGCGGGGTGGAATTTGGGGAAAACACCTTTTGGAATGGCTGGCAGAGCAGAGCTGCCCAGCACAGCCTCTCCTGCACTGCCTGTTTGTGCTGCTGGGGCCAAGAACAGCCTGAGGCACACGTGAGAGAGAGGGAGAGCAGCTCTGCGCTGGCATCTGGGGCAGGAGGAACACCAAGGGCTGCTGGAATTCAGTCACGTGCTGTGGCTGCTCAACAACAGCCCAGGGCCCCTCCTGAGACACTCACCCACCCACAGGAGCCTGGGGACCCCTGAGGGAAGCACATCTATCCTGAGTCTGAGTGCACATTCTTGTCTTATGGGTGCCATTCACAAAGGCAGAGGCAAACAAGGCTCTTCAAAATGGATCTCTAGTAGAGATAATGTTTTCTACCACAATGAGAGCTACAATACCAAATCCAACTTATCAGCATTCTTCTCTGATCTGAAAAGTAATTCATCAGCTCTATCATTGTATCTAATAAGAATATTCTGTAAAGCCTCAACTTTGAAAATGAGAGTCAAAAGCACTTGTAAGGACCCATGAAGTTTCTTTCTTTATCTATCATTTGCTGCAGACATGACAGCATCAGCCTTTCCTCATTCAAATTGGAAAAGGAAAAAGCAGGGAATTTTGGTGACTCTAAAGATTTCTGGATTTCAGTGCTAGAAACTTGTATCCTCTGCAGCATCCCCAAAATGATTGGACATGGAGTGTGACCTGAGCACACTGTTCAATATGTAAAATCAAACAATCAGTTACTTTCATTTCACCACTGCTAAAGCAGGAACACACTGGCTGGCTCTGCTTACAAAACTCTCCCAGGCCAGTGAGAGAGTGAATGATCATCATTTTGGCTCCCTTGCCAAGCTGGGACAGGTATTTGAGTCCACATGAGGATTACAGGATGATGGAGTCTGAGCATTCTCTAAGCAACATTACCTTTAATTACACACATTCTTGTCCCTGGAACAAAGGTGCTCATGAAAGCACTGAGCTCCTCCCCTTCTGTTAAGAATCACATCACAACAGTGATTTGCAGACCAGTTACTGGTGTCACGTAAGAGTAAAGTTTATATCAGAATTGAGGTAGAAATCAAACTTTCCTGATGTATTTGCAATTTTTTATTACCAGAACAATGCATAATAGAGAACAAAAAAAAGTCTTCTGCAGGCTAAACATTTAGACATCTTTAAATAAAACACACCTAAAGCCTGAAGGTAACAGCATCAGTTGCTAACAGATGGAGGTTAAAAGCAGCCCTCCCCAGTAGCTGCCAAATGCAGATCTAAAGAAGAAAGGATGCACCAGTTTGTGCTTGGAGTCCAGTTCTAGAAAAACAAAACAGAGAAAAAAAATCTCACACTGGGCTACCAGGAATGCTGTGTTAAAACTCATGGCCAAGCCCAAGTCTGCAGGAATAAAGGACATTTTCAATGCTCCAGCTGAATAACACTTCACCTGCTGCTAAGGCTGTGTGTACAACAGATCTACAGCACTCTTTGGGTTGGCTTTTTAATATCAACCTTGAAATATTAAAGTGGAGTTCAGTCTTTAAGACTTGAGATCATTCAAACCAGAGTGAAACTTCAGAGAGAATAGAGATAAATTACTGGAAACACTGAGGGCAGGAGGAGGTAATTAGGGTGGTGTAATCAGACAATTCCACGTAGTCCTGGTTATTCTGTGAAGAACAGAAGGATGCCCTGTTTGCTAACAGTTCAATTCCCAATAGTTGGATGCCAAGATAAATGTGGGAAAAGCCTAAAAAAAGTTCACACACCTACTTGTGCTTGTAACACCCAGTCAGTGCTAAAATACAGATTTATATCTGCAACAGCTGTTAATGCCCTTTGGGTTTTACACATGTATGGCAAAGCCACACAGAAACCCAAAATACTTCAGTTTATCTGCTCTCTTCTCTTTCTGCTCCTACAATCATAACTTGCTCAGTCTCTTTAAAATTTGGCTATCCAGTAGTCCAATATTGCTGCACAAGTCCAGAAAAGCAAAATATATTCAATGTCTTCATCTTCCTTTGCACAAAGCCACCATGTCTAATATAATTTGGTGCCCATGGTTGGGGTTTGCCATGAAAAGGTGGACCAGATGATCCTTGAGGTTGCTTCCAAGACATTATTTTATGATTCTAAGATACATTTTAAACATCTTTCTCTTTCTCTCCCCATCTTTCCAGGTATAGTTTTCCAAAAGTTCTGTATATCAGCTCTTCCATGAAGTTAACATTTCCTCTTCCTCTTTGAAGATGAAGAGGGGAAGTTGACTCCTCTTCAAGCAGCTTTAGCTTCCAAAGTGCCACCCCCTCAGCAGTGCACAGAGCCTCTTTGGGGTGCACAGTGGCCAGATGTTCAGCTGGGTGAACCAACTTCTCGTGGCATCTGACTCTGCCTTTCATTCTAGGTTGTTTTATTTTTCCTTCATGCTCTACCAGAATATTTTTTTAAAAAAGGAAAAAAAGCCCAAACACAATAGGCAGTTTTCCCTTCAGGTTTGAATTACTTTACGTCTTATTAAAAATAAAACACAAAATTTCACAAAAGTGCCACTTTTTAAGGGCACTGTCTAGTTAGCATTGAATAGAACCAAGGCCCCAAATTTACTGTTCTGTTTCTGGGAGGACCTTTCCTGTCTGTGTTCCCTGAGCCAGCAGGGTCAGCTCAGAGCCCAAAGCTCTGCCATGGCCAGGGCAGGCTCAGCCCCAGTTTATCCCCCAGAGATTTCTCTCAGGCACCCACAGAACCCAACAGAACGTTTTGCTGTCTGTGCCAGGGGTGGCAAAGGCATCCTGTTCTGTCCACGTGTCCCTGGCAGTTTGTGTTGAATATTTAGGTGGGTTTAATGTCAACACAGCTTCAATTAAACTCAAGGAGCACAGCAGCCAGTCTGAGGAGGCACACGGTAAATGCTGAGGTACTGAGCGAGATCTCGAGAGAAATAACTTGTGGAATTAATTTATAACACAATTGTGTTTTTTCTGAATAGCGTGGCCTGTTACATATGAGGCACTCCTTTAAGTATTTTCCCTTTTCTCCAACCTCCAGAAAATAAAGTTTGAAAAGCATTCTTCTCCTTAAAAGCTCTCTTCGGTGTTTTATATTACACATGAAGTCTGAATTTCTCCTACAATTACTCGGATAATTTATCTACCAAAAGTGTAAAACAGATAATTTCCCAGCTATGAAAATACCAGTACTCCACTTCAATACCTGCTGTTATTTCCTTGCCTACAAAAAAAGCAGCTGAAGCCATTATCTACCTGTTACAAAGAGATTTCAACTTTCTAAAAAGCTTAGATAAGTAAAACTGCCATTCTCAAAGGTCTACTTTAAAGCAAGTAAGGTACATTTTATATTTAAAGGTGAAGTTTCTTCTTCCACCCTAAGGGCTTTACATTCTCGTCTTGATGTATTAATTAAAGCACATTTGTGGTGAATTTTTAATTATCTCCCTAATAAATGGTATCACAAGGAATAAAATGGTCTCTTCACAAGTCTCTCTAGACTCCCCTGTGTCTTGGAAACAGCACTCATTCGGCAGCAAAGGAAGAATGCAAATTGCTGGGAGGCCTGTGAATGCTGATGGGCAGGGACCAGATGGCTGTCTTGCACTCTTTCTTCATCAAAGAGCTCTGCAGAATTCTGCAGCTCCACTTGGCCACACAAAAAGATACGAGTCCCCTCCATTTCCTTCTGAAATACAGATATTTCCTTCCACTGGAAACCAGACCAAAGGAGGAGGGGGTTTGTGGAGCTGATTCCAGTGTGCTTTTCCCTGGGTCAGTTTTTGCTCCGTGCTCCCGGGCAGAGAGGGAGAGGACAGGACAGGGAGTGCAGAGGACATTTGGGCTGTTTCCACTCCCCGGGGCTGTCACCTTTTATTTGGAGTGCAAAGCAAAGCTGTGCCCGTGGAGGGGCAGCCCAGGAGCCAGGGCAGTCACTGGGGTGTCACCTTCGGGAGTTCCGGGCAGCTTCACCAAGCAGGACCAGGGAAATGGAAGAATGACCACATAAACCCACAGAAAAACTGCAGTTTGCTGCACAGCATAAGCCAGGCCCCTCCCTGGGGAAGGGACACGGCTCTGCAGGTGTCAGGCAGGTGGGAAACGGGACATTTTCTGTCCAAGTGACAGAGAGTGTTGCCTCTTTCCTTCCCCCCCCCCCCCCTGCTGCACCCACACACACAAAAAGC
>VZRX01020289.1:0-26435 GCA_013398075.1 Notiomystis cincta
CCTACAGGGATATTGAAGTCCTCCAAACAATTAACAGTTTACTAGGTTTGGCAAAACAAGGTTCTCTCACAAAATTAAAAGCCTACTTTTGTTACATAAACTGTATAAAACTGCTCAATAGTTAAAGAGCACTCTGTACATATTTGTCTTGAAATACATAGAGCTGCAGCCTTCAAACTGCAGGAATTAATCATTTTGTCCTCTTCATGGGTAAAAGAAGCTGCACAATTGCTTTTGGGGAAAAGGAAGAGGCAAAAATGTCAGAACTAACAAGATGAAGCCACTATGAAAACAAAATGCACAACAAAATTCAGACCTCAGTATAAACTAACATGCTATGTTTACAATATATTCTACATTTCATTGTCATTTTCCCCTCCCACTCCCACCTCCCCCCATTCAAATATTCCTAATTCATTCATGGTCTAAATCTAATTAATTTCTAAACTTTCAAATACACCATACATACATTTAGCAAAAGAACATCCCTAACATTCTTACAGCAGTATGGTCAGGACACAATTTCAGAGAAAGCACACAGTTATTGAGTTAAACCCTATGATTTCTTTTACTTTTAAAGAGAACAGCAACGATCAATTTAATGGTTTTAAGAAGAGAGGCTACAAAAAGCAGACTTGGCCAATATCCACTCTTAGCTCCAGAGGATGTGGGGGAAACCAGTGAGTGCTGAATGTAAGGAAGGAGAACCTTAAGAGTGCCGGCTGCAGAAAAATCCTTCGGGAACTTGGTCCAGCACACTGAGTTTGGCTTTGGCTCGCTTGTCCCTCTTGTACTAAGCCCTGCAAATCAACTCCACAATAGTACATGACAATGTAAACTAAAATTCTTTATACCAACAGTATGTCAGAGGGGTTTATTTATCTCTGTTTTCTGAATCCATCAGTTGGTCACAGAAGTCAAGTATTTTCATGGCTCTTTTTCAGCTGTTGCCACTTGAGGGGGGGAAAAATAAAAATGTGTGTCTGACTCATACATCTTTCAAGTACATGCAAGGCTCAACTGTTTCCAAAATGCAGGAGCCCGAGACCTTTTAAGACACTGAAGAAATAGGATTATGAGGAGAGCCCATCTGAGTAAGTACTTTATCCAGCCACTGAAGGGGACCATGGAGATGTATCTCTATCCAGCATGGAGTGCTTGTTACATCCTGGCGATGATACTCAGCTCCCCAACCCTGGAAACAGAATCATAAGCAGGGAAAGAAAGAACAAATTACCTTATATTATAGTATTAAATACGTGAGAAGCATGCTTCTTACCAAAATAGCTTTCAACAGTCATTACTGGCAGCATAGCACACACCAATTAGTATCACATTTCAACAAACAAATCAGAAGATAAAAAAATCTTAAATGTGGAAAAAGTATTGTTTCAGAACTCTAGGAATGGAAGTCTTTAAGGACATAACCTGTGGCAGTGCAAAATTTCCCCATACATCACTGCCAGCTGCCTGAGGTCCCTGTAAAGCCTCTGAAGAGGCTTCATAGCCTTCTTCTCTGCCAAGAATGAAAACAGAACAAACTGGGGGGAAATGCCAAACAGATCAAAAAATTGAAAGATGAGGTGATAAGACTGATGTGGAAATGGGGGTGAGGAATCTGTCTAACAAGAACCAAAGTATCATTCTTAGGATGGAGATGATAAACTGAGCAGTCAGTCAGAAAGAGGGCATGGTCATTTTCCATCAGGCTATTTCTCAAGTTAAAACAAGTTTTGTTTCAGCTCATATCTGATTCTTTTACAGTAATTACCAAAGCTATAAAGAGATATTTTAAAAGCATTCAAAATTGTTTTGTAAGTGAACCATTTTTTGGGGCAGGTGTGAAGAGAAGATTATGATGTCTGCAGATACAGTTTGCTGTGCTCTGTACTAACCCCTAATGAAGGGCTCCCAGCTCTCAGCACAGGTGGCAGCAGCTCTGAACACTGTGCAGTGCAACTTCCAATACACAAGAGGTCCTGTTTGTTCAGGCAATACTGCCATGCAATTCTGTAGGATGCAGAGATGTAAACAGCCTATTCCATTTTAAGAACCCCTGTCTTAACACATCTGAAAGCTCCCATCCTCCCATCATGAAGAGCACTGCAGCATATCACCATCTTCATATAAGGACCAGCCCTTTCATATCAACACCTATGCTGATACTCACACAACAGCCACATCACAAATCCTGACCTTGCATGCCTTCCTAGAATAGAAAGGTATGCATATTATTCTAAATAATGACTGCAGCTCCTAATTTGGAGTTGTTGGTCAAGATTTAGAGGACTTATGTGAAGAAACATCTGCAAGTCACTTCAAGCTTTCTAAGTATGTGGGTCAGATAGATTTCTGTCCACAAATACTTCATTTCACTAAGATCTGTCTTAGACTTAACGAGCATTCCATCCTTAAAATTCTACAGCCATTAACAGGCTGATGAAGGGAGTTACTGGACCATTCAAAATCATGACATTAAAAAAAAAAAATTTACTTTGCCTACAAAATAATCTCAAGCAAGTGCCCACAAACCTTTACAAAACTCATCCGGAGAGTGCACATCTTAGTAAGCTCATACACGGTCTCGAAGCCATGGTTCACAGACTGAGCCAGGAGCTGAGCAAACTCTTGGTTATTGAAAATCTTCAGACTGCAGCCACTGGGGATTTTGCAGACCGTGGTGGGATGGAACCCATGGTGGTAGTTGCAGTTCCGACTTTGCACAAAGATGCTGCTGTCGCTCAGGCATTCAGCGTACACCTCCCCACCGACGTAGTAGAGGTGGACACCTGTGAGGAGAAGGTTGGCGTAAGGAGGGCTGACAAATTCACACTCTCTGTCTGTTTTCATGCTCTGTCTCCACAGAGATAGTCCTTCTGTTCAAAGAGATAAACCTTAATTGCATGTCAGAATATCATCTGACTTCAAACTTCATTTTTACTTTTCTCTTTCATCAGCAGGCAATCTGAAAGAAGGGTATGTATGTATGTATGTATGTATGTATGTATGTATGTATGTATGTATGTAAGAGGAATCAACATGTTGTATATTCAACACCACTAAACTAGCAAGCACAGTAGTTTTGATGCCCTCCATGGGGCAACCTGGCCACTTGAACTTTTTCTCATTATATTTAAGTAAAGCAGTAACTGGGAATGCAAGCAGAGAGAGCAGAAACCTACTGCATCATATGGAGATACTGAAGCAGCTCCAAGCTCAGTTCTCTGGAAAAGTCTTGAATGCTAATTTGGGTAGCATGAGTTTTGTCACCTAGCTTTAATTACAGAAAGCTAGGTGGGGAAAAAAAAGGCTTTTTATATTGCTCAGACCTATCTGCCAAATGAGGGTACACCAATTTTACAGCCCTTTCCCCTTCTAATGCCTGCTCCCTCACCTGTCATCCACAGCAGCAAAGCCCCAGAAAAGTAACATACAGAGAACCTTTGTGCCAGTAGGAGTCAATTCCAAAGGTTTTGAGAAAGCAAAAAGTTTAAAATGGTTTAAAAGCAAAGAGTTTAAAAATGGTTTATTTGCTACTTAAACCTTTCACCTCCCACAACGTCACAAATCACAGAAAATTAGAAAACTCGACTGCAGTCCAGTAAGAAAGCCCTGACTGTGCTCTGTCATGTAAGATTTTGCCACTGACTGTGTGGGTACATACATACTCCCACCTGATCTGCAAAAACATCTATGGCTATGTCTTCAAGTTTGAGATTTACTCCTCCTTTCTCAAATTCTAACAGTTCTACATCACCATCACTTGTACACATTTACTTATTCAACTGCATCCTTGTCTCTCCCACGCTCTGCTTTGGTACACATGCAGTTAAGTGCTTCAGCAGAACTCTGCCTGCAGCTGGGTTACTCTTAACAGGAAAAATGAATGAGGTGTTAAATAAATATCCTGATACTTGGGAAGATGGATGGGGAGGAAAAGCAGGAAGAAGTATTAGCATGTGAGTGGCACAACACAGGTGTGGTGCAGTGCTGAGAGCTGCACAAGTTCTCATGACAAGGAAAGCTCTCCAGACTGGGGGCTGAGACTCAAGGACCTGACAGTTCTCTTCAGCTTCAATTCCTTCCTGCTCTTCATCAAATGGCATGTAAAACATCCACCCCACTGCTTGTGCATGCTGAACCCTCAACTGTCTTGGAAAATTTACAGTTTACTAATAATGTAAATACCTAAAAAATCTGCCTTGCAGGAATGGCTCCTTGCAGGGGGCAATGTCAGTTTTGCCTGTCATTTGCATTACATGTGAGTTCTCAGAAAAGAGGACTGTATTAGTCAGGCATAAAGGTAAAGATTTTCTCTTTTGCAAGACTGTCACAGACATAGAAGAGAAGCACAATATTCCCATGGAAAGAATCACCAGCCTGTGAAAAATGCATTTGGAATAAACTGTTTTAGCAGGTTATCTCATGTTAGGATAGCTAATTTATGTTAGAACTAAGGCTAGCTAGAAAATTTGTTGCCAAGAACCACAATTTGGATTTCCATTTACAGCAATGATGAAGACAAATCAAGACATTTCATTAGACAAACTGTTTTAACCTCTCATTCTAATTTAGATTTTGATAGCCTTCAGGCAATTAAAAATTGATTAAGGGTAAAAGCTTCCTGTAATTACACACCAGGTAGGAACAATACTTTGTTTATAAGACTAGGCCAGAAAATTATATGTTTACCAAGACAAGCACTTGTCCCACATCTTAGGGAAGAGCAGCTGACTCTTGAGGGAAGTGGCCCAGGCTGTCAGGTCTCGGGAAGCTCCCCCCTCCGAAAGGGACGGCCAGATCCCAAACCCACCTTTGCCGATGTGCCGCCTCGTGTTCTCAATGGTGGAGTTGCGGTTGACGTTGGAGAGCAGCCCCAGGCAGAACCTGTTCTTGTTGTTTGAGGGGTCAGTGAAGCCATCCACCAGGATGCTGGTGGAGGACGCGTGGAACGCCTCCCCGACGCGGTTGTTCAGCTCGTAGTAGACGATGGAGCACCAGTGCTTCGGCTCTTCGTAAGCAACTGCCTGGACATCTGGAAAGCCACAAGGGAAACCTTACAGCCCAGCAGTGCTGGAACACGGACTCGAGGAGCAAAGAGTCACAACCCTGCAGAGCTGGGCTACAGAGACGAGAATAATTTCAACTCAAGACTCAGAAGAGACAAAGGCTGGCACCAGGTATGAGCAGAAAAGTGCAGGAAGCTCCTGGGCACATCCCAAGCAGTGCCCCGATATCCCTGCCCCATCTTCTTACAACATGCTACAGTGCAGGCCCAGAGAGCAGAGAAATGCTGTACTGTACAAGTCAGCTTGCTTTCCTACTTTCTGCTTTCCTGACTAGATGGATTTCTACTTCAGTTCATTTTACTAACAAACTGTAAGTCACCTGTTTGCTTACTGCAAAGTTGTATAGCAACAGGAAGAAACAGCATCACATAACTGCATCAAAAACCATTTCTCACTTTACAAAGAAGTACAGCAAGGCAGCTTTAATATACAGTCAGCAGATCAATCTTTCAGCATTCAGAGCATGACCAAATCTTTCTCCTGTTTTTTTTGGGAGAATGGTAGGAGACTTCAAAAACCTAAGAAAGACTGGTATATGCCTGCAGACATATGGAGCACATCCCCAGTATGAGGAGATACTGCTTGGGATTGGAGGCTGAACAGGGCCTTAATACACAGGATCCCAACAGCTACACTGGGCTGGAGAGCACAGGAACTGGAGGAAGAGAGCATTTAATGAGAACCTTTTATTCATCAACTGCTACCAAATGTAAGATCTCCAACTGTTCACCATCAAGAGAATTACTTTTTCAGTAACAGCAAGTATTTCCCAGAATGTAGTTATCCAGATGCTGGTAACAAGAAGTTCCTCCTCAGCAGCTCCTATGTGAAGCTGGGAATTGTACAGAAAGCTGACAGGCAATTTCTGGTTCACTTCTAATTGTTCAAGCACTTGAAACACATGGAAGTCTTGAAGTCACACTTGTGACTGTGCATGGGAAACAACTTCTCCAGATGGTACCAAGCATCTTAACCATGAAGTTTCCCAGTGGGTATCCAACACCTCCAGGCTTCTTCATATACCTATCTCCACCCAGTGCACATTCTTTAAGGTGCCAAATACAGCTACAAATTGCTAAACAGGCTCCAAATAAAAGGAGGCTACAGAGGGGTTGTGGTTCCTTTATGTGGCTTCTTTTAAATGAAGGACACTATTTCACTACTAAGACTAGAAAAGTGGGACTTGTTGCTAAAACACCAACTCTGCAGATCCCAACTCCGGGGCAAAGTGCTAAAATGAAAATCAGACTGGTATTATGGGAAAATTTGTTTTTCTGGCCAGAGGTTTCCTTCTCCCAGCTCCAAGCTTTTACTGATATCAGCCAACTAAGATTTGTGCTTACATTTTCCTCTGTTCACAGATCACACCACTACGAGTTTTTGTTACAAAAACAAAAAACCAAAAGTCCTCCTCAAACCAGCAGTACACAGTAGATACAAAAGGTGGCAAATAATCAAGAGCAGGATAACACATCCTACATCACTATGCACAACTTCTGAGCACAGTGTTTATTGCTAATAACTTGCTTAAAAACACTGGTAAAAACCCTGATCTTTCCTCAAACTCTGGCACTTTCTATCCCTTCACATCACTGTTTAAAAAAAAAGGAAAAAAAAAAAAAGAAGAAAAAACAGTCTTTAATTATTAGTAAGAGGTTACCACATTTTTAATTCCCATAAAGATGCCAGCAATTATCAAAGCTGCAGCTTTGCCCCAGTTCTCAAAGTCAGGAAGAAATCTTGCCAGCTGCCCATTCTTACAGAATTAATCATATCTCTCTCACACAGATTTCATACTGACTTCCTTACATTTGCTTTAAGTCATGCAGAGCAGGTGCGTTTAGTCTCTCTATTCCCAGCATGGGCCAACAATGGAAATTACCCAACTTCATTGACAGGATGCAGCTTGTTAAATCAAATCTCTTAAGACTAACAAATCACCATAAAGAACATGCTTCTAAAAAGTTTGCAACAAAAAATGGTGCAGTAAGTTCACAGTAAAAACTCTTCTTCTACAACCTGCAGCAGATTTTTTTTTAAGGAGTGCAATCACAGTATACATATGTGAATAATAAACATGTGAAGGCACCTAAGAGTCTTTTAAATGAAAATCCATTGTACTAAACTACGAGAAGGGAAAAATATCAATAGACACAATTTTTATTTTGAAATGGCTGAATGATAAAGAGCAAGAAGAAAAATGTAAACCCTTTTCTCTTTATCAACTCTCATGTATTAGAGGAATTCTACAATACTCATGCATTTTGGGAGAGGGACATGCATGCAGAGGTCTGCAATTAGGCATAAAGGTTGCTAAATGTATTTTGGGGCAGTAAATTTCTGGCCCAAAATTCCTGCAAACTGAATAGTACACACAAAGTGTAGTCTGTGTGATCAGCAAAAAGTGCAAGTGCTACAGGTGCGGCTTATCACATGCAAAACTCAGTCCAAGCAGAGAGTAAACAGGCTAACTCAAAAGCCATCCAAATTGTTCTAAGAGGACAGATATAGGTCCTGAAACCAGACATTGAGCTTAGCAGCAAAACAAGTACCAAAAAGAAAAAAACGCCCAAAAAAACAGGAAAAAAAAATCCCAACACCAAAAAATCCAAAACACAACAGTTAAATTGTTCATATGCTTGTGATCTTGATAATTGTTCTGGCACAGCATCCAGCCTGCTGCTCTTTCTTGGCATGGGCCACAACTGTGTAAGCTGAAGTGTTCTCTGAAGGGGCCATTTCTCACAATGTGATGATGAACGCACCGAACCCTTTACTCAGCAGTCACGGCTGCTGCTGCGGCTTTAACAAGCAATGTGTAAAAAGTTGTCTCTGTCACAGTACATAAAGCAACAGACCTTTATTTAATACAGAATTTTTAAGTCTGTAGCAATGACACAGCTCAGGCAGAGAACTCTCTGAACCAATTGTAATCACTGCGTCATCCAAAGATGAAACAAAAATGGGAAGAGAGGGTGGAACTACACAAAAATACAAAACTCCATGAATGCCCTCATAACCAGAAGGGGAACTTATTAAAAGCAGAACATACTCTTTAAAGACTGAAGTTTAGAATTCAGGACAAAAACATAATAAAAAAGCACAATTTTATAGGATATACTGTCTCAGAGGAAAAAGTGCAGATATTCCAGTTGTCCATGTAAAATGTCTCTGAGCATTTACATAACTGACAGTTTAGCATCCATCCTCTGGCCAAGTCTTTGCTTGGGGAGCTATACTGGGCCACATTTACTGTCACCCACAATTCAGCAGGTGTTCTATAGCATTAACTGCATTGTTCCAATAAAGCAATGAGAAGAGAGAAACAGATTCCTTTGCTTGCAGACATATAATTGCAGTATCTCATGCAGAAATGTGCAGCCTCATAGAAGGTCTTTCCATTCAGAGATTAGTGGAAGTTCCCAATACAAAACATAAAATTACTTTGGTCTTTGAGTTGGTTGGGAGTAAGAAAGTAACAAACCCCATATATTTTACATTTTTAAGGAGTCATGGGATAGATTCCTGTCTTAAATAAATATTTACATTTATAAATAATCTCCAGCTTTACTATTTCATCCCTTACAACAACAGAAGAAAAATTACATGGCTGGTTTTTTTTCTTTTCTGCAGACAAAAACTTTCATGAACAACATCCATCCGAAATTAAAACTCAATACTAGTAAGTTCTGGAGGTTCTTTACTCTTAAAAAGTGAAGCAGAAAACATGAAGGAAGCATCCTTACCTCCTCTGTGCACGTCAGGGGGAATTGCAGGTGCCATCATGTTGGTATCCATGGGCTGGGAGGTATCGTGTGTCATCGGATCTTCCGGAGGCAGGTAAGCGGGCGGGGGAGTATCAGCTAAATATAGAAAAGGTGGAGATACACGAGTCCTTTTCCTCTCTTTAAAGCACATCAACATATCTACATAAACAGTCTGAGCCTGGAAATGCTTCCAGCCTGACTCAGCTATAAACTTCCACTCACCAGAAATCTGAAAAAGCAATCATGGACCTCAAATAAGGAAAGCGAAGAATTACTGTGCATATTAAGCACAACTGCAATAAAAACAAGTCACTTCACCCCCACATAAAGCCACAAAAGAAAGCTCAGCTGTGTTACCAGCCCACAGCTCTGCAGGCTGAAAGTACCATACAAACATCAGGGCACAAAGAGGTCTCAGGGCCCAGCCAGCAGTAGATATTGAATATGTTAAAAGTGAACAGAAGTTGGAGCAGAAAACTTCCAGTTCGAGCTTTTCTGTTTCCGAAACAATTCTACCAGTGAAGTATTTAAACATACCAGCTATATCCAGGGCCTTATTATTGCCAGTGTAAAGTATTAGCTCTGTTTCCCTAGACTGGGAACAGTAGAAAGTGTTCAGGAACCCAAATGCTACAGAAGTGGCCATCTGGGTCTGGAATTTCTCTGTCAGTGTCTCTGTCCTGTCCCATTCAGGGCTGCATCACCAGCACAGAACGAGCCAGTGCACAATGACAATGGTCATTAATACATGGCTTTCAGCCCTGTTTGAAGTGTCCCTGCCCTTCAGCTGCCTATTCCACTTCTGGGAAAGCTTCCCAAAAGGTTTCTTAGAAGCTGCAGGAAGTTGCCAATGTCACCATTTCCCAACATACCAGAGGACACTCTCCTCCAGATCAATTGCACAGAGGTACATCTAAGAGGGAGAAACCCTTGCCTGATCCCTGCAAGCTTTTGCTGCAAAAGCTGGGATTAGATTACCACTGTGCTGTCTCTGCTGCTGCTCGTCCCACATTTATTTCCATTACTGAGAGTATGGATTGCAAACTACCACAGCAAATAATCACAGGGGATTCCAAAACTCTGAAAATCAAATTAGCGTCAACAAAAGGCAAGAGAATGGTTTGTAAGTTTTGGGGATTTTTGTGGAGTGGTGGTTTTGTTTGGGCTTTTTTAAAAATGTATTTAAGAAAACAAACGTTCATTAAATTTACTAACTACTTATTGTTTAGCAGGTATTTTGTTGAGAGCTTTACATCTAATGCAGGCTAATTCCCATACTTGAACACCCTCAACTGGATGAGAAAGCAGCAGAGAAAGACAGAGATGGCAAAAGGGTTGCATTAAAAGCTTAATGAACTGGACTGGATTTTGAGTCTCATGTTTTACTAAGCCTTAAATGTTTGTGTGTGTGCAAACATGATGTTGGTCATGCACAAAATTCCAAGGCCACAGGCAACAAATTAACCAGTGTCTAGAAAGTTTTCCAGGCTAACTGCTTTGCCCCTTTATTTTTGTATTTTCCAGAAGTCAGCCTCTTTCCCCATTAGTGAAAGATGGACAACTGTCCAGGGCTAAGCATCAAGGACATCACTATCCTGACCTCCCCTTTAATTCAATTTCTTCACTGCAGCTGCTGACATTAAGGGCATGTGGACAGAACAGACCTTCAAAGATCAAGTGAAACTTCTACAAGCCAGCATTCAGGAAGACCTTGTTCCTTGTTAGGTCTTTATCTCTGTTGGAAGAGCCCCAACCACAGCAATCATGTTTAAAAAAAGGGAAAAAAAAGACAGCTGGTTTCACAGCAACTTCATACATTTGTTAGAAAAGCCAATACAAACTCTCTTTCCTTCCTTCCAGCATATTCAGTAGTCTTCAGTCACAAGAGAAAAATTTGAAACAATTATCAAGAGCAGAAATCTATGGATATTAATTACATGTAATAGGAAACAGATTTTCACAAATCTGCTGCTTTGTTTACACAAACCCTCCCTCAGCTCCTGAAGGAAAGAGACAAACAAATCAGTAAGCATTTGTACTGCATCCTTCTCCCAGAATTTAGATCAAGAAATCCACCACAGACTGCTTCTGCAGTATTTTTATCCAGACGCATGTAAAGACCAAAAAAAGGCAGCTTCACAGAAATTTTCCACAGACACCACTCAACAAAGGAAGGATCTTACTTCTCTGACTTTAGCTAGTAAAACAGCCTGGAGAGTTCTTTTAAAGGTCTGCTTTTCAGCTGAAGTATATTTGCTTCTTGGAATTACACCACTATGTGAAGAAATTGTTTGACAAGTAGCAATAACTTGATCACCTCGAGAAATACCCTTTTTCTGCAGAACTAAAGCCTTGTGCTGAATTTATGATGATCCCTTTCTTAAGCAAGGATAATAATCTCTAGCATCACACTGCTGGTGTGTTGAATACTACTCTTTGTGGGCTGAACTGCTGAACTGATCCCCAGAACATTTTGGATCCCTCCCCACACCCCACAAGAGTTTTACTGTAATGTTTTAACTGTGTTTGAATGAGGCACAATATCAAAGCCTTCAATATTACCAAAGAGATTCTACACTCTTTACTACCTTACACCTCTTAGCTTGCTATCGAACTCGAGCGTTGGCTGATCCTTTGGTGTTACTAAGCACAAAAGCCATGACAGCAGTGATGTCCAACCATCGGAAGGCAAGCTGACTGTACCTGGCATCTGGAAAGGACTTCCCGGGTCTGAGCTGGCTGGAGAATGTGGGTAGGTGCTGCTGCTGCTTCCAGGCGAGTTTGGGTAGCTGCTGCTGGGCGAGTGGGGGAATGGGTGACTGTTGGGCTGCTGGAAGGAGTCCGGGAAAGTCGCGTTGTGCGGCATGTGGGGCTCATTCTGTCCCAGGTTGCGGAACTGCGCCAAGAGGCTGTGCTGGGGGTTGTACTCGCTGTGCCTCGGAACCAGCACTGGAGGAAGGACTGCAAAGGGAGAAAGAGAGGAAAGCCACAGCGTTAGAGACTCACTTCTGAAGGTACACAGGGGAAAAAACCCACATTCTTCCTCCCCCTCGGCATATCCGCATCGGCCTCACAAACAAGGCAGTCAAACCTAGGAGCACATGTCCGAGCAAGAACTCTTTCCCTTGCATCCGGTGACTGCACAGCTCGGATCCACAGCTCCCTGGTTTGCCAGGTGGGAGCTTGTTTTCACAGAGGGCCAGTGAAGAGGAGCCAAGAACAAACCACAGGTCTGCGTTTCAGCCTCACTCGCACGAAGAGGTGCTGAGAAGAGACTGACAATGCTGACATGCAGTTCCTCGTGCTGCACTTGTCATCCTACTAATCACCTAATGGCCTGTAACCCAAACCCTTGTTAATAAGAACAGATTTCTTCTTTTTTCTGAAGACAATACTAATAGGCCTTGAACTCCATCTGGTCTCAACAGCTGTAATTTTATTTTTAACCTGGACTATGTTCTTACAAGTTACTATTAAAACAGTTATTAACTCTTCAAGTCAGTTTACAAAATGTGCAATTTAAACAAAATTATGTAGTTCAAAAAAACCAACTGAGCAGCAATTGAGCTGCAACTATGTGCTACTATGGGATCAGAGAAACATCAGAAACCATGAGTCTCACCACACTTCTGAAGCCTACTCAGCAGAGAAACAAAGGTCTCTTTCAAACTGGGAATATGAACATGACACCAGATACACTAAGATAAAAGAATCAAGTCTTTTTCCAGTTCCCCAGCCTCTATCTTTGAATGCCTCACAGCAAAGTCCAAGCTAACCGAAGGATTAAAAGCTCTTCTTTCAACAGAAATTTTTGGGTGATGGATAGAAGAGGAGAGGCAAGGTCTGGGAGAGGGAGGTCCATGCATGAAATAGTGGAAGAGAAATAAAAAAATACTCCTCTTCACGTCTTCCCGCTTTGGAACCTCTGTTTCCCAACTCCATGGCTTAGCAGGACTGGAATAAAGCCCCCTGGACAGCCTGCCTTCAAGAGAGGGTGCCAAAACCCCAGCAAAACCCAGGAAAAACAAGCCAATGCTACACCCTCTCTCCTTGAGACTCCTGCTCTGGCCTCAACACCTGAGCACACAGAAGAGGAACACAAGCATGTGTACTCAACAGGCCTATACAGACAGAGCTATCATTCAGATTAAGAAAGGTGTTTTGGAGACAGCTGCTTTATTAAAAGGCTGAATTACAAACTAATTGCAAAAAAATACCCAAACCAACATTTTCTTCACATGACAAACAGGTTCTTCCAGGACACTGGGGTATCTTTATTCTTCCAGCACTTTGCTATTCCAGAAGCAGCACTCAGGTACTTACTTTAGTGTCCTGGAATCCAAGAGTACCAGGATACCACTCGACACGTGGACCAGGTCTGAGGTCTAGGTTCGTGTTTAAAAGGGATATAAATGAATGTGACACTAAGAACTCATTCTCTATTTGTAAATCACGGATTAACTAAAAAGAAGAGAAATTTTTGCTCTTTTTTTTTTTTTTTTGCATGTGCCTAAGAGAGAAATTAAGCCCCAATTATTGCCTGCTAGTGGTATTAATGCAGGAGCAGTCTGATCCTAGAAATCTTCATTGAACATACACTGAAAAAAACCCAAATCCTCACTACTGAAATTAAGGCTACCCAAGTCAGAAGCAGATTTTAAGCATTTAATCTGATCTCCCAATTTCTTAGAGCAACTTCACTGAGATTCCAACAGATCTCAAATATTTGAGGCAGATGTCACCCCTGAGTAAATTTGTTTAGATGTAAAAACAAACTCCACTTCCAAGGAATAGACGAAGTTTCTAATTATGGTATTTTCTGAAACAAAACACATTCGTCTGTCATTCTACAGAAGTTCTCAATTGCAAAACATCCCAGGAGAAGCTGCATCTCCCCCAGCTGTGCAGAATGTTTCTTGCTCCAACATAACCATTCTCACATGCCCCTGGAAAAGGCTGTTTAAAAAAAAGTTACTCAGCATTCAGGTGGACATCACAAATCCCCTTATCCTCAACATGTCAGAGCCAAGCTCTCTGAATATTAGGGTTTCTCAGAATTAAGTCTGTTCTGTTAAACCAAGCAGTCATTTTGCAGCTTGGTCAAGTACTATTTAATTGTCATAGTCAACATCTGCTGGGCTAATAAATTACCAGTGAAAAAATTAACGATGAGATCATGTTTTAAAATGTATTTTCCCTTTCCTGTCTTTATGATTCTTCCTTACTTTTCTAAGCATTAAAAACACACCTTCCTATCTCTTCCTTTCCTACAGATGAAGGTCAAACCATTAACTTTTCTGGAGTTAATTTGTGCAGAAAGTACATCACCTACCTTTCCCATCCCCTGCCTCACATTAAACAATGACACACATGACATCAGAGGAAGCCACATGATTTACAGCATTCTAAAATAGCAGGAGAACAGGATATTTTCTGTATGTTTTCTGTAATTAAATTAATGCAGTGCCAGATTTTCCCAAGGTATATATACATGTTTTCTCCTGTTGGGCAGAACCACTGGCAAAGTTTAGAAGGACTTGAGATAAAAACAAGTCTCCTTTTCCCAGGTGTCCTTCATTGCAAACCCACGCTTTTTGTCCAACCCCATCAACCTCAAGTGATTAAATGCCAACTTCTTCAAAATATACACAGAAAAGGGGGAAAAAGAATACAACTGGTATTGATACAACACACATGGTGTCAAAAATATCACTGCAGAATGTGAGTGCTGCCCCTAACTCACATGCTCCCTGCACACACAAAACCTTCAAAGAGGAGGAAAAGCCCTGGAAGGCCACATCAGGTGGGACAGAGACTGCAGTGCTCCAATTAGTCCAACTCCAAGTCACTCACTGCCACAGCCTGATCTCTTTGCAGCTCCTGGCTTTTCTGCAGAGAAGCTGCTCCTGCTGGAGCCATAGAGGAGTTCATTTGAGCGCTGCTCACTCAGGAGTAAAGACATGAGCAGGGACTGGGCCCTTTGGAGCATGCAAGGCTGCCAGGAGTTCAAACCATGAAGGGGAATGCACACCCTTCTTGCTCCCCTCACCCCTGTGTCAGGCGCTGAGCTTCTGGTCAGGTCGCAGACCTCAGGCACATGGAATAACAAATTACTGAGGCTCAGTGCAGCAGGGGAGGAGGCTGATCTCTGCTGCAGCTGCCAGCTCCAGGAAGAGGAATAATTGAAGGGGAGAGAGCATGAGAGAGTTATTCGGTGCTAAGCCAGCACACCTGTTGCTACGAAATAACGAAGCAGTGCACATCTCTGCTGTGCAGATCTCTGCAGGATGTGGCTCTAGCCATTTGCAAACACAATTCTGCCCTTCCTCCTCAGCGGAAGAGAACAGAGATACAATAAAAATTTAATTTTTTTTTAAATTATCATCAGTATCATCAGCATATATTTAAAGGAAACATACTACTGAACACATGGTTGTCTTAAAAAGCTACTGCAACAGATTTGCAAACTCAACCCCATTAAAGTTAATGGAGTAGATCCACAAGTCATCCAACAGTTTGATTTCTGTAGTTCTTCAAACACTGGATTAAAAAGTTTTTATGTGCTATACTGTGGCTACATTTTGCTCCCAAGTTTTTCTGTCAATGTGGACCTGGAGCTGAGCATTAATACATGACTACTACCAGTAAGGATACTAGTAAGGAAGAGGGAGATGAACCCCCAGGAAGCAGGCTGGGTATGTTTGTGCAACTGTAGCTGAGATCCCGTGCCTGTCAAGACAGCCTGGGAATTGGAGAGCTTGTATTTACCATGCAAATAAGACCAAGTATGCCAGCACCAAACAAGAGGAGCTGTATTAAAGAAATTAGAGCTACAGGGCAATTTCACCCACAGGGCTATTTCATCTAGAAGCCAGGAATGCCAAAAATACAGAAGACAGACCAAAGGCAACCTGGCTGTTCAGATAAATGTTCTGACTAACCACACCAAGGAAGAAATGCTTTTATGAAAATGTAATAGTGGCCTTTGAAGAAACTTACTGATCTCTACGCTTTTTATCTCCAGCATGTCACCCCGTTCTTCTTCAGAAAACTAACAGCTGTGCTATCCTAAATAAAGATCTTCTTGCTTGTCTTTTTTGTTCTATTTTCACATTCCAGAGATAATGATTTTAGCAAACACAGAAAGTCTCCAGTTTATGAACATAACTTCTTTTTTTTAAAGTTTCTCTATGAGAAACCCCAAACTAATCCAATCCAAAGGATCTGCTGTACTTTCAAAGAAGCATATTTTCTATCCAGATGGGTTTTGATTATCTTACACAAGCCCAGATGACAGCTAGCTTCCCTCAAGGGCTCATTTTTCCACACCCTTTACATGTTACATGAAAATTTGGGTACATATCTCTCTTTCCACGTATGGAAATTGAAAGACCAGGTAATGAAATACAAGGGGCCACATATAAGCAAGCACACTTTAATCCACTTTCCTTGCCAAAGTAGATTTGACTTCTTCTGTACAAGTTTTATTTATAAAATAAATGAAAAAAGAAGAATATAAGGAATTGGTGCTGCACTTTTTGCTCTTAAAAAATTGTGCCTTGGTTGACAGATGTTCTGTAAAAGCGTTTTTGCCACAACAGGGCCCCTGGTGCTAATGAAGACCTGACAACACTATCATTAGACAGAGCACTTTAATTTCCAAGCATTACATAGCTGCATTTTCATCTGAATTTATGCAAAGCCACATATGTTTTGCCAGAAAAACAGAACTGCAGGTTGAGAAGGAGGGAAATCCTAAAACAAATGTTCACACTATCTGGAAATAGGAAAATCCTGCAAAGACTAAGTTATAACAAAAAGGAAGAGTTAGGAGAAGGAAAAAAAAAATCCTCCAAACCAACAAAAGACAGCAGCTGTGTTAAACTAACAAATTTGAACCCTCCTGAAGACTCCCAGCTTCATTTCCTGCCTTTGAGGTCACGGCAGCTGAAGCTGGCTGTGGCATCCTGATGAGCACTCCAGTCCCACGGTGGGAACAGAGCAGGTACCAACACATGCTCAGCTGAATGTGCTCAGTTTGGTCTGCTCTCTGCAGCACCAGGGAGTCACTGAAGCATTCTGACTGCAAGGCATTGCCAAGATCTTGCTTGTAAACAGTAAAACACACTGTGTGCGAGAGAAAACTTTTTATGTCATTAGATTTACTCATGCTGCCTGAGTTATTCTTGGTTAAAAATATAAAATTAATAAGCATTGTGTCAAAAGCAATCTCTGAGGATCGAACTGCTTAAAGCTCTTCCAATATCCCTTGGCTGTGGTATCACAGCGTTGCTTTGCTGGTTTCTCAAAAGGAGAAACTCCAGTCTTTGAGACTTTCACTCCAAACCTCTGTTTTAGTAATTGTAGCTATTCAGCAACCTGTTCTGGGTGACAGAAAGACAAACTTTCTACTCCAGGAGATAGCTGACAGCTGTCTTGTTTTCTCAAGTCTTAATTTTATTTTGCAGGTTTGGGAGACCCCACAGCTTGATTTGTCACTTTGCATAGCTACAAATGAAGACTGTATTAGGAAAAAAAAAGGCAGAACAGTTGTTACTTTACTGACTTTGCTTTTACATCAGACATCTGGTCTAAATGCATTTGACAAGTAATATTAGGACATTTCCTGCATTACAATATTCAGCTAACATTAGATTTTATTTGCGGATGCTCTGATAAGCTGACATTCTGATTAAACTGACATTTGTCAAGGTCAATTTCAGAATTTAGTACTAATTCTATGCACATTAGCAAGGGAGTCCTCATAAGCAGATTTGGTGGAGGAGCAGTCCTGATGCAGGAGGAAGTCACAGTGATAGTGTGTATTAACTCAGACATTTACACAGACCAGAGTTCAAATTACCTGTACAAAAGCCACAGCAGTCACCATCCTACTGAGTAGGTTAAGACTTGGAAGTCTGGTCTTTCAAATCAGAAGAAATATCTGTATCTGGTTAATTTTAAAGAAAGAAAACACACACACAGAAACATATCTTTCTTAACAACTTTTATCCCTTTCTTGCAGTTTCTCTTTCTGACATATGGTAAGGCTAGACAAGGAAAGCCCTGCTTCCAGACCATTCCCTTCTTCCAGCTCCTTATTTCAATTCCTCTCCCCTAGGTTGGCTTTGGTGGGGAATTTTAGAACTGAATTCTGCAAAGCTAAAATGAAGGAAGTTTCATTCTGCTTGCCAAGCAAACTGACAGTTGCTTTTGCTATTTTGGGAAACCATCCTGTAATTGTGCCCACCTGTTGTAGCAATGCTATTTTTAAAGTCACACCCAAGTGCACACATGCTGTACAGCAAAACTTCTTAGGGATGACACTCTGCTCCCTCACCCCCAGCCTGCAGAGGTGCAGAAATCCTGCTATGGGAATCATGCAGGAAGAAGGATCTTTCTAACCTGGTTCTATATATTAACTCTGAAGGGATGCAGCAATTTTGCCCTCCCTTACACGCCAGGAGCAGCTTCCCTTTCGCCTTTTCCTTTCTCCTTCTCTCAGATGCCTGGCACTGCTCGCATTATCCTCCACCAGGCCTGGTTCTGTGGGAGCCTGCAGTAGGTGTGTTGCCTTACAGAGCCTCACTGAGAGCAAAAAGCAGAGGAGATCAAAGACAAATATGAAAATAATCAGGTTAAAGTCATAGGCAGAGAGTCCACACCAAGAGCAAAACCAGCATGACACACCTACCGCTTTCCTCAGAGCCTGGGGACCTGGCCTGTTCTTGTGGCAAAAAGCACCTCTACATACAGGTAAAATGTTTCTGGCCAGCAACGAGCTTGCTGAAGCAGACACCCATTTTGAATTCATGGTTAAAACTGAAAGGAACATCACCATTTTTAGGCAGAATTGAAAATTCAACCGTTATGACAATGTATTTCTCTGCATCACCAAAAAGTAACCACTGCTTGCCCCCAGTTTGGCTGGAACATCGGCACCATCAGCTTCATAAAGCCCCTCAATGTAGAGCAGCTTGCTCTCTGAAAAAAAAAAGCTGAACAGAGGAAAACCATTCAGCCTTTTTTATCTATGCTTTATTGGTAATTGCAAAAAAATGGGGGATAGCCATTTACAGAAACACTGTACCTTCAACCATTTCCACAAATTAAACATGAAAACAAAGTTAATTTCTCTTTTGCCTCTTTTGCAACATACTATAAAGTCAGAACTTAGCAGGATGATGGGCAAGGGCACTTAGCAGAGGCAAACACAATTCTGCATCAGAATGGAGGAGAGCTTGTGTTCACTAGCACTTTAAGAAAATTAAATATTCAGCTTCTTCATCTTCCTTCCTTCCCCTTTAGCTAAGGCAAAAGAACTGAACCTCCTCCCCTAAAGCCACATTAGAGGTATGACTTATTATTATTATTTTTAATAGCAGTGTCAATTTAAGCACCTCTTCATCCTCCCTGTTCCGTATTCCATTCCTTTTGTTTTGTTTTTAGAGCTAACAGGATCCAGGCCTTTTTTTTCCCTTAAATTGTGGATGATATCTTTCATCTGGTCCCACTGACATAACTGAGGACCAAGGCAAGCAGGAGAGGCTGCATCTCCACAGAAACCTAAGGAATAAAGAAGGAAGTGTCTCAGGGGGGACTTTACACATTCTCCAGCAAAACCTGAGAGGTCATTTGTGGCATTTTCAGAGGGATGAGAAACATTGTGTTGGGTTTTTCCTCACAGCCTCTGTGTATGCTGTACACCTAATTATTTCTCAAGTCATGAGCATACTTAAGAATAATCCCAATATCTCTAAACCAAAAAATAAAACTGAGGAGAAGAAGCAGATTCAGCCAAGCAAGCACACCAGTTCAGCTGAGCGTGCCAATTTTTAAGAGGCATCAAATTCAGACCTTGCCCTCCTTAATTAAAAGCTTTGCTTTGCCTTGCCAAGGGAGAAATCTGACAGCCATTAACTACCCTGCTCCAGAAATAATTCTGCACACAGCAGACGCAGAGAACAGCAGCAGTGAGCTACTGTAACACATCTCGAGGAGATATTTCCTCCTGGCACTCAGGTGCAAGGTTGCATTCCCACTCCCAGCAACAAGTCTCTACTTTCTCTTCTCATGTCCCCCCACCTCCGCTCCTTCCCAGATGTCCTCCGCAGGGCTGTGTTGGTACAGATGTTCCCGAAGCCAGGACGAAAGCCTCTGTGCTGCCCTGATCAGCCTGAAAGATAACACAGCAGGGGAGAGGGGAAGTGACTGTGATCTGGCTCAGCACAAGGCCACGGGAACAGCTGTGCTGGCACACCACAGCGAGCAGGAGCAGCCCATGCACCCTGCCACAGAGCGCCGCTCCATCGCTCCATCAGCTCGCTGTTCCAGGCTGGACAAGTGTCCTTGTCACAGGAAGGCCACCCTTCCTCACCTCCACCCTGTGCCCCCACGCTGCTGTGCCTCCATCTGGTTCCACAGGAGAGAGCTGAGGACACTGAGCTGGCCGAGTTAACTGTGCCAAAATGTAGTTTTCTGTGAGTCTAGTTTTCCTGATCAACACAGCACAGGATCAGACAGGCCCCCATGCCCGTGCAGAGCCTGCCTGTCAGGTTAGGCACGAGCATGGTCCTATCACGTCACATCCGTGGGCCTGCCAGATGCCACGTTCCCCTCCGTGTGCAGGGACACTGGGAGATTCTCTGTTTGAGACTGCTGACAGTTTTCTGCCTCCTCTCACTGTTTACAACCTGCTCCTATCTACCCCAGCTAACAGAAAAATCTCACTTGGATTCAGGTACCTTTGGAGCTGGCAGACACACCACAGAGTGCCACTTCTCCTGCTTTCCAAGTGTATCTTCACAAGATAAACAGTGAGGATGGAACATGGTATCAAGGGAGAAAATCCATTCAGGCCTCTGGCATTGTGGAAACTGTACCCACAGCACCGATTTCCCAACAAAGAACATTACCTGACGTTACATATTTGAGGATTTACCACTAATCCGTTCCTCAAACCTTACACAACACTGAAACAAATCACACAACAATCAGCAGAATGAAAGGACAGGTGCCATCCCATGCATGGATCATACCCTTCAGCTCTCCAGTAACTGGTTCTGCACAAAACAGTTAATTAGAGGCAATGCTGTCAAGTAGAGCCAGAACTTCATGATGTACCTTGCACACAGAACATGTATCACACACAATCTGAGTTTCCAATTTTGCTTTGTCAAGAGAAAGCACATTTCTAAGCCTTCTGGGAAACACAAGCCTTGATACTTGCTCAAGTCCATACACCGTTGGTGACTCATGCATGAATTCCCACTACCCATTAATCTCAAAGTGTAAGCACTTAGGTGGCAATAATGGTGGTTTCATGTCCTGGCAAAAATGGGAAAAACAGTTAGCAGAAATTGGGAGGAAATGAAGATAAAGACCATGCTTGGAGGACAGCAAGAACAAAGAAGGGACAGGAAAAAAGAAGTCAGAAGTTATAGAGCACAGCTCCCCAAGCCAAATGGGAGTTCAGCTACCACCTGTTTCCAAAAGCTGTTTTCCCACTCAACTCCATGCAGTATCCCTCAAAACAGTTTGTGGCTGATTAAACAAACTCCTCTTGCATTATCTACCCAGCCTAAAACGTACATTTTAGTTAGACATCTTTTTAAAGTTTTATTCTATCTCACTGAAGTGCACATAGAGCATGGAGAGAGTCCCACGCTGTGCCAGAGGAGGTTTAATTTGGACATTAGGAATTTTTTCACAGGAAGGTTGATCAGATGTTGGAATGGGCTGCTCAGGGAGGTGGAAGTGTCACCATCCCTGAGGATGTTTAAGGAACAACTGGATGTGGCACTTAGTGCCATGGTCTGGTTGACAGGGTGGTATCTGGTCAAAGATTGGACTCAATGATCTCAGAGGTTTTTTTCCAACCTAAGTGATTCCAATTTCCAATCAAGTGAGAGGATACTTACAAATACCTGGTTTTAAATACGACATAAATGGTCCATATGAGAATGTTCTCAAACTAAGTAATTGTTTTCAATACTAAAGCAAAATGAGTCAGAATATGTAATTTGGCATTACAGTAAGAGCCCAATTGTTGCTCCATCTGACAGAAATAGAGGTGTTTGGGGAATTTTAATTTTTTATATTTTGGAATACTGAACACAAGCAGCCAATCCAGATACATGCACACAGCTAGCAGTACAATGACTATTTTAGCAATACATGACTATTTTACTATCCCTCTTGGACTTAACATGAAATTGCTGAGGTTTTTTTTAATTTTAAAATTTTTCAGAACTGTTTTTCCAGTGTTGAGTTCCTTTGTTCAAGCTGCTGCTGCATAAATACATACAGTATGGGTACTGCATCTGCCATTCACATGATTTCCAAGTTAATACTAACACAGCAAAGGGAGATACTTAACATCAAGATATGCACTGTGCATTGCAGATCCAAGACAAATGCAATTTCCATCCACAGCAAAACAATCTTGCAACAACCTCATTTCCATCATGGTTCTGTGCATCCTTGCCACTCTTCAGACAGCTACAGAGTTTATGAAATGGCTAACACTGATGGACTTCCCACATCTAAACCAGGGAAGTCCACCCCTGCCTGCGGTGCATTTCTGCAACTGTCTCTGTACACCCTCACAAACAGCTGGAGACACATCAAGCACAGTTCATCTTAGGCCCTGGAAGTATTCCCTGATAATAAACCTGCATGAGTGAAATTAAGCATGGAGTTATCAAAAAGAGGTTTGGCCTTTAAAGAGGAGACTGAAGAGAGAATGGGTGGCACCTTAGAAATAGAAGTGAGGCAGTGGGTAACAGGTAAGCAAACTGTGTTTGCAGAACAGCTGACAGTAAAATTTCACATACAAACAGTGCTATCAAAGTTTGAATTGAGGGAATTATAATCTGCTGTCTAAACTCAAAGTCTTTTTAAAAGGCAACAATTGTGAGAGATACTAAAAACAATATTATTTTCTGTAGGATGAAGAAACTGAAGTCATAAAGTGAAATAATAATTTGAAAATACTACTTCTAGTATTACCACTGCTGTGTGTCAGAACAGTTTTCAAGCACAGATAATGCAAATAATCCTTTATGTTAGCCAGCACTGTTTCATACAAAATCACAGATCTGCACAACTAAGTAAACAACAAATTAACTGAGGGATAGTGGGTACCAACATTCCCAGATGATACCAGGCCCAGCAGCCTGAGGCACATACTAAGACTACCTCAGTGTAGTGATAAAGCATTTACACAAGTGAGGCATTTGCCACGTGAAAGGGAGAACTGCTAATTAATGCCTACATCCAGATAAACTGCAGAGGAAGAATCTGACATGTGCAAACAGCCACTTTTGCTTATTTAAGCCGATGAGTCACATGATTAATTGCCACACTTTGCATTGTTCAGATAAGGTGTAAAGGTACAAACAAGGAAGAACTTACCAGGACTTTCCACCCGCTTGTAGTGGTAGGGATTGATGCAAACCTCCTTCTGCTTTGAACCGAAGGGGAACTCGCAGCACTCCAGAGGTTTCAGTTCGTGGTGGCTCTGCAGGTCCGGCCAGCGCCACACTCGGCAGTAAATGACGTGCGGGAGCCCCTTCCGGTGCGACACCTGCAGCCGGCCATCCAAGGAACGAGGAATTGTGACACAGTTGCTGGGCTGACCAGGACAGCTTAGTGCTTTTTCCAGCTCCTCCATAGCACCTTTTTTCTTCTTCAGTTTTTTCACTAATGCATCAACAGCTTTCTCTGCCCATTTCTCTTCTTCATCCCCTTGCTTCCACCCCAGCAGCCTCTTCACTGCTGGGCTGGTGAAGGAGAACAAGCTTGTTACATTCATGGTGACCCCACTGTGGTGATACCACAGAACCAAGCAGAACGACTGCTCTGTTCTTCCACCACCACCAGGGTACAGCAGATTGTGTCTGCAGTCAAAAGCACCCTGGATCAAACAGTTCTGGTCCTTTCTTCTTTTCAATCCTCCAGTCCTCAGAAGGCAGCACTGACATCCCCCCTTGATGGTCACAACCTTCTCATTATTCTAAATCCTCCCAGTTGACAACCTGAAGGAGAGTATTGGAGAAAGAGAAAGAAAAAAAGGATTTTACCTTTCAAGTTAACATACAGCAGTTAAAAACACCCCCCACCTCAACCCAGAGGAGTGGTGTGATCAAAAAACAACCAACAACAAAACAGCAACAAAATGCTGACAACCTCCAGGACAGGACTCAAGGCACATCTGATGAAAACTTAAGCAGCAGGACCTGTTGCTGAACCCAACATATCGCTATATTAGAAATGTAGTTCACATTAAATCTAGCTTAAAATACTCCCTCAAGTTAACTTTTTCACTATTAAGTGTGAGAGGTGCTACACTCTTGCCTGTCAGCTGTTGTACCCTTAACCAGCAAAACATCCCAAGGAAGCTGTGCAGGATCACTAGTGCTTTTTTTATTTATATTAGAGAGTGGCTGGAAGCAATATTCCTCAACAGCACTGTGCTCCCCAGCTCGTTCCAAACTGCCAGGCATGAAGTTCAAAAATCATTGCACTAAATCTGAGCATAACTCAATCTGGAAAAAAGAAAAAACAGTTTCACCTCCCACCTACTCTGAGGAACAAAGCAAGAAAAACCCAAAAAAGTGAAACTAGAAAGATGTTAGCCCTCACTCACTCACATGAGAAAGAAAACTGCATCTGCCCACCCCACCCAAGAGCCCTCAGAGCTCCAAAGCAGCCTGTGAGGGAAAGCTATCATGAACTTCACCGATTACACACTGACCCTTCCCGCTGCAATGTCTGCCTGATATACTCAAGGACATGTGAAGTAGTGGGAAGGACAAGGAAGTCCAGATAAGAGGATTTTAGACAGCACAGTGGTCCTCAAGCTGGGAGACAAGGAATGGGACTGAAGCGATGGGTCAAGAGGGGGAGGAACACCACATTTGAAGGAGTTCCAGTTGTGAGCAGCAGGTTTTGTCCTTGGTCCAGGCTGGAAGCAGGCAAAAAGCTCTGGTAAGGGCAACAGAAGAGACCCAGGACTGGCAGGGAGGGGAAAATGAGACAAAGAGCACCACACCACTGATTATCAAATAGACAGGCAAGACAGGAAACATATCCTGGACTGGATACCAACAGGTTGCAGAGGAAGGGGGAAGGGGAAAAGGATATGAATGTTTTTGTTGCCATCAGAACAACACAAAAAACACCCAACCAACCAGCAATCTATACACACAGAGAATAGAAGGTGTCAGGACACCCATGTCAGACAGGATTTCACAGCTATACTAAAAAAAGATGGAAGACCTTAAAATTGCAAATGCTATGGCACACTTACTCTCTTGACTGTCATACACTGCAATGGTTTCACAGTATACCACTATATTTGAAGAACTTCAAGCTGAAAACCATCCACTTTATTCAAATTAACTTGTCACTAGAACAGTTATCTAATTGCAGAGGTTCAGTTTTATTAGGCTGAATGCATAAACTACATTTATGTGAATAATGATTATGGACTAAGACACAGGCCACATCTACCTACACTTCAAACTGCTACATCCCATTTCTTTTATGCTAAGAACAGTATTTGAAATAAAAATGTTAATGCAAGGCAAGATTTGCATGAGCCTGTGACAAATTTAAGAATTTGTTTTGTTATGTGGGCATGTGCTATACTGTTAAATGAACTGAAACTCCATTCCTGTCACTGACTGTAGGTATATTTTATCCTTACATGCACTGTACAGTGCTCTATTAAAATGCTGTGCTAATTTAAGAACTGAATTACCAGAACCAGTAACTGAGTTACTCTCAATTCATATATAGTCTGTATCTCAATCAATGATCTAAATATATTTTCTTTGCACTTTTCAAACAAAAGATACAAGTTCCACATTCAAAAGTTACAAGTTCCAGTAACATATCAAGTAAAGCTTTCTCCTTCACATCCACTTGAAATAAACAAAAAAGATTTAAAATGTTTGAGTTGAAGCTCTAATAAAGGAGAAAGTACAAAGTCTACATTTTGACCCGAGCTTCATTCAACACTGATAACGTTTGCAGATGTGGCTCTATCTAGGCCTGACCCATTCTTCACCAAGCTATTTGCTGTGAAAAAGCCCTGTCTATTGAGACATTGTATGTTTGTATCAGTGCCTGAAAATACAACCCTAACATGGACTAGTACAATGTGCTCTGCACAGACTAAGACGATGCTCAGATGCAGCCCCAAGCAGTCAGAACAAAGGAATAGATTCTCTGAAGTTTTTGGATCAAATCCTGCAGCACACACACATCCCACTCCCACAATCATGTACTCCAAAACAAGTTTGACCCTCACCATCAAAACTATGGTGGCATCTCTGGGGCAACAGCTGCTGGGAGCAGGAGAAACAGCATTAAGCACAGTGCTTGGACATGAGCTTGGAAGCTCAGCAGGACCCAGCTGGCCACCAGCCTCCAGCCAGGGATTCCTGCTGAAGTCCTGCCTCCAAAACAAAGCCTAAGCCCAAGCCCTGAACGAGCAGCAAGATAAGGGAAGGAGGAGAAAACTCACAGGCTGCTGTACACTGGTTTTTCGAAGTTCCAAACCCAGTATTAAGCTAAAAAAAAAAAAAAAACA
>VZRX01020289.1:26451-43806 GCA_013398075.1 Notiomystis cincta
CATTATTGATTGTGTCGCAAGGTTTAAAATCAAATTAAATGCAGTAATTTGCCCCCAGGCAAATTGTGTACCAAAGATGTTTCTCCAAGCAAATATCATAAAGTAAAAAAAAAAAACAACCCAAACCAAAAAACAAACAAATAAAGAAAACAAAAACCAACAAAAACCCCAAACAACTAAAACCCAAACCACAATGTATGTGGAGATTTTCATTTCCAAGAAGCAGAGAGCTCGTCCACAGTGCTGAGCCCTTGCCAGTACATTCCATTTCCCTTTCTGCCACTCTTGGTTTCTGTGCTGCATCATTTCCTGTATTACTTCTGCACAAAGTGGTCTTATCAGCTGGAAGTGCAAAATAAAGATTAAACCACAAGTCAGCAGATGACACAGTCTGCATCTTTCTTCCCCAAATACACGTGCCCTTCTGGGAAAGTGGGAGTTAGTACTTCCAACAGTTGAGTGACCACCAGCCCTTGGGTCTGTTTATTCACGAGGCAGGGATGAAACAGAAACCTAGGCCAAACAACAGGACACTCTCCAAAGGGCAATCTGGCATCAGTTCAAAGGAAATTGAGTTGTTACCCACTTATCAGACACTCTTTACACATCCAAACCCATGCACTTTTTATTATGCCTTCTGTCTGCTGATGGATGAGTTGGAATCAACAAACTTCTTTCAAATCCCAATGTTGTTTTATTTGTCTTTCTTCACTGCTGTTGTCTTTTTGGTAATCTCTGGATTAACACACAAACCTGTACACAGCCTATAAAAAATAAGTGAGCATTGTATTTTTATGTATCTGTTTAGCCAGCCTTGTATTTAAACAAACATATTTAGGCAAAATGCCTAAAAGTGAAGTTCTATTTTTCTAGCCCTCATAGAAGAGATAGTTACTTTGTCAGCAACATGAAGCAGACAGTAAAATATTCAATGAGACTGCTTTCAAATTCCCACAGGAGATCCCATAGGAAACTGTCCCACTTTGCATAAATGACTGTTTTTGATGGGTGGAGAAAGGGTTTGGACAATTAGATGATCCTCTCCCAGAGGGTTGGATGGGGGAGCAAAACAACTCCTAGCCCAAGTTTCAGGCAAACAAGTGACTCTAACTCTTCTACTAATTTCATTATTTGTATTACAGGCTCAGGGATGCAGGCAAAAAGGATCCTATTAAATATTTTTAATATATGCTTAGCACAGTTAGACATAAAAATGGGCAGGAACCACAGTGAGGATAATTGTTAATAGAGAAAACAGTCTAGTCTATGACTACATTTTAAAAATTCAATTTATCTTAGCCACCATACTTCTTCCCAGCAGCCATTACTTAGTAACACTATAAAGAAATAACAAGCAGAGAGATTTTAATTTGCTTCTTTAAAAATATTTAGTCATTTACCCGCTCTGAGAGACACATATTTTCAGCAACTCATTTATTCATTACAATATTTAGACCTCTTTTTTAAAAACAAAAAAACCCAAAACAAACAGATTTTGGCATAGAAGCCAGGGATCTGTCTCTTTATTCCAGCAGGAACCATGTCCACATACAGTTTCCATGTATTAGTAAAAGGTATGAAGCCTAAGCAGCTGCAATGCTAGAATGTGGAACCACATATTGTGCACAAACTTCATTTAGCTCCCTATTCCTGGAGCAAGCAGCAAAAGTTTCAATTTCTTTCTTCAAGTAATGTGATTTGTGAAACAAAGTCCAGAGTCTTCTGCTGAATTACCCTCTTTTTAGTCAACAAATTCTGTCTTTGCACCTTCTTATGGCAGATCAGATCTTGCTGAGGTTGGAAAAATGCACTAAACCTGGTAGAAACCTCATTGACAGTACAATACACATGCAAAAAGAAAGCACATTTCACATCAGAGTGCTGTAGAACTCATTACAGAGCCTGTACAGAACCTGACTTGGCTTCCCTTGAAGGTTTGGAAAATGACAAGGAGAAAAAGAAAAAACTCAAGTCTTTTATGTTTTCTTGGCATGGTAAAAAGAATTCAAAAAACACTGAAATATGCAATCCTGTGTTCTGATATACAACATATTGTTCAAGGAAAGAGGAACACACTCATCATACCTAACAGAATAGGCAGGTTTTTTCCTGACACTGCATTAGATTCCCTTCCTTACTTAGACCCAGCAAGGGCCATGAGGATGGGTATCTCCAACCTGTTCTGTGAAGTAATCTCTGTTACAGCCCAAAATACCCAATCTGTAACAAAACTCCTCTTGGGCCATCCCCTCTGCTATCTGGCTGAGGGACTGCCCTTCCAAGAAAGCCTGCCATGTACAACTGTACAACCCACAGGGAAAATCCTATCAGATACCTACAAGCACCCTTTAGTTCAGCAGGGAGGGAGAAAGCAAAATGAAACCACAGGGATAATGTAGGATTTACAGTGGAGGGGAGGAGGGCAACAGTGACCCAAAACCCAAAAACCCCCAGTGCTGTGTTAGTCCAGAGCATGAAGGGATAACCTGACACTGTCAGGATGTGCCAGCTCCTTCCCAGTGCTCCCCACAGTTCAAACCAAGAACACAGTGTTCAGCCAGTTTCTACAATGAACCACAGCTTTTCTCTCGCCTGCCTCCCCACTCGGCTCCTGGCAGACAAGGCACTGCTCCTTGCCCTTCAAGCCTCAACTATCACGACTGCAAGAGTAAAACAACAGCAAATTCGTACTGGTTTTCTGGATTTGAAGGTACCACATTTGAAAGATTTATGGTCACTTCACTGCTGCTCCTCCAGGAAAAATGCCCGCTTTCCATACACATTAAAAACCAAATCCCGTGCTGCAATACAACTAAAATGGCACAAAAGTCTTTCTAAGCAAGTGTATCATTGTGAGAAAAGAACAAGGCAAAGGTTCTTCCTCAATTTTAACACACACACAACAACAATTAGATTCGCCCTTGTCCTGGTCAAGAATATTTCTTCCCAGTACCTTTGCAACTGTTACAACTGACTGAAAATCGTACTCCTAAAACCAAATTTAAACATCAAAACTCCTTCATGAGTTTTATCTCCACCGTGTTTACAAGAACCACTAACACTATACAGCCTCTTAAGTGATCACCAGATCCTCAAATCCTGCCTTCTTCACCAGAGATGAGGAACACTGCTGAATTTTACTCACTCCTGCCTTCAGATGCATGTAAGACTCCACCAAGTCACAAAACACCAGCTCTTCCTTTACCGCCTGCTGGTCTCCTCGCCCTGCTTATTTTAGATATATTTTATATTGCCAAGACTACAGAAAAAAACTAAACCCAGGTTTGCCAAGATACTTGGTCAGGAAGCTGGGTAAGCCTGGTGCACAGCAGGGCTAGTGCAAGTAGGATAGATCAAAATGTCCACCCAGGTGTGCACAAATCCCTCCTGGTGTCGGCAAGCAGCCGGACTGAATCGGATGTGCTTTCAAAGATTATCTCTAAAACCACAGCCTAGTACTTTAACCAAGGTCAGGAAGGAACTGCAACTTGATGATTCAGTCAAAACTCTGGCACAGATGGGATTGCAAAATATGAACTTCACTAAAATAACCTATAAGATGAACACAAGGCTGTGAATCATAAAACTTGCTAGAACAGTGTTCGTAAGGTGTTTTTTTCCTAAATGCTGTGAAGGAAGAGATTCCTCATCTTTCCCTCCCTCCAACCTAAAGGCCTCTTAAAGAAATCCTCAAACTATGACATAACATGCAAAAGAAACATATCCAAAGAAACAGTTGTCAAGAGACATTATGAATTACCAGCCATCACAGTGAGTATTTCATTGTGGATATTTGGGGCAGGTTTATCCATTTCATTTGTGCTGTGGAATACTTAAACTCCACACATTGTCCCACCAGGAACTAAGAGAACTCAGGAGTACAGGAGCAGCCAAGGGTGTCAGTAAGCATTGTTAGATGACACAGATCAAATCCTGAAAAATGCAGGAGAACCCCTAAGAGTGTCTGGAGTACTGGCTATGGCTTTGTTAATATCCAAAAAGATGCCAGGACTACCCTAGCTATCAAAGTAAGTTAGAAGTCCTCTTCTAAAAGGTAAAAAATCTGGGAAAAACAGATTTTTTTTTTTCCCTTTCATCATAAAAGTGCATAACTCCCTTTTTCCACAAAGACCATTCCCTTTCCTGACTTTTTGAACTGTCTTTAGAAAACAGGTGTTGTTTACAACAATAACAAACACACATCTGTGTGGGTGTGTTAATACACACAAAGGCAGGATAACTGAAACCTCTTCCTATATTTAGATCTGTCTGGTCAGCTCTAATTGCATAATTTAATCAAAACCCTCTCGAACGGAAACACATCCATATTCATCACAGGCATCAAAGGAAACATCTTTACAAACTATATCCTTTTACAAACCAACACATGGTCCCACATCACTTGTCCAATTGTTGAATTCCTCCTTTGGGAAGGGCACGGAATTTTATTTCTTTTTATCAGCTGAAAAAAGCATTTCCCTCCAATTCATCAGCACAGGGCGGGAGGAACTTCCTTCACAGGTGAGATGGGGAAAATTTACTGACATGTCACTTTCAGGGATTTTTTTTAGGCAGTTAAAACATACATCTGCAGCATAAAGGAAAACCTTTAAAACAGAAACAAAAGAAAAATGCCCATCACCACTCAGGCATCAAAATTTTTGAGTGAAGCTCATAAAATGCATGTGTTTTCTCTTCAGAGAACGACACAGTGTAGCACAGACTGCATGAATTTAAAAGGGGGTTTGTCAGCCCCAGCCAGAGCAGTGCTCCAACAGGGGATGCTTTAAGGAGGGGAACCCCACCAAATGCACTCCAGTTACACTCAGCTGAGGCAAGTCACTGCTCCTACAAATGATTCATTTCACCAAGAGCATGCACCAATACAGTTACATCAGCTGCATTAAACCACTTCTAAAGAGTGTGACCCAGACCTCATTTATCAGAGATTAAGTAAAGATGTTAAATTACAGCTCAAGATCCCCAGCTTTAAAGCAGAATCCTTTACCAAAGCAAGAGATGACAAAAACTAGGAAGAAAAATTACTTATTCACTAATGAAAGAGTTATTGGGTCAAGCCTCAGCAAAGCAGAATAAATTGATGAAAATTAAACCAAAAAAGTAATGCTGTTATATTAAATAAATCTCCCCACAAATTAGTCCCCCACCCACCATTTATACACCTGAAATAAGAACAGTCAGTTTGCCAATGCTGAAGACAATTCAGTGCATTTCATGAGACGCATGCTTCACTTTTTTAAAAGGATTCCTCCAGCTTTCCTTGTTTTAAAGGATTCCTCCAGATTCCCTGGTTTTTGCCTTATCTTTAAAAACTGAAGAGCTATTTTTTTCACCTTTAAACAACTTTTAAAACACTGTACCTTCTTCATGTCTTTAAAATGTCCATGTTGAATTTCGTCAAGTGTCCTGCAATTCACAACTACCACTCTGGCCAGGGAAAGTGTTTAAAGATGACACAGCTTTCCAAGCCAAGTTTATACAGCTCAGACACAAACACCAATATTTGCCAGACTTGCACTGTCCAATGAAACGTTATTTAATTACAGCATGCCACGAGCAGCCTTGTGAAAACCGGGACTGGACTTCAGATGACACAAAGCCCAATGTGCTCCAGGTCCTCAGGACAGTGAGGAGCAGCTCCACAACCACATCACAGCAGATACTCCCTGGCAGCTTCTTGGTATTTATCAAGCTACCCTAAGTCACAGAGCCTTTATAAATGGAAGAACACAGTGTTTATTTTATAGATGCCTCTTCAGCCTCCACACAAGACATTTCAACTCTTTCCAATTTACAGGCAAGTACGAATTAGGGATCCTCCTGAGACTAAGTCAAGGACACTCTGGGTTAACGTTTAAAATACACCCAAACACGTAAGTAAGGTTTATCTGGGCCTTTACCAGCAGGTGAGGTACAACTCTGAGCATGCCTACACTAAAAACAGACCCAGAAGTCACAGACACACCTTTCCCCTCCCAAAAGGGCAAAATGAGGCTGCAGACATACACGAGGAGCCAGAGAGATCCAAAGAACTGTGGGATGAGGCAAAAGCAGCTGTCACAGCCCCGTGCCAGAACATCTGCAGAATCTCACGTCAAACTGTTTTCTCATATTCCTGAGATCAAGGCTTTGGAGCATTCTGTACAAAGGCTTCAACCCACAGATAGGAACTGATAGTTAATACAGCAGTTGGGAACAGCATAGCTTGAAAGGAAGTGGGAGATATCCTCCTACACTGCTTACTGGGAATACAGAGGTTTTACAACAGGAGAAAAGGGCTGTAATCTGTCTGTCTGATCCCTGGTTATCTGCAAGCTTTTCATGATTTTTGGAAGAGGAACCAAGTCATATAAAGAATTACTCAGTACCCTTTCCTTATCTGCAAGCTTTTTCTATTAACAGAGCCTGTATGACTCTGCATCTGGCAATAAGGCAATCTATTAATCATTCCACCATAATTTTTCCAGACCAGTTTGAAGTTTCAAAATTCAGGTTTTGCAAAGTTTTAAGTCCCTTACAGTCGAGACACCAAAACACAGCATTTTCCAAACACCCATGCTCTGCAAAATCAGCAGCAGGCTAGCTTAAAACAGCCATAATATTTCCAAATTTTCCACTGCTGCCTGCTACTGAACAAAGAGTCACAGCTGGCCTGGTACTGAGGATGCACTGAAGAACTCCAAGCTCCAAAGTCATAGTGAGGCTGCAAGGGTGAACTTCCCACACTTGTAGCTTTCCAAGGCTATTTACTCCAAGGCTACAAGCTAGTGCACAGAAAGAGCACACAAAGATTCAGACTCTTCTAGCTGTTACACAGATGTCTTTAATTCTGAGACTGAAAGCAGCACTCCCCAGCTCCCGCGATGAGAAGCCTTTGCGCTCAAACAACCCTGACTGCCGGCTGGCCTGGAAGACTTGAGAGCCCTCGTGTCCCAAGTCAGTGAAAGCAAGAAGCTAGGCAAAGGTGTGATGGAAAAAATCAGGAATATCAGCCTTGAGCCAGAGCAGCCTGCCTCCAGCACTGCCAGTTCTCAGCTGCTCCCAGTTCACAAAGCACAGGAGATGCGTCGGGTCTGACCATGAGCAAGAGCCCTTCCTGATAAACTGGTGGGGAGAAGGGCAAAGGGAACAGTTATCCAGTCAACTGCAGTTAACAGCCCTGGAGCATTTTTGCCAGTTATGCTGATGCTTTCTGCAAAGAAGCCTCTAGCCAAGCCAGAGATAAAAACGAAAAAGATGTTACAGTCAGATTCCCATGTTCTGGAGAATTCCTCAGGACAAAAGAAGGCTACAAGGAATTCAGTGAGTACCTCGCTCCAGCACTAGGAAAAGTAGTAGCTCCTGCTGCTAGGGAAAGCTAGGGAAATACATACAGTATGTATTTTAAATCTGTAGATAGTCTAATTCTTCAAAGTTAAGAAATATACTACAGAGATGCAAGTAACATGAAAGAGTAAAGATTTTTAAACACATTTACTATATAGCACCAAAACAAATTCTTTCTAAATTTCTTTTGAGAAAAGCAGATCGAAAGCCAAAAATTTGAAAGTGATTTATTGAGTAGTGCAGAACCCAGTAAAGCTACAAACAGTGCACTGGCTCACAGCACAGATCAGCTTCAAGTGTCCTATCCTCACTGGCAGTGATTTCGGGGAACACCAATCCACTCCTACAGAAAGGTTTTTAGTGGATTTAGTATTTACCTTTCCTCCAATTTCTTGATAATGCTGCTAACTGTACCCAGTTTGCCAATTGTTTCAAGTTATTTCATCCTCTAAAAAGAAAAATAAAGTTTCTACTTTCAAGAAGTGAAACCTGGATATTCTTTTCCTCCTGAGGAAAAACACTTGTGCTGTTTCACAAAGGGCATGCACTAGATGTGTTCTGCTCATGTAGTTGCATTAAACTAGAAAAATATCTCTAAGACAGCTTGCAGTTTATACCAGCAAAAACAACACTTGACCAGAAAACCTTGTTTAAGTGTTGCTCTCCATCTGTCCTCCCTCACCCCCCATAAAAGATACTGCACCATTAATCACTGTCGTTTTTCTGCCAATAGAGCTACACTGGGGCTTTGCAGCCGACGTAACTGTTGGCAGTCCAGTCTCTCCCTGCTAATCACCAGCATAAGTATCTGGGAAAAAAACCCTGTAAATTAGACCTTTCCTTGGCAAGCACTTTAAGGAAGTCTTCATCTGGTAGTGCTACAGCACTGGCCTGTGACTGGCTACCTCCAGCAGCTGCCTCAGGCCAGCAAGGTTACAGGTCCACAAGCCAACGAGCTGCCCCAAGGGCTCACTCCCACCCAGAAAGAAAAGGTTTCCCTTCACTCCCTTGTGCCAGCCTTGGTGCTGCAACATAACTTCCCCTCTACCTGTCTGTCAGTTCACCTTCCCAACCTGGCAAAACCAACATAAACCAAAAAAACACATTCTGAGGAGTCAGCTCAGAGCTCGGAGCATCAAAGTCACCCAGCCAACCATGGCTGGGGCTGAGAGAAATCCAACTCTTAAGAGTTCTTTCCATCTCAGGGACCTGCCACCCTCAAATTTTAAATGATATCCAGGTCAAAGATTAGTTCACACTCAGACATGAGTACTTCAGCTGATTTGCATAACCTGCTCTCATCCCCAGAGCAAGGAGCCCTGCCTTGGCTGGTTCTGAATAACCAAACACTCCAGCAAGCAATTCAACCCCCCTCTACTGCCACTGCCTTCTGCTCTAGTAACTAGACAGCAAACTTGGGGGAAAAAAGAGTGATTTCATATCTATCTACCCAAAAATACCACACAATGCAGAGTTTTAAGCCAACAGCATTTATGGAATATTTTCCACATGAAATATAATATGACACGTTACAGAAACTGTAATTACATTATCCTGAGTTTTTAAGCTAATAAAGACATAGACTTTTCCTTTGGCTACTACATCCAAGAGAAAGCACTTAACACTGACACCAGCTAGCATGGATAACAAAGGGCCTGTTATTAAATATGCCAGACTGTTAAGCCAGCAGTGGGCAAAAATGCAAAACAGGAAGCTGCTATAGTCAAGATGGCAACCTATATGTAAGTCAGGTTTTCCAAGACATTCAGCAAGGTCAAAATTCACATTTTTCAAATTAGTATAGCTCATCACTGCATTCATCAGGTAATTAGCAGAACTAAGATGATGGCCTAACCCACGTCTGTTCGTTCTGTCTGTCTGTCTGTCTATCTCCTTAGTGACAAAAAGGAAAAGAAGTGTGTGACAAGAGGAAAGATCAACATACTGTGTGAAGGGAGATGAAATTCTGCTCCTCCATGTTGGAGACTCGTGGTAGGACCTCAGTAAAGCCAGTCCAGTTGGGTCTCTGTCCCTCCCATCTCCCTCTTCGCTCCCTGTACAGGGAAGCACACACTTTAGATGTGTTTGGGATTCCTGAAATAATACTACACATTTGAAATTAACCATTATGCATGTAACAATCTCTAAAGTTATCAGGTACATGTTGGCAGGTCTTTGAAGTTCAAATAAATTTCAAATCTACTTTATTCACTGCTGGGAAAAAAAACAATAGATCAGTTGGCACACAACTGGAAAAACAGAAGTCCTGGTCCTGGGCAACCTATATGGCCATGATTGAGCAGGGGCTGGACCAGATGACCTCCAGAGATCCCTTCCAATCTGAACCATGCTGTGATTCTGTGAAGTTCTCAAAACAACCACCTGCCAATTAATTTGGTCACACATCAGAAAAGCAACTGGTTCAAGAAAACTCAATAGAACTCTGCTTGTCTTGGCATAACTACAAAATCACATCAAGTGCTACTACACCGAGGTAGGGAATGAGCTCTATTTGCTGTGCATAGGCAGAGGCACAAGAAAGCTGCTTTCTCTCTGATTTTGACCACTTCAAAGAACCCAGAAGCCTTCTGAGTTGCCTCACTCTTCCTCCCTTCATGCTTGTACCCTTAAAGTTTGCCTTTATGTATGGCTCTCTTCCATTAAAACACAAGTCCTCATCACTGTCACCCTGCTTCACATACAGCCCTGGTAAGAAGCCACTTTTCCATCCCATTTTTCACTGCTTGTGAGCTACTGGAAGATTCTGATCTACAGAGGTTCCCATCCCATGCTCATCACTATAGCACCAGATACCTGAAGCAGTCATGACCAAGCCCTGTCATTTTCACAACCTGTTTGTCTCCCAGCCTATCTGCAAAGGCAGGATGGATTATTTTATTACACCTGGAATAAAGTCAACAGAAAAAAAAAACATCTTGTAGTTTGTAATTTTACTAACCTGGATAAAGCCCTTCCTAGGTTAAAATAAATCCAAACTTGCCTTCCCCAAAGTATATTTCAGCCCAGAAACTATAACAGTGGTAAAAATATGTCAAATTCCCCACCACATCATTTAGATATCTAGACAAAGACCCTTCATTAAAAAGGACTGTGTTGTCTTGATGAGCCAGTTTTAGTAACTCTTCAGGACCTGGGAGTAGAATCTATACTCCTAAGCAGGTGCTGAGGGCTGGCCTAACTTGAAAGTAAATTTATTGCTTCATGTAAGACAAGTCAGAGACCCTTGGAAAAAAGACAACTGGCCAACAGTGCACAAGGGTGTTCTGCCAACTATTTTGTCCTACTAAAACACTAGCAGAGTTTGTTTTACAAACATCTTGGGAGGGCTAGAAAGAAAAGGACAAGGAGTTAAAAAACAATAAAGAACAAGAAAACCCAACCGCTACATTTTTTGCTACTCTTCAGCTGGATAAATTACAGGGACACCCCAGAGAATTGAACATCAACTGAAAGACCAGGAGATGTGAGTTCCACACTACCTTTGGCCCTGTCTCTTACACACACTACCATGTTTATCTTGACAAAATTTTGGGACCCCTATCTCCCAAGCCACAGGAAATATGTTCAGTTAGAAGCTACATATTTTTCCCTCAACAGATGGGTTGAATGAAAGTCCTTACTAGTAAGATGCATGTAAGACAACAAGGGTGTTTGATTAATTCCTCCCACGTCAATATTCAAATGAAACCTAACAGATACAAAGGTGAAATACATTGGCAGAATGAAGTCAAATATGCAGCTCATTAACAGCATCTGACCAAACAGCAGATGTTTCCTTCTCCTATCACCCTTAGGAACACCTTTAAGTGGAAGCCACAATTTGTTGCAACATGATTCTCCAGTTATTTACTTCATCTTTAACCAAAACTGATTTTAAGCTTTTAAGCATTTAAATGGCATTTAAGTATTTATATATAAATAGTTATTACACACACAGACCTTGATAAATTTACAAGCTCTTCTCAACTATATATAGGTGTAGCCTACCTTCATCTGATCCAAACAATTTAACTTTCAACAGCAGTGACTATTATTTTAGGTATTCATTTGTGCACACACACATATAGCATCCACTTGAAGGATCCTACATACACACCATTGTAAGAATAAAATATCTTTAAGTTTCATGCCCTTTCAACATGCTATGTCAGACAGAATGCTGATACTATCTTCAATGTCTTAAAAATGCTTGAAATCGGAAGTCTGAAATTATTTACAAGAAAAATATGTCAGTAGTTTAATCTTTCATGTAAACACAGAAGAATTTTATATCAGTTCACAGTGTTGAACAAAGTGAGAAAGAAAAGCAAGTAAAGGTATCATCAACTAGGGTCACTGTATGCACCAATCAATCTGAACATACAAGGTTCTCTGAACTCATGGAAAACTTCTCAACCTGCTACAGAAGTGTCAAGTGAGTGTTTATATGCTTTTTTTGCCTTCATCTACTTAGACATGTCCTTAAACATGCACATCAGTCTTGCCACCTCTGTAGAAGAAACCCAATGCTGTAAACCCTGAAATCCAAGTTCTATTCATGGATGAAATCTGTATTGAGAGGACATATTTTCAACTTCCCCTCAAACAATAGTTCCAAGTACTGAAAGAAGGAAGGTCCATCAGTCAAAACTAGAGGGCAGACGTGATTCTTACACCCATGCCGGGGAAAGACACGAGGAGACAGTGAAAACTCTCATGATTTTGTCTATAATCACTTCAGCACTGTAAAAACTTTTAATGGATATCTTATTTTCAAGTTACCCAATATTGGATTGATAGCCTAGAGAGCACTTTGATGTGGATTAGCATTTTAGTAGTTTTAATGACAAAAACATGCAAGTGATATACTTCTGAATAACATTAAGTGCTATAATTCAGACTGTCTACACTGGCTTAGACAGTCTCATCTGCTGCGATGTTGGGAAGAGTGTTCCCTTTATGAGTACAGAAATATGAAATAATGCTTCAGAAATCACTGGTGAACCACATTAATGATTTGCTTACATGCCAGCTCAACATAATAGTTAGGTTTGGATGATATTGCTTTGAACAGTGCCTAAATATAATGACTTATATAAAGGCATGTTTAAAAATAATTTGTTTTCCTCCTCGTACTCTAGACTTCATCTGTGCATGGTGGAGAAAGGGTGGGGGAAGAACCAAATGGGAGAGCCTGGTGACATCTGTTCTAATATCACTCTCCCAAGTGGATAACACATACTGGAATAAAAGTGACATAGTCTAGAACAATTACAGAGCTACATTAGAACAACTGAATTGTGCACGTGTCCAGAATAGCTCTACAGGTCAGGTTCCCTACACCGGCAAGTCTAGACACAGGAAGAGAAAAGCTTCAACTCCTGATCAAAACTAAGCTTCTACACAGTCTCCCAAGACAGCAGCCACCACAAGAGCACAACCAAGCAAAGCAATCTGTGCTTGCAGAAACCCCTTTGGAATCTAATGATGGCTCAACCCAGCTGCTATGTCGCACTATGGCCCCACAACCCTTCCACCACAGCAATCCCACTGCCCCACTTCCTGACACACTCTTCCTCCTTTCCCCCCCCAAAAAATGGACTGATCTCCACAGCTCAGCAGAGTTCAGCATTTCATGTGTGGAACACTTGACCTCACACAGTCTAATTAGGAGTAGCGTGCTCAACCTTTGTTCCCATTAAACCAGGAGGAACTTCCAGTGCCAACACACGCAGGCATCAAATGGATGGAGGAAGAGATCCTGTATGATCTGGGTTCATTCTAGAAAACATTTTCCTTCCTTGAAATCAGCCCATTTTATGAAATGTTTGCCTTCTCTATCCCATTATAAAACAAAGGCGCCCCCCACTCAAACACACAGCAACCCGAAAAGCTTCTGTAATGCAAATTACCATTTGTCTAGGAGGAGGATAGGGATCTTTGTGGCAGCCATTAGCCAGCCAAGGGTGTCCTCACCCCTGAATCTACCCTCTGTAAAGCCCTCCACAAAAGGCCCAATCTAACATTTTCTCTGGTTATTTCAAATCTTGAAGAATAGCAACATTCTAATGGAAACAGTTATACCCCAGACCGCAGGGATACAACTCTAAAAAATATAAATTTAAAATAACTTCCTTCCCATCCCAAGCAGAACCCTCCATTCTAATATAAAAATTCTCTGTGCTGTTCTACAGCTTGAGCAAAATAGCTTAAGAATTGCAAGATGCCTGTGTAGATGAGCCTGTAAGTTACCACCATTTCAAACCTCGCTTGCCAACTTGGGGTTTATATTTTAAACTCAAATTTTTCGCTCAGTACATTTCAAAGGAAAACTTCTAGGAACTGCATATCATCTTTTAATTATTGAGATTGCTATGCATTCAGGTTTTTGCTATACACAGAAGAAAGGCCAGTGGAAGAACATTAGTCTGGTATTACTACAGTGAAAAACAGTGAAGCTTTTATGGGCATAACAGACCTTTCCCCACTCTGAAAGCAAAACTGAGTGAGTTTGTCATGAAAACCTAAACCAGAAATTTGAAAAACAACCAGAAACAAAACCAGCAAAACCCCCACACATTGGTAGGATTACTTCATTAACCATAAAGCAATTTGTGCAATCTGACTTTCGTTTTCACAGATTTTATGGTTCTCTCTCCAATATGGTACTTTCTCCATCTGCACTGACACGGCAGAAGACAGCTCCACATCCACATTTTAAAAGGCACTGCCCTCCAAAGTGAGCTTTAATTCTTTTATCTGCCACTCAAAAAGCACCTTAGCTAAAGCACATGCTGTTGAAGTGCAGCTGAACCTGGAGACTAATAAATCTCTTACCACTAGTGACCACTTATTTTCTCTGCTTCACTTGCATGCCTCGATTTATTTTTTTTTACTTATATTTATGACTAAAAATAAGGTATGTTTCTTTCTTGGCTGGAAGAGCCCCAGGAGATTAAAAATTTACATCAATTCAAGTATGAGGAGTTGGTTTAAACACTAACAAATGCAAAACTCTCAAATCCCTAAGCAACACACTGGCTAGCAGAAAGAAGAAAAAAACGTCCAAAACACATCATAGTGATTTTACCAGCAGAAACAGCAAGACCTAAGATGTTGAGTATTTAGCAAACATTTTACTACCTGTGGCATGCTATTTTCTAGGGCAGTTAGAAGAAAACACGAATCTGAAGCCAGAGTTGTCTTCACTAAGAAAAGCAGAGTGACCTGTGCCAACTCATACTCAAAATTACAGTCTCTGTTCTAGAATAAGTTTGGACACATTGTTCAAGAAATGGCTAAAATGCTCTGTCTTATACAAGAACTCAGATGTGCAGGAATATTTCAACAGGCAGCTACAAACTTTAGTAGGATAGAAATACTAGGGGAAAAAAAGCCAAACAATTGGTTTGTTTGCCTGTTTGTTCCTTTGATATCTGATAGCACAGTCTGCAGGTAAAGTCCAGCTGATCTTTGAGAAAGGATCTATAAATTTCAGAGCTTCACTCACAGCCACTTCCCCATGCATACATCCCAAAGCTGCACATGCCTTTATCTATTTCAGCTTCTAATGACTGCAAGGAAGAGGGAGAGAGTCAATCTAAATTGGTTCAGCTTTTACTCTTCACAGGGCCACAAGCTTTAATTTCAACTACTATTTGCATAACTTAAATAATAAATATGGTGCTCTCTTTATTTGATTCTTAAACCAGCCGTATCTGAAGCACAATGGGACATGTCACAGACACTTGCTTCACTGCCCTCATAATATGGTTTAATTATGATGACTGAACTAACAGGCTCACATCATAGACTTTTACAGGTTGACCCTGTGTCATCCTGATGTATCATTTTGCACCAGTTCAGTGCTGTAAATCAATTTAAGATCTCCAGCAGGTTGAAAAGGCTGGTAATGATGCTTTCTCTGCAGTCTCTAGGGACTCCACATTATACACAACTTACATTATTTATAAAGCTGAGATGATGCCTCCATTAGGCCTGTAAGACTACTCAAATGAGCTTTTATTTTACACACACAGCTTGGGCTCCACAGAGCAGAACACCGGCAATATGTAATATCCAGTGCATTCATGCTTTAATTTAAAAAAAAAAAAAAAAACAACAAAATAGTCATAACCCCTTCATTTTTAAGATTTAAATCTTTATAGCAAGCAAAGAAACTCATAGTTTAATCTGAATAATTTCCCAGTACTCAAAAACACAAGTAGTACTTTTATTAACCTTTGTATTGTTTTTCTTCACCTTCAACTATTTACTTCTGTTTTCAAACTACAGAGGAAAGCAAACACCAAACTCATCAGTTTTCAAATATTTGATTTGATAGTTAATATTTATACCAAAACAGAAAGATCTCCATCTGTTTACTCAGTCACTTCTCTCAAATGTATCGGATCATCACATCTTCAAGGGTACACAAAAAAAGCAAGTTGAACAGAACAGAGTAGGAAAAAAATGTATTTGATTACATACCCAATGGTAATGGGGTCAAAACAGATGCAAGGACAAATCCCTACCCTTAGGGTAACCTGATCATGCCTTGAACTGATCGTTTCTTGTAGCTGTAGAAGGCTTCTGGATCACCCAAATCAAGGGAAATTTCTCTCAAGCTCCTACTTACAGTCTGAAGTAAATTGCAAGACTTCATCCCTAAGACTGCAGCAGGAACTTCAAAAAGGGCCAGATCTCTCTCATTTTTATACTGATGTTCTTCCAGTCACAGTAGAGAAGTGAGCACTCAAAACCTGCACTAAAATCCAATGAGAACCCTAAAAGCTTCATAGCACTGCTCTCTGGTTCAAGGGGGAAATTAAGTATTAATCAGCTGCAACTAAAAAACTCATGTCCCATAATTTAGCCAAGTCATTACTCACAAGTAAAGAAAAAAATAAGCCAAACTTAGGCCCCTCACATGATTTGCTCCTATTGTTTGACACAACAAGGTGCATGCAATGAGACACATGAAGAATTACAGACACACACCTGCAAACAAAAGTGTTCTCTGTGGGTTGGGTAAGCTGTATTCTTACTCCTGAGTACTGCTTAAAAACATATATAACTATTGGAAGAAAAAATATTAAACAAGTTTGGGTTTTTTTTCTGACCTCCCCTCTGTGTGCAAAAGAGATTCAAGCCATCAGCTATGACAGCTCTCTCCTAAGAAGCATGTTAGTTTTAAAGTGCAGTATCTTTGAACACTGACATCCATTAAACACTGACATGTTTCAGGCAATGATCTTTTCCATTTGCCTGTATCTGAAATACACATCTACTTTTACTCCTCCCCATCTGGCTCTAACAATACTGTTTTTATTAACCTCTGTTTATAATACTTCCCCAGATAAAACTGTTACCTTTAAGACATGCAATGAGCATCACTTTATCCTAAAATACACCGAAATAACAATTAATTTTCAGAATAAGCTCTTGTTATCCAGATATTGTAAAAGCAAACTGTAAGGTCAGACCACGTACCTTCTTCAGATTGATCTACTAACAAAAGAGCAATCACAGCAATCCTGCCTCGGTCAGAACTCCCTCTGACTTCAGTTTATATTTAAAAAAAAAAAAAAAAAAAGTCAGAATTTGGCCCAGATCCTTTTGAACGCATGACTGAATATTTCCACGCCAGTAAATTTTAATAAGCTTTAAAGATCTATATTCAGGATAAGATTATTTGGCTGTACGAGTATATGAAGCAACTATACTGAGGAGAGGGGAAATCTCAAGCATCCAAACCCTCTAACAGGGAAAAGAAAAAAAAAAGTGAACTTTCCTTGACCTCTTAGCACAGATTTGTCATTAAAGAAGAAAGAAGGGGAGGGGGGAAAAAAAAAACAACAGGAGGGGAAGGGGCTGCGGAAAGAAACGAAAGAAAGGAAGGGGGGAAAAAAGAAGAAAGAAGATAAATTAGAGGGAGAGGGACGCGGCTGGGCCGAGGCGGGAGGCGAAGGGTTGTTCCCGCACACACAAAGGCGGCCCCTGCCCCGG
>VZRX01020289.1:43901-102581 GCA_013398075.1 Notiomystis cincta
CCGCTGGGAGCGCTGCGCCCGCCGCCGGAGAGCGGCCTCGGCCCGGCCCGGCCCGCTACGGCCGCTGTGCCCTGACCCGCAGCCCGACCCCCGCCCCGGCTGTGAGCCCCCTCCGACATCCTCAGTGGGGCTTAAAAGGCGCTTCTGCCCCGCCGGAGCGGCTGGGGAGCTCGGCAGCGGGGCTGCGGGGACAGCGACAGATGCTGTCAGACTTGGAGTTAAAGTCAATTCCTGATCGAACAGGAATCCTGCCGCTTGCCACAAGTGATTCAGCCTTGACTTGGTCTAGTCTTAATACTGAAGTAATTGCTGCAATTCCTCCCAATGACAGAGCACTGTCTGTCCCCGGGTGTTTTACACGCGGACATCCTCCTGCCCCCAGGTATTGCTGCGCTTACTCCTCAGTCATGCGAGTAAAGGCGTTACAGTGCATGAGGCTTCTTGTGCATCAGACCCACAGTCATGAAGCCTCACGCCGCTGTCCCTCTGAAATGAACCTGAACTCCAGTTGGATCTGCAAGTGCCAGCTCCAAAGGGGAAGTGGCTGAAAGTTTGGAGCCCACATGTGGGATGGTGAGCCTCTCCTGCCTGCTGTGTTTACGGGAATCCTTACAGTAGTCAGATAAGTGTTGCGCAAGCAAGATTGAACTGAAACTGATTCTTTAACAAATGCTTTGGCTTTTACCCACTCATCGTTCCTGGAAGGAGATATGAAGCAACAAGTGCAAGGTGTTTCTACGTGGCAAAATATTCTGATATGCCTGTACTGGCATAATTACATCCCTGTACTTAGGCCAGTAAATTTTCACGTGTATAGGCAGTTCTGGATATGGCCTTAACCTCATTTTATAATCCAGCAACACTGAGGCCCAGAGGATTTAAGGCCCTGAGAGTTTTACCAGATGAACAGTAGTCCTGCCCGCCCAGGTACACTGTCAGTCTGAAAACACAAAAATGGAATGGCTTGCCCAAGGTCCCAGAAGGAGCACGATGTAAAAAATACCCAGGTTTATGCCTGTGAGGGTATCAGCGCTTCTTTCTAACTTCATAATCTCATATGAATCCATTTCTTTGCCACATAAATACTTACATAAATTGCAAACAGGTGAATTGTACTATATTATTAGGTATCATGCTACAATAATAGTAGAGGAACTTCCACACAGGATGATGCCATAATATTGATGGGGGAAGCCTGGAATTAAATTACTCTTTTACTGCTCAAGTTTTGAGCCTTAAATGATTCAAGATGAGTGAAGTTTGGTAATCAGCTTTAACGTGTATTTGCACTGTACACAGCTACAGTTAGCAAGTAAACTTTTCTTTTTATGTGCAATCAGAGCACTGGGCTGCAGATACAACTGGTAAAGTTTATCTCAAGCCAAACTGAAAGGTCTTGAAATTTTATGAGTGTAATGAATTTGCAAGCAAGGTACAGAAGACACATGAGACTGCTACTGGCTTTTGTACTTAATCTGTGTCCAAGTGTCCTGGATCAGGAGTGGTGGATGCAGCAGAATTATCTGCCCCAAGAGCTTGGCAGTCTTGGTGATCCAGATTCACACAGAGAAATACATGGGAAAGGCCTTATGTGTGCCAGAGCCCTGCTCTGCACACTGATTTGGTGGGCACAAGCTCCAGCCACTGGATCTGGGTTGCTCGAGTATCAATTCATGATTCACACTAAACAGATATGACAAGGAGATAATTAGGGAAGCACTGCAGTTTGTCAGGTGTCTTGTTAAAACCACGATTTTACTGCTTTTGTTGCTGTTAGGGTTGACTGGTTGGTTGGCTTTGGCATGAGGGAATTAAATTATTTTCTACTTACGTTGAGGCTTGGGAAGGATCACATTAATATGTTGCTTTCCCTAAAAAGGTCTATAAAACAGCCTAGAAGAGTCTTTTGCTGGTGTTTAATAACCAGGGTGGTTGTCCTGGAGAGGGCTGGGTAGCCCTGGCTTCAGACAGAGCAGTGGTGTGAGAAGGCTGGAGGATGAGCAGAAAACAGTGTAACCCAGTCAGATCTGCCTCCCGGCTGCCCTGGCTGGGCTGTTCTGGCACACAGCCAAATCAAAACTTCAAGTCTGCCCCCTGTTTAGGATGCCCAGTTGGAGCTCACTGTCCAAACCCATTACTCTGTGGTGAGCAGTATCAGCAGTGTCTTACTGCACACTCACCACTTCGAACTCCATTGGCTGCTTTAATACCCTGAGTCATTAACTTCTTCCTGGTTTTTCTGAATAACATTAGGAAACTGGAAAAAGGAGCTCAGAGGGCCATGTATGCTCCTGGGTATCAACCTTGGTGCTCCTCCTCTGCACTGGGCTGAATAACTGTGCTGTCTTGAGAGGCAACAGAGAATCGTTTTTTCTCGTTTTGCTCTGCAACTCCGTGATCATTCAGACTGAGGCAAGGAAAACAGGCCATGAGGCTGGGGCAATGAAGAAAGAGAAGAACCATTCCTTCTGTAAACAGCCTGGCTTCTCATCAGGTTAGGTGCAGAATCTGATGATACCATCAGTCATAAGGCCCGTGAACCTGAATTTTAATGGAGTTGGGGCACTTAATGCAGATAAACTTCTAATATGATTCTCAAAGGAAACTTTAATCTCATAGACACTTTCTAACATTTCAGCAAGCACCTGCTCAATCACCTTTAAAATCTGTGTCTCAGAAACAGATTAGCAGAAGGCTGAATGCTAAAAGACATTCATTATGCCGAATATTTTATACTATTATATTATGTAACAAGTATTTAAGAAATACTACTACTACTACTAATACTGTGACTACAACAATTATTAGCTTTTGATCTTCCTCTAAAATCCAAGTTTGTATGTAGGTTACAATTTGGTATTTCTTGTTAACTTCAGCCAAGCTTCCTCTGGCCTAATCAAGAGGTTCCAGGGATGGAGAGTGTCTTCTGGAGACAGTTTAGCTCCAAAGTCAGTAACTTTGCTTCACCTTCGTGTACACCAGGTTTCTGCCAGAAATTAAGAGTTTCATGGATAATTAAATAATTAAATTATATCAAACACACAACCTATTACTTACATTAAAATCATTGGAGTAATTTTCTTTTCAGCCATTACACTGTTGTCCTAGCGTGGGAAAATACCAACAATATTTTCAGAGAGAAGAGGCAGTTCTCTCAAGAAAAATAATAGCTTTCTAAGGATACTGGATTTCATTATTTCCTTCTTTCTTGGGCTGTCTGGTAAAATTTATCGCCCTCTGTACTTCATGGCTTGTCTGCTTTGTCTTTGAGCAGGTGAGGTATTAAACAAATTCCCACCTCAGCATTATTAACGTAGTGTATGCTTAGCAGCCTCACAGATCTGTTTGGGAAAGGTGCCTCAGGCAGAAGACAGCATGTGGGAGAAGGTAAGGAGCATTTTTAGGAGGTCATCATAACTGTGCAGCGCTGCACATGGTTTTCCAAGCCCATCTGGATACAAGGTCCTGTCTAGCCACAGTACAGGGAAAAAGGAACTAAGTTGTGAAAGGCCTTGAAGACAGCAGTTGTGACCTGAGGGCTCTCTATACTCCTGCTTTGGGGTGTCCATTTTCTAGAATGAGTCCTGCATGAGTTTATTTCTGTAGAGTCAAATATCTACCAGGGACCTGCCTTAGTGTTCTGATTCACTGCCATAAGCAAAAGAACAAAGAAGCCATTTCACTCTTAGAAGTTCTTCCTAAACTGGCCCACCATGATTAAGTGGAACTCATATAGAATAAATGTGGAACTTGATAATTTTACAAGGTTATTACATGTATCCCTCTGTTATATTAAATAAGGCTTCTGCCATAAATCTATCTGCAGATACCAGAAAGGTCTTTGATCAGATTGAGTAGTCATTCATCTTTTCCACCATTGGGATGATGGGAATCAGACCTAAATTCATTTCTTTCTTAAGATTAATGTGCCCAGCTGAAGCTGCCAAGATCCTTATTAAAAGTTACGATTCCAAAAGCTTTGGGCTGAAACAAAGTATTAAGCAGGGCACTCCCTTATCTCTTTTATTGGTTGTTTTCTCATTAGACTCTGATGTAAGGACTTTGCTCCAGCAATGTTACATTTCTGGTAGAAAAGGGAGGATGCCCTCTGTTCTGACAGCTCCTTATGTGCTTCCACGAAGCACAGTATTCCTGCCCACTGTACTGCACCAATATTGTGCTTTCCAGAGAATGAAATTCTCCCTTTGGATCTTGCCTCCATCCAAGTAGAAGCTTTTGAAGGTATTTTCACTTTCTCCTGGCTATCAACTCAGCAAGAGATAATGGACTTGGTGTAATCAAACATTATTGGTTCTTTGAAAATTAAATTTATCTTCAGTCATTCAGCTTAAAAAGATTTACATAACTGGAATAACCTAGCTCTATTGCTGGTTTCTTGGAAGGCACCGCTAAGATGAATTTTATCTCCCACTTTAATTACTGTTTTCAAGTTCTTACAGTCCTTGTCCCAGTTACATCTTGTTGTGAAAACCACCGGAGAATGATTTATTAAAATTTATTCAGACAGGTGGCAGAGACAAAATTAAAGCTAATAACTCTATGAGAAAAGAAATCAGAGGTGGTTTGGCAATCCTGAGGTGTTATTTCTTGGTCCCTCAATTGCAGTGGCTGCACAAGCAGTGCCCAAATGCCTGGGCCGTGCAAGTGGCTGTGTGCCACAGCTTGTTGAGCAGGACTTGGGACTGCCATGGTCACACAGCTGCACTAACAGCCATGGGATAAGGAGCCTTGGAGCAGGACTGGTTGTGGCAATGTGTGAAAAACATGGTAATTGTTTCAATAGAGGGTTCTGTCTCATTTCTACCCAAAGAGGAGATGACCATTTCACACCACTTGAAGACTAACAAAATGACAGGTACTGCATCTAAATGATCCCTTTATGTCCATGTTTTGTTGATATTTTGTGACAAAATGCTCAGCCCATTTTATATCATGATTAAAAACATAAAAGGAAAAGGCTCTGGATTTCAAGTCAGGTTGCCTGAGCTCAGTGTCACTCTTGGCTGAATAACTCAGTAGTGGAACAGTCCCACCCTCCCTCCTCCACAAGGGCTGCTCAGCCCTAACCCCGTGTCACCCACCCTCTCTGTGCTGGCACAGTTGCTGTGCAGCTGTGAGCTGAACAGGCCTAGGGAACTCAGATGGCTGGGGAAAGCAAATGTTTCAGGGGCCAAGCTCATTTTTAATTTGGATCAGTTTCCTGATCTGGCTCGTTGTGTGGTTGTCCAAATCCTCGTGCTGATCTTGTGCAGGGACAGGACTGAAGTAGGAGGAAGGGTGAAACTTATCTTTTTGATTGTGTTGTCGACTTCAGCCAGTTTATGAAACTTAGTGATAGACTAAGCAAGGTTTTGTTGGGGTTTTTTTAACCAAGGAAGAATACTTTAATTTTGAGCATAGCTGCAAAGATGGTTTTAGGACTGTGCTAACGATGCAAACAGGGCTCACTGCTGAATAACAGAAGGCAAGGAGAACGTGTGACTGGACTGAGAAATTCAGTGAGCTGATGTGATCACTGCAACTGATCTGTTATTTCTGCATGTTAGAAAAGGCAGCTGTTGGACATGGAGCTACATGGCAAAAAGAAAAAAAAACCTGTTGCTCTTCTGCTGTTCATGAACCAACCAGAGGCCAAAGAATTGCAAGGCTTCCACCAACAATTATTAATTGACTCTTCAAAAGACAGAGTGATTCTCATCTGGCTTAAAAGAAGCCAATAGCTCAGCACTGGCTATGCCTGCATTCCCAGGTTTCTTTTTCTTTCCGGTGTTCTCCAGAGTTTTCCTTTGCTCTTTGCTTAAGGCGTGGAAGAAACTGAACTTTGGAGAGTACGTAAATCAGATTTAATTAGTCAGCACAAGGCAATGGGCTCTTAGTGAGTTCTCAATAGCAGACAGCCCTGACAATGAATATATGTGGGTTACCTTAGTTTCCCTTTGCACTTTGACGAGGAAATTACCTTGCAGGTTTCAGACAACCTGGCAGTCCCACAAAGTGTTGGAAAAAGTTGCCCACATGACAAAAGCTTTTAGACCAATTTTAAATGCCAGTATTTTCTTGCTTGACCCAAAACAGTCAAATTTTTGACAAACAGGTTTGAGTAGCTTTTAAATAAAGACCCTCCACACTTCATAAAATGTTACACAAATCACCTCAATAAATCCTCTGTATAAGTAAAATATTTTTAAAAGTTAAATACTTGAAAGTTACAAGCAATCAAAATTACTGTTGCTAGTTTAATCTTAGTTAAGCATTCCATTCGAGTGCATCCTGGTACTTGTCTTTAACTGAGTGCTCATATGTGTTCCTTCCCAAAGACCCTGCCTTATTTAGTGAACAGAACAAATAGTGGTCAAATAATGGGGAGTTATTTTGTTTTCTCCCTAAGTTTGTGCTGGAGCTAGCCATTATGAACACTGGTTTTGCAATATTTCATTGCAAAACTAAGACTGGGTTGCAAATCACAGCTCATCCCTCAACACAGCTCATCCCTCATCTTTCCTTTCCCTGCCAAATTTAAGCTCTCTTCTTTAGCAAACTAAAGCACTAGAGCTTCTCAAAAAAACCAAAAACAAACAAACAAAAAAACCTCTAGTATTTTCATCCCTGATAAATAAATGCATTATTTTTTATCCTATTTTCAGATATACTTACTTAAGCTGTTTCACTGACACTTTCTACATATACTCTGCCCAAAGCACACACCAAGGACAATTAACATTTGATGATGTTCTAAACACATAAAACAAATATAGTCTCAATGGGGGAAGTACTGGGCAACATGAATTACAAGTGATGATCTCAGTCCACCAGTAATATAGTTTAAAGGACCAAAGCACCCTATGCACATCCAGAGATCCTGCTGTTGTTGGAGATGTCAGAGAAAAGGGAAAGGACTACATGGCTTTTAATACCACAGTCAGTGGCTCTTTAGGAAGGGGGTGAAAATGTAAAAAAGATAAATAAGGCACACCTTTGCTTCTTCAGTCAACAAGTAGCTTTTAGTGTAAAGCATTTTGTCTGGATGTCTGAAAGTGTCACATTTACAGACAGGGATCAAACGTTCAGTATGGACATCACCACAGAAGGCCCCAGAAGAAAGCTGCACGTAGCAAGGGATAGCAATGCTGCCTTATTCTACCTGAAAACCTGCAATCAAAGAGGCCTCACAGTCAGTGCACAGCTGGTCCAGCTGCTGTGATGTCCATCAGCACCAACATGAACCCTCCATCCTGGGGAACCCTACAGCTACTCCACCCTGCTCGTGTGCCCGAGCCTGCAGCACCTGCGCTGCTGGACCATGTTCACTTGTCAGAGAGCAGCCAGATGGAGGATTGCAATTTATGGCCTGCAGTTAGGCAGGCTTGCACTGTGATCTAATCAAATCTTTCACAAAATAGGTCAAGGTTGGTCAGTGTTCAGATGAGCTGCACTCCAGGGAAAACACGGATACTGTAAGAAACTGTTTAGGATCTGGATTTAGGATTCATCTGACAGAGCTCCTAAGGCCGGGTCCTGATTTTAGGCTAGATTCCCAGACGTCTGAGGTACCCAAACAGGTCCCAAGGTCTGTTATGCAGAAGGGGCATGGTACTGCTGGAACCACATTTCTCATTTTTCAGACGAGAAATAAAATTACAGTCTTGTCTTGTGATTAATTAAATAAATCATTCTTGTCTTTGCTTGTGGACATGACATTTTCAGAGGCAACATAAATGGAGAAAAGGAGTTTGTTTGGTTTCTATGATCCTAGTACAACCTGCTAGCCTTCTCTCTCTGCAAAATCCCATTTTAAAGCTTTTCAATACTAGGGCTCCAAACCCAAGAAATTTAAATTCCTCTAAGACTGCAAACACCATGAGAACTTTTGAACAAGACACATGCAAAATAAAGCAAATTATATAATCTGTTGCTTTACAGATACTTTCCTTTGTATTCACATTTCCCATCCATTCACACTCCCACCTAAAAATCTTTATCTCAACTCATTTGCCCAGATGCTGGTCTAATGTGGTTTCATTTTTATAATGATTTTCAGCTCCATGGTTTCGATTCTGTATCTTTTTCTTTGCCCGAAAAATGTCGTAGAATTTTATGGGTAACTATTATTCTCAAAAAAAACATGCAAATTTTTATCTCCAAATAATCAAAGATGATGACAAGCATGTTGCTTGGGAAATTAAGTAGTCAGAATGTAACTAATAAACTGAAATTTAGCCAGGACACTGAAATTACATGATGGGCTAAATGGAAATATGATCCACATGGATTTTGGTAGTTTTAAGTGGTCAGGACTCACTCTGCTCTCCAATTGCCCTCTCAGCAGAACACCTCCTGCATGCTGTGTGGTGCAGGATGGTGTAGAGTGAATGCCAAGGCCAAAATTAATTTATAAAGCTCGCATTCTCTCTATGATTGCATTGCTCAGATGTATCGGTTTAGCAGTCTACAAAAGAATTAATTTCTAGATTTTTTTTAGGCTGAAAAGCATCCATGTTTTATGTGCTTTGTTTTGACTTTTGTTTTTCTTTGCCTTATGGTCATTCATCTTTGCTGAAAGTGAATCAGAGGAGCAATGCCTGCCTTATCGTTGGTTTGTGGTGTATAATCATGTTAAGGACAGATCACTGGTCTCCTCCTTACTCCAGTGCCATTTATAACAGACAATTACCCCTGCATGGTGCAGTTGTCAGGATCTCAGGATTGTAAATGCTCATTATCAGTACGGAGACAGCTGAATGCAGTGTGTTTCTCTTTAAAGCTGATTGGATTTTCCAGAGCTGTCTGTCATCCTGCAAGTTTTTCCTAATGCAGTTTTCCATCTACAGCCAAGTAAGGTTTTTTTGATGTGAACCATGTGGGGCAGAATCTGGGTACTGCTCCCACCTATTCCAGGGAATGACTGTGGTCCAGAGGAAAGAACAGCAGTGTGTCTATAATGGGAGATCTGCAGCCATTGTGTTGTGTTTAAGGAAGCTCCTACTAATGGCAGTGACCATGCGCAAATGCCAAAATAAAGGGGTAGGGGGGTTTGAATGCAGTGGCATTGCCTACAAAAAGGAAACATACCAAAGCACTCTAGTTGGTTTTAAAATTAGGTGGAGAAGATGCAAGGCATTCTAAGTCTTAATGACCTCAGTTCTGCAATTTGCCACTAATTAGTTCTACAATGAGTAACTGGGAACAAAACAAGGAGTGACAGACTAGGTCAGCCAGTGGTTTGCCAACCCCTTGTCTTGTGTTTCCTACTGGGGCTTTTATGTGATAATTCTTGATTGTGTGTACACTGTCTTTTACTGGTAACCAGGAGTGAAATTGCATGTGCTATACACTGTACAAACATGCACTGAAACACTGCACTTGCTCTTTGATCCTGGACAGCATGGCTGATATTTGCACAGCTCTTTCTGGTGGGCATGGACATGGATTAATTTTTTCCCTGCCAACCATCTCCCTGACTCCTGTTGCCCTAACCCAATAAGTCCCACATTTGTTTCTTCTATGTCTCTTTCTGCAGCTTACATTGTGTTTATACTCTGGAACTATTTTTCTCTGTATTTACCTCCCTGATCTCACCCCTAACATTTTGTTCTTTCCCTCCCTCCTTCCCACACAAGGAAGACCTCATTAATTCCATCAAAAGAGTATCTTATTTACTCCATTTACATTTTTTCTGCAAGTTAGTTATTTCTTCTCAGAGTGATGCACATATATACAGCATGCTGAAGAAAGATTTCTGGAAGCCTCAAATATTCTATCACTCCCAAATGCCTCATTCCTCCTTAAAATCCATCAGGCTTCCTCAGACCACATAGGATCTGTACTTTGAGGATTCCTGGACATGTTATGCATTTCTGTATCCAGAGCAATTGCACATACCCCAGTTCAGCTTAACATATGTCATAAGCATCAGTCAACACTGAGACACTGAAACACTATTGGTTTGCTGAGAAAACTGTGGTGCACAGCTCCCACATCATCTGGAATTGTTTTGTATTCCGCTTGCTAGGATTTGCCATCTGAGTTTATCTTGGAGGGAGTTGCCTTTGTGTGCCTTTTTTTCCTTTTAAAACTCATCAGCTCGGTGGCTACCAAGAACACAAATGCTGTGAAAAGAGTATTAGGAGCGCTCTGTGTGCTGGGGACCTGGCAGATGCTGCCTCAGCGTCCTTACATTAATAGGCTGGATAGAGAAAACATCCCAAACCTAGACCACTCCACCACCAGGTATTATTAAGGAGTACAAGCTATCAAGAAGACAGTACCCTGCAGGTATGCAGGTGTTGCTTATGCAGGGGTGGGGCACAGCTCGGCAACAGCGTTTAGAAAAGGAGTCCAAGGCTTTTAAAGGGACCACACTCCTCTCACCAGTGAAACAGCAAAACCCATTAGCCAGTCAGTCTTTTTCCTTTTGTCAGTTAAAGAGATTTCCGTAGGTAGGAATGCTGTAGTTCTCTTCACACCGTTAGTGTTTATTTCATTTGTGATAAGTGCTTTAATCAGCAGGTACCTGTTTACCAAGCAGTGGGTAGCTGGGAGGACTTCAGCCCTTTCATCCAGCTGGACCAGTGGAGCTGGCATTCGATAGATCTCTCTCCATCCCTGTGGGGATTAGTCCCGTGTTCCCCCCACCACACACACATTTTAGTAAGGCTGGAAAAAAGGCCAGCTTAATTCTCACCTACTGGCCATGCCTACAGAGGCACACATGCAGCACACACCCTGCTAAAAGAACTTTTTTCCCCTTTTTGTGAGGAAAGTAGTGGTAACCTTTGAGCATCAACCTGTAGGAAAGTAGACTTGGTTACACACTCTAACCAGCAGATCTTGTGAACCCAGAGCTTTGCTTTCAGCAAGACAGGCGTGATAAAATCTCCCCTCTTTCTTCAATAACATGACTAATAAGTGTAGAAATTCCTTTCTCCTCTCTCCCTTTGCCAATATCTGTCTTATCTCCGGTTCTTCCTTGGACATAATTTCAAACATGAAAGACATGTCTATGCTATGAACAGGCAACCTTGATTCTGGCATGAGATCCGTGGCACGCTGCAGCTTAGTGCTGGGGAGCTGAAGCTTAGGATCTGGCATCTGCAAAACCCGGTAACTGGAATTTCTGCTGCCTGGTCGATCCTGTGCCTGGGGTCAGCCTGCTCTGTCTTGTGAGGGCAGCACCAGGCTCCACTGCAAATTTCTTTCCAGAGCAGGTGCACAGCTGAACAAACATGGCAAGCATTTATGAAATGAGCTCGCCATTAAACACTCTATCCAGAGAGTAAAGGGAACCGTCATGAAGCCTTCCTGGAATTTTGGCAGCATTTCCAAGAGATCATCTGCAAATTGCTAGAGATGGGTATTAAATGTGTGCTGTAGGCAATAAATAAGAGTGATTTTAAGGGGCAGTGTATATTGACAAAGTAACACCTCCCAGAATACAACACAACCACTGGCATAAGCAGTACAGCCACACTAACAAAACCAGGATCTAGGGAGTGTCTTGAATGTGTATCTGATAGCACAAATACCAGATAAACAGCAAAGTCCAAAGAATGCAAAAGGTTACAACCACACTAAACCCACTCAGTTTACACCTAGTTTATTGTTACTGAAGATCACAGTAACTATACCTTAATTTAAGCACCCAGAATGCTCCCAGATTCCTGGATGTGCAATCCAGCTATGATACAGCCTTATCTCACAGTGAGACAGATGCATTCATCAGGCTCCCACTTTGCCTTTCACCACAGGGGGAGAAACACAGGCACACTAGCTGAGGGGGAACCATGGCATGCTTTGGCCAGATCCCTGGTCACTGAATTACAAACAATAACAGTCTACAGATCTGCCCACAGATCTGAATTTTGCAAAAACAAGATCTTGTTTTGTTTTGGTTTGTTGGGTTTTTTTGGTTGGTTGGTTTTTGTTCTTTGTTTTTTGGGATTTTTTTTCCGTTGAGACCATACATTTTTCCTCTGACTTCGTCTTTTTGTTTCCAGTGCAAGGGGCTACAAGGAAGAAAAAAAAAACTGGCACTGCCTTAAATGCAAACACTGAACCTTTATTGCATGTGGAGGAAAACCTGCAGGCAAAATTGGTAAGTAGCAGAAACAAACTAACTGTTTCCATAACCAGGCATGAACACCACAATACTGTGTGTTGTGACACAAGCCATAGAATCATAAAATGGATTGAGTTGCAAGGAGTCTTTAAAGGTTGCCTAGTCCAACCTCCCAGCAATAAGCAGGGGTATCTTCAAACAGATCAGGTTGTACAGAGCCCCATCCAACCCAACCTTGAATGTTTCCAGGGATGGGGCACCAAGAACCTCTTTGAGAAACCTGTTTCTGTTCTACCACCCTCATAAAAATGTCTTCCTTATGTCTAATCTGAACCTACCCTCTTTTAGTTTAAGACCTTTGTCCCTTGTTCTATTGCTACAGGTCCTATTAGAAGTCTGTCCTCAATCGTGATCATGGGCCAATACTGAGATTCTCCAGTGAGGAACCTGGTGTTTATGTGCTGTGTGAGGAAAGATTTAGGATGTATGTTACACAGACAGGTATTTGTCTCAAGGCACAATTAGTTTCTGTGTAATAATACCAAGGAAACTGTAGTGCTGGTACCATCCTTAGCCTGCTTCACTAGGTTACAACATTTCTTTTGGTACTCTTTTCCAAACCTGAATCAATTCCTTCCCAAGTGGATTGCTCTTGCTGTGCTCCCAGAGCCAGTAGATTATTGCTGGGATGCTGGCCTAATTGGATAGGTCCATTCGACATTGGACAAGGTGTATCTTGTAGGGTGATCTTTTGTGGGTGCAGCTAAACAACCTGGGTTTTGCAGATGAAAATTGCTCCTACTCCACCCTCCAAGCTGAGCTGAAGCTCTTCAGCTTCATGACCATGGCACTGAGAAGGAACTGGTAAGAACTGCTTAAAGTGCCAGGTTACAGCAGCTCTATGACTTTGCTGGCTGGCGGACAGCAAAAAAGCCTGCAACATTCCCTGCTGTCTTTGAAGCCTTCCCACTCAAGGTGGAATGCTTGTGCTTTTTCACTACCCAGTGATGTTTGCCAAAGTTGGGAAGATCCTACTAAACTCAGAAGGATATGAGAAGGGACTTAAAGACTTTTGAATGACCTTCACTAACATAGAATCTTTTAAAATATACTTTAAAAACTTAAAACTAACTTTTTCTTTTATAGGAAAGGCAGTTGTCCATGCTAAACAAGAAAGGTTTATGGTTTAAAAATAGCTTGTAAAACTGCATGGTTAGCCAGCCCATCCCAAATTTTAAATCATGATGCAACCACATTACCCTACTCTGAATGACTATCAGCTAATGCCAATTGACTGCAAAGCAGCTCTTGTATTTTGTACTATCTGTTTATATTAAACAGAGTTCAACATCTGGTTCTGCCAAACCTGGGGTCATAGCAGAATGAGAATTTGGTAAGAATTTTAGATGGATCAAAGGGAAGAGAAAAAGAGACATGAGCATTCAGAATTTGGCCAGTGACAAAAGAGAACTAGAATGTATTTTCTGTTGATTGTTTTGCCCTTCTGAGCAGAAATAACAAGATGAAGGTAGGGAGGAAATGGGTTTTGCAAACTCTCATAGATATAAAAGATCATAAAGCCTTGAAATTCTGCTGTCTCAAGACTTTTCTAACCCAGTCTTGCTTTTGTCTGTGAATTAAGACTACTCCCCTTGCCCAGGAAAAGCAACTTTATGCTAGAAGAGGCCATAGATGGGGAAACAGTTTGATCAATGTGGGAGGGATCAGTCCAAAATAACAGTAAGATATATTATACCATCAAAAAAATGGCATGTCTGGAAGGAGAGTTTTTTGCACAAATTAATAATAACCTTAGCCAGAACAACTTGCTCTCTTCAACATCTGCAGCTGTGTGGTTACTAGGGAGTTATCTGGCATCAGATGCTGTTTCACATCTGTCTACTAAATCAGAGATAGAAACACAAAAATTTAGCACAGAGGGACATTATATGGATTTGTGACACTCCCAGAGGGACTTGGTATCTTTAAACTAACAAAGATATTACAATGGGACACAGGTATAATATTGGACTAACATGTCTGCTCCACTGTGCAATAGAAAAATGACATCTCTTCTCCCCTGATGAGCTCTCTGAAACTTCCAAAAATGGATAAACATGAACTACAGTATATATGAGACAATAAGTTTGGCATACATACATGAAACTTCATACTTCTGGGATGAGCAAAATGAATAATCTCAATTTATATTAATTGCCTTACAACACCATGTGTGAGGGAAAGCAACAGTGGGAACAGATTGAGAGAGGACAGAGAGATTCACAGTTTAGTTCACATGGTATTTTCATCATTCTTCATCATTTTCAACCTCACTAGCAACTTCCAAGGACTAAGCTGTGAAGCCTTGGTAGAAATGGATATGACAGAGTTCACAAGGAGTAACAACATTTTTCAGCATGTTGCATGTGAGTTAGTGAAATGAGTGGTGTGTTGTATTTTCCCTGCCTGCATCATCTCAGGTTATATTATGGTCCACTCCAAATGACAAGGTGATGAAATTGCATAGGTGTAACATGCCTTTTTTTCAGCAGCATGCATGACACAAAGTACTAAAATCCCTGAAGTATAACAGTCTTGAATAATTTGGTTCTAAATTTTCAGGTGTCAGTGGGGTATTTGTATGTTATTGCCCCATGCTTGTAAAATAGGGAGTTGTTCTTAAATTATGTTCTGAGTGTGTGTAAAAAAGCTCAACCAAATAAAAATGCAATAACACTTGCCCTTGTTTTGAATAGGGGAACTTTTAATTCATAAAATATCTGCATTCCTTTTTATCTTTATCGTAGTATAAAACTACATTTAGGTTAAAAATAATAGGTGAAACTTCAAATGGGCAGTGCAAATTGATGCATTTTGCATGTACAAAGAGATTCAAGGGCACAAAGCCATAAACAGGTAACCAATGTCAAACAAATAGATGCATGAACAAACATAAACAAAAAAAAGTCCATTTTAATTTATAGTCATTAGACAACATGAAGAAATGCTGTGTGATTTCCTCTGGAGAGCCACCAATATAACTTGAACTTTACAGAAATGGAAGAATAGAATCATAGTGATCACAAAATCATAGAAAGGCTTGGGTTAGAAGGGATCTTAAAGATCATCTCATTCCAACCCCCCTGCCATGTGCAGGGACACCTCCCACTGGATCAGGCTGCTCAGAGCCCCATCCAACCTGGTCTTGAACACTTCCAGGGATGGGACATCCAGAGCTCTGGGCAACCTGTGCCAGTGCCTCACCACCTTCACAGTAAAGAATTTCTTCCAAACATCTAATCTTAATCTCTCTTCTTTTAGTTTAAAAGTGTTTTTTCTTGTCCAAATAATATTTTCATATAGCAAGAAGAATAGAGAAGGGGATTGCAGACACAAGGTAAGCAGAAGTAGAGGTGACACATGTTAGGAGTACTAGAGACACTCCTTATGTGGCAGAAAACTATTGAATTTACTTTCTGCTGATTAGCATAACAGGGCAGCTCAGACAGATGTGAGCACTAGAGCAAAAGAAGGCCTGCAGCAGCAAGACTGGTTTAGATGACTGACAAAAGAGCTGCTACTTTGAAGGAAATGCTTTTTAAACAGACCTAATATCATGAAATATGATGTTCCTCACTACCATGAGTAATGTGGTAATATGGGCCTGTCTCTTGATATTTCTTTCTGGAGTGAAAAAGTTCTCTTCTTTCTCCTTACAAGATAGTGGACTTTGCCCAAAGACAGCCTGTTCCTAAAAGCATTTTATAGCATGCTAAAAATCTGTGTACATGGCCAACCTGGCTCAAGCTGACACTAAATGGAATGCTCATGGAATGAATATTTTGGATTTGTGTTTACTTGCCCCAAGTTTTGACTAATTTATAATAATTTCTTGCATTTGGTGATACCTATAGCTCCAGCTCTCATAAAACACATCTATAAAATACCCTGAACTCATGTAGCCTGTATTTCCAAAGGTTAACTTGAAAACACACACATTCAATTAATGGAGCAGATCACTTAGAGCAAGGGAACTCAGAAGCGTAATTGCAGCACAAAAAAAGAAATTATAAGTCTAAAATTAATTCAGATTGTAAAATTAATCTTATTCATCCTTTTTCTTGACCCTTTTTTTTTCCCCATGAACACTGAGGTTGCTTGTGTATATATATACAGAAAGCAAATTTCAGTGTCCTGCAGGAATTGCAGAAGAAGCTCAATTTACTTTAACAGGTAAATAAAAGAAATTTGCTTTAACAGGTAGATAAAAGAAAATGTCTGCACATTAAAATAGCATACCTAGCTAATAACAGCCACCTAAACACTGGCATAAAACAAATAATAAAGAGTTTTTTAAATGTGCAAGCAATGCAGTAAGGATGCTGTAATGTGGAAGGGTGAAGGGTTTGTTCCAAATCATAAAGAAAAAGAGTAGTTGCCCTAAATACATGTAAACAAGGGCACAACTGGAGTGAAGTTTCCCTGAAGGTGGTGCTGGTGGCAGCCTCAGTGTAGCCTCACACCCTCCACATCACCATTATTCTCTCTCGCTGCAGCCCACCCAAACATCCCCGCAGGTTACAGCCATACAGATGTTTCTTTCAGGGGCCCAGCTGTTGCACCATTCCTCCTCCAAGCCCAGTCACATTGTGAACATTCTGTGGGGCAGCTTATTGGGGCTGTTCTTGAGGAAAAGAGTGATTGTGCGTTCAGCCCTGCAGCCAATATGTGAGCTACACTCACATCGCCAGTGCAGCTTTTCCATTTTTGGCTCTACCCTCCTCAGACTTGTGTAATCTAAAATTCAAGCTTTTAAGCTTTAGCCATTACAACCAACACTAAAACACATCCAACAACCTCTTAATATCTATGAAGTTCTTTCAAGTAAATCCAGCATTTCTTGAGAAGTTAAAACTGGTTGTTTTGTGATGATTTGGAACTGAAAACAGACAGCCTGGGTAACTGGAACTTAAAAATGCAAAATCAACAGTGAATCCAGTTTAGCTTTTGGCATTGTATTGTGTTTGTCTCAACAGTAATAACAGTTATTATGTTTTAAAACAAATATGTAGCAAACAAACAGGTCAGATGTTGTTCAAAAAGTGAAAGGTAGTGTATTTTTTTCCACTTGTTTGACAAGGTGATTCATTTACACACTCCTGTTAAAATCACAGGGTGATTTTAACAGGAGGAGAAATTTGGGGCTGCCTGAGATGGATAACTGGGTCAAGTTACCCTCTGGAAAAAGTCAGCAAAACAAAATGTGAAACAGAGGAATCCACTGCCTTTACCCACTGAGCTTCATGCAAATCTGCTCTGGAAACTCGGTTATGTCTCATTTTCTAGGGCTTAACCACAGTAGCAGGCCTGCAGGGATGTACTTTCACCAACACCTTAAGCAGCCTCTGCTGCTGAAATGAAACCCCAGAGTCTCTTCCCTCCACTCCCATGCCCCACTCTTCCTGCCCCCTTGCCACTCATCTGTGAAGCTGATCTTGGTAAAGCTGAGCCATGGTTTGGCTGGTTTGGCTTTGGAGGTTGGCAGACTTCATCAGCTGGCTGTGCAAATGCTCCTGCTGGCACAAGGAGGGAGTGGAGGGGGAGAAAAACGCGAGAGCTGTGTGGGACTGCAGCAGGGTTAGCTCTGCTTGCAGCTAGAAGAGGCAGCCAGGCCAATTTACTGGCTTGCTGCTGCCAAAAGCATCAGTCACACACCCTCCCTCCCCCTCTCCTCTACACCTGTCTACAGCTGCAGAGCCAGGTCCTTCTTGCCTGTGCATCCCTAAAGTCCAAGTGACCTTGCAGTGAGCCAGCTCAGCTCATTAAACCGTGGGACAGCTGTTGTGTTTTAACTGCATGGGAGCTGGAACAGCTCATGGAAGGATCAGAGGAATACAGAGCCAGGGCAAGAGATGTGGAAGGAGTGCATGGCCAGCAGCAGGGAGACAGGCTGAGGAGGACAGAAGAACCTCCCCTCCTTTCAGCAGCAATGACCTGTTGGTTTGGCTCAACTGGATCTCCTAACTTCACTCATGCACTGTTTTGGGCAGCAGCACTGGCTTATGTCAGCTAAAAGTGTTGTGAAACAACATCCTATGTCTCATTTCAGCCATGCAGGTAAACAAGACTTCACATACCTACAGTTAAGAATATGCTGATACACATTTTGCATTAAAGCCCTATCTCAGGAGCCACATATACTTTCACAGGAAGCCCAACAAATGGCCTTCAGAGAGGTTTGCTGATCTGCATTTCAAAACTGTGGACCATTATGCCAGCAGTAGTTCTCTCCCAAACGATAGCTTTAAGCACTTGTTATTGATTTAAATTTTCAACTAGTTTGTTTTGATTCAAAACATCATTACACCTACGACTTCATTTGTGCTGAGTTACTGTCCAAGCCTTCACATAAATTACTTCATCAGCTTGCCAGAAGTCCCAAGGCTGTGGTTCCCTGTGCAGACACTGAGACTGCAGGAACTCCCAGCATCCCCCTTCTGTTTGTCCCGATCTCAAGCTGCTGCATCCTGTTCCTTCAGCTTTGCCACTTATGGGGCTATGCTGCAAAGTGGATATCCAAACTCAGGCACAATAGAAATATTTCAGCTGCCCCCCTTTTATTTTTGGGGGGAGGTAGTGCCTCAGGCTGTAGCTTCAGCAGTAATACTGGCTTACTGGATAGCTGAACACCATCATTTCCCCCAGCACACACATACACAGACACACACACACAGAGTTTATACCTGTCCACATTTCACTTACAGCAGCCTTTCCCTTGTGCCAGTGTACAGCTGTGTCCAGGAATGGGAATAAGGGACCTAATCAAGCTGTAAGGGAGAAAAAGAACTAAAGGCACTTAATTCCCTTCTCTGCTTCACAGCAAAGGTACACAGATAGTGTGATATGCTGATCTGACTGAGGCCATAGTTAAACAGATATTTGCAGACATTTTCCTTACAGAGATCCCTACTGTTCTTTTTGCTTCTCCCCTGGCATATTCCCATCCTTGTGCATTTTCCTGCATTGTGCCAGAACACAGGCAATTTGATTTCTGTGTTAAAGTCTGTAATAGCATATAGCTCTAAGAAACAGAAACTCTCCATCCACTTCGTTATTTATGCAAGCATTTTGTATTTTTAAATAAACCAAGGTTTAAAACAGCTCCAGAACTCACCCAAACAGTCACAGAACAACCAATAGCATCCAAATCTGTAGCAACCTTCATAAGAAGATCATCCAGCATGAAATAGAGAAGCTACTGAGTAAGAGCAAAGCACCCTCTGCACTACCAACAAGCACAACAGGCTGTCCTGGGTGCCCCAGGCATTATTGGCTTTGGCAGAGCCAGACCATGCCAGATCCAAACCAGTTAAACTGGCTCCAGAAGCACTGAAGGAGCCCAAAGGCAGGTAGTTGTTCACCTGACTGGGATGGATACAGAAGTAAAATAGTGTCAGAGGTTCTTTCCCATTGCTGCTGTCAGTTTTGATTACCGAGGTTGCTGGCCTGACAAATATGACTGGAAAGTGTGTGAGCCTTGGAGATGGCAATTCTGCCACATCCAAATATCCCAGCCCTGGTGAAATCTGCAGTGTGGTAGGCAGGTTCTGCCTAGCACTGGTCTGTCCACTGTGAGAGCTGTGTACCCTGATGATGAGTTGGCCAGCAGTGTTTTGGCAGTGCATGTGAGGTGAAGGGATTGCAGTTATCCGAGGAACGCTGCTGGCTATGTTGTGTCTGTGATAGTTTTGCTGCTGCTGAAATAGGGTTCCTGGTCTGATAAGGAAGAGGTGGGGCATGTAATTAAGCAACCAAGTAGCTGGGAGCAAGTCTTGGGGTATTTGTGTAATGCTTCCTTGGGTGGACTGTACCTGCTTGGGAGAAACAACTTCTGCTCTTTATTAAACGAACAGTAAAGATAATTTACATGTCAACACCGTTAACTATTTCAGCAGTAGGGAGGAGATAAGGTCACAGACCTGCCCAATTAACTGTGAGCAATGTCTCATTTTGGTGCCACAGTTCGGTAATATTTGGAGTTACCTTGATTTCTGTGCCTCTGAAGAAAAAAGTTCAATGGAACTCAGAACATATTCAAGCCAAATCAAGATGCCCAGGCAAGTAAAGCAGCAACTCAGCCTACTGCCTTTTCATGAACCATGTGACTAGGGTTCAGTTTAGGAGAGGGCCTTAAAACAGAGTGGTCAGCTCATCTGTGGACTCCACTGCTGTCAGAACAACTTTGCTTTGTTAAACCTTCCAAAAATGTTCAGTTTGTGGAAATTAAATTCACAGCTCACCACTGCTGCTCACCTGGTCTCCCCACTTTCCTCACAGCAGCATGATCAGTCTCTACTTGCTGCTCTCCTCAGAGCTTGTCAGACCCATTTCCTAGGCCAGTTCAAATCACCAATAGAGAAGAAAAGGTTAAAAAAGGAGGTGTCTAGACTTTTTCTAGTAGTCTGAACAGTAGTCTTTTCAAGTAGTCTGAACAAATAGTATAACAGCATGCAGCATATATCAGAAGTGATTCAAAAGTAAGGACACAACACACGTTTGAGAGCCATGGAAAGTGGAGTTAGTTCCCAATAATTATGTTTCTACTGTGCAGAGCCCATTAAGTGGTAAGATTCCCCTTTTTCTTTTTATCACCTTCCCCAAACTAGTCAAGTTTTGCCTTCAGTGCAATAATAGAGTGGTTATTTTGTTGCTTGTTGGTGAGTAAACTCCAACTTGGTCTAAATTTCTGATACTGACTGGGCAATTTCATTAGCACGGTTATGGGATTAGAAAATTAGGCTGAAGCTAGCTAACATGTTCTCAAAAATTAGTATTTTATCCATGTCTAGACAAGCACATCCAAAGAGTGAGGGATTCCAGAGGCTCATATGCTGACTTTACCAATAAATAGGTGATAATCCACCGAGTCATGCTTTTGCATCCCCAGGCACAGTCAATGAGAAAGATGGTATTAGAAAGTGATCAGTGAAGGTGACAAAAGCAATTTGCAAATTCAAAAGAAACTGGTGCCAGTAAGAGGGAAGAATTTTGAGGAACTTTAAAATATTCTAACAAATCCACTGTAGAATAGTTATTTAGGATCCTAAATGATACAGATTCACAGAACCATGTGGATTTTGCAGAAACACTGGCATTGTTTTCCTCTGCTCCTGCCACTGACTGTTCCTCCCACACCACAGTAACCCACTGATGCAGGTAGGATATTTGATCTGTTTTAAGTAACACAAATGCAGATCTTGTCAGGTATTCCAAAAAGCTGCATTTGTTCACTGAGCTGCCTCATGAGAAGGGGGGTGTATTTCCTAACCACTTCATTTCACAAAATGACAACCTTGCAATCAAGACAAAGCCATTGCTTATACTGGGCAGCAGGACACATTGCTTACATGAAAGGTTTTATGTCAAAATACTTAAAATGACTGGACATAATTTCTGAAGAAACAAAGGCACAGGAAATTCTTCCATCCCTAGCTTGCAAGAGACATGTGCCACTTTTCAGTTAAGGTAACTATGGAGCAGTGGTTTCTTTACCTCCAGCCTTGCTTCTCAAAATAGTCTTCACAAGCTGCTAAAGCAAGAGAAAAAAAGCTTGAGGCTGATACAACCTTTAAGTAACAACCAGTTCAGCTTTGGGAAGTTTTCCAACTCCTATTTGTTTTTTAAAAGTATTGTTCACATTTTCAGCCCTTTTGTCATCCTTCTTTGTCCCATTCCTGTTTATTCCTATCTCCACTATCTTTCCTGTCCCACCCCAGGTGCCCCAGTTCTTCAAGTGAAACGGTGCCCACCTTGTGTTTTCCCTGCCCCAAGTCTTTGCATGAAACAATATATAGCAGTGTGTGTGCAGGCTTCATCCAGGCAATCCTGCTGCCCATGTTCTAGCAGGAGCCCCCAGCATCTCTAGCTGGTTCTCTGCACTCCTCAGAGCCTCATCAAAGCACTGCCTCCAGGCCCTTCCCTTCATTTCCCTAATACCTGCATCTTCTGCTTGCTAAGGCACCTCCTGAGACAACCACCTCTTGCCCTACAGCCTTGCCCTTCAGAGCAGCCTTCCACAGCTGCCCTGCCCAAACCGGTGAGCCTGGGCTCCCGCAGGAAAGGAAGAACCACCGGGCTGCCATGGCAGCAGCGTGGCTCACCCTGGGCCAGGAGAGGGAAGGGCACAGAGGAGGAGAAGGAGGCAGTGTTTTGGATGCCCTTGAAAGCAAAGGCTTTTTCTGTGAGCCACGTTATTCCCCAATATCAATTTAGTATGCTATCTACTGCCATACACTCTCCAGTCAGCTGCCTTTCCCTTTTCTCTCTTCCCTCTTCTCTCCCCTCCCAGGACACTCACGTAATTTTCTCTCCCTCTTTAAAGCTTCTTCAAATATTAGTCGGACCTCCCTGGAGAGGTGACACCCTGGCCCAAAAGAAGTGCAAGACTGAAATACACAAAAGATCAGTGTCCTGCTGGGAATATGCATGGTTGCCCTTAGCCAGACAGTGGCCTGGCACTTATACCTATGAGATTTGTATCACTTTGTCATAATAATTTCCCTTTTATTATCAGAATAATATCCTTTTAAAAAGGCCCCAATCAGAATCTGAAAAATGAAATGGGAATATTACTTTCAGTTACTACAGAGTTTTCACTAAGCCAGCAAAATAGTAATTCTGTGCTGGGTAAGTGAAATTGAAATCACCCACTTAGAAAAGGCAATTGCTTCTGAAAACTGAAGAGAAACACTGCTTTTAACAAAAATGCCATCTACAGAACACATCTTTGTTACAAACTCACTAAATTTACAGGAGTCAGACCCCTATATTTCTTCATGGGTTGGAGGAGAGATGTTACCACAAGATTTGAGACCATAAAGGTGAATGCCAGGAAATGTATCAGTAATTAATCTTCCTTCCTTTTCTCCCACATTACAAACTCCCCTAGTTCTTCTGTGTCAGCTATCTTTGTGATGCTCACAACAAACTTCTCCCTTGGTTATATTTCTGTGTTCCCGTAGAACATTAACAAAACTTCACGCTTTTCCTGAGAACACTGTTAACAGTTAATTACTCATGGTAATTACTACTCCAGTGAAGTGTTTGCTTTACTAGGCTCTACAAAGATACATTTTAAATGCTTTAGGATAAGCTAGTTGCAAAGAGAATTTTGTTGTTTGTTTGGGGGACGCTTTTTTTATCAATTCTATAGTTTGGTATGCAATAAGGCAGATAGGTTTAGCCTGGTGAACATGGAAAACCTGAACAGACTATTCCCATTTCCCCTACAAATCTCTTTTTAAAGCAAAGAACAATGGAATGTAATTTCTTGTTAGAAATAATGGATATTAACTTTAAAAAAAATTCTTTTTGAGTCAAAATGAATAGAATATGCCCCTATTTTTCCAGCCCTGTGATAATATTTTTCACCTATAACTGCCACTAGCGTTGCTAGAAATCACAGAATTCTTCTGTATCCTGCAGAAAGTTACCCTCATAGGGCAACACTTCACAACTCTTACTCTGCAAGTCACCAGTCCCATCCTACAAAGCATCAGTTATATTGATATCAAAAGTATAAGACAAGCTTGAATCTCCTATTAAAGACGAAAACACCTCACAGGAAAATTGTCAACTCCTTACTGTTCTAGCTCAGAATGTATTCCCAAGTCTCAGTCCACTGACAGTCAAAAATGTTTGCAGTATATAATGATATTGCCTGTAATATCTGTGAGATAAATTTTAACCATTTTTTAACCTAAGGACCGTTCCTGTATTAATCAAAACTCACACACAACCTCATTGGATGTTATTCCTGAGGTGAGATGTTATAAATGCAACAACTGAAGTAGAAAGACCAAATGATTTGTCCACAATTATTCATTAAATCAATTGCAGAGCTGATGTTGGAAAATAAGACCTCCCTGGGTCCCAAAAACATGTCCTAATTGCAAATCATGATGACCTGCCCATGTTTGTCATGCAGGAATGATATAACCATACAGATTTGGACATGACTTTAATCTGACTGCAAAAGAAATGGAAGCCAAACTTTCTCTGGGGAGTTTTCCAAGCACAGAAGTTTCCTGGTAAAACTATTAATCCCTTATATTTAAAAAAAACCCCAACTGTGTATTGCTGTACTATATCAAGGTAAAATGTACACAAACTGCGTTTTCAGTGCAACAGAAATACAGTTAACACAAACCTCAGTGTGATCACCAGGCTATAAACTGGTGCAATGAAAACAGATCAGATTCATTTTCTTTCTGCTTTTTAAAAAATTATTATTCATTTATTTTTATATGTCTGCTAGGTATTTGGTTCCCTCTCTAAAAAAGTTCTGATCTTTTCAGACTCTTATTCAAAAATCTTTCTATAATAATCTCTTGAATTCCATCTGTTTCTGCTGTGCTTTGCAATATAATAAACTAAGGTTTGCAAGAAGAGGTAATGTCTTTTATTAGAAGAAGTGTTAGGGATGGGAAAATCATCCAAGCTTTCACATATAAAAGAGAGGACTCCTTTTTGATGTAGACAGTATTAAAATTGAGCAAAGGCTCCCAGGTGAGTATCAATGAGTTAAAGAAGGAATTAAAATAAGTTTGTTTATTGAGAAGCCTTGAATTACGTTTTATTTTAGAAAATTCGTATTTAAGCAAGCCTTCACAAAAGCATTAAGTAGTGTGAACTTTACCAACACTTTTTGTTAAAACTCTTAATCCACACCCACATCAAAACAAAGACAGACGGCTGAGCTCTTTACATATGAGAAGGTGACTTTTCACACATAGCCTTAACAGTAAACCTTTTGCCTTTTTTTCACGGAAACACAAAGCTCTGAGATAATAAAGTTGCCTTAATTTACATTTCTCCCAAGAAGTGGAAATTACAAAACTACAGACAACAAACATTGGCTAATCAGTCTAGGGAAAAAGGTCCAAAGGGAAAACTCAGAAATGGGTTTGTTTAAAAGCTACAACAGGCAGCAAGGACTTTGAGCTATGAATGCTTTTGTTTTGCTAATCTACCTAATGTTCTATTGAAAAAAAATAAATCCTTGAATGAATGATTCCGACTTTGTTCTAGTGTGAACTGAGTAGCAGCTTCTTTAAAACATTCCAATACTTAGTTTGTATTTAAACAATTCTTCCCGAAGACCTTTTCTCAAGCAGGTCTTTATATGGGAAAAACAACTGTTGATTTTGTAGTCATCATGTGAGTAACTTTAATAAAAGTCAGCAGGGCCTTGCCTACTGTGAGATTTTTTTGAACCTGTAACCCTTAATCAGGATTGCTGTCAGCTGTAGAGCCTGAGGAAGCTGTCATACAGACAATATTCAAATGGAGCTGCGTTTTTCCCACAGCGCTGTTGGAAGGAAACCCTTTTTTGTTCGCAAAGCCTGAGAGACGTCGGGATCCTGAACTGGAAACAGAGGGAAGAAGGGTCTCCCAGACCGATAAACACTTTCCAAGTGCAGTGTGTCCCCAGAGCTGGAGCTGCACAACACCAACGATTTTTAAATATCTTTCCCAAATATAGGTTAGAAGTGCTAAGAATTTGTGGGAAAGTTTTCCTTCGGAGTAGACCACGGCTTAATGTTTATTCATACGCTGTAGTAAGCAAATGAGAAACTAAGCACTTTGTAAATGCTGCATCATTTTGACTGCTTGATCCACTCCACTGACAGAACAGTTTGGCATAATTGCTGGCATACATAATATTTTCAAATGACAATTCTCCAAACAAGTCAGGGCCTGAGCTAACAGCAGTGAAAGGTGAGGAGATGCTGCCTACATGTTGAGCTGAATTCTAGATTATTAAATGCCACAAACAATTAAGATTTATAGTTGATGTCCACAACATAAATGCATTCCTCTGCCTTCAGTACTTTCAGTTCCACAGCAGGTACTGCTATCCTGTCTTCAGCTGTAGTTTTAGATGTGAAAGTTAATTTCTCTGCTCTACTCTTTCCCTGCCATTTGATCACAGCTGTTTTGAAACAGGCCCCAAACACTTTCAGTGCTGCCTCTACCTGCAGTTTTGATATAACATTGGTAGTACTGCTCATGCTGTTGCTTCTGAGTCATGCCAGGAGTGGAGCAGCTCCAGCTCCAGGCTGCTGAGCATCTTCTCTTGTAAATCAGGCAGGATTACACATAGAGTTGCCTTGCTAATGAGAAAAACACTTCATCAAGAGTGACTGGTAGAAGACAATGGACAGCACTTTAAAGAAATTCAAGAGACAACAAAGTATGGCCAATAACAAAGGCCTAGGGCTTTCAGCAACCTTTCAGTACTACACTGATGTTAGAACGCTGTCATGGGATTAGGATGGAAACATTTTCAAATATAGCCTATTTTGTTTTGGCATCTCAGTGTTTGGCTATCAAATTCCCAACATTCAGCTGCCACCACAGTTAAAGAGTATCTTTTGTAGAGGCAGTCAGACAAGGAAAAATACAGTGACAGCAACAACACTGACAACAAGAGGGACCCACAGAGCAGAATGCTGATCTATACACCTGTAGTGCCTGCAGATAGTCTGGCTCAGAAGAGAGAAACAAACCTACAGCTGAGTGTCAGCTATGAGCAGCCTGTAGTTGCATGAGCAGCAATGTGCAGCTAGTCAGAGTCCCTGCAGGGTTGAGTTGCACAGACACAGAGGAAAGATATCTGTCTGTAAAAAGGAGCCTGCATGGTACAAATGATGAGCTGTTCTTAATGTGTCTGCTTATACCTGCTTTCAGAATAAAAGCTTGGTACTGAAAGTATTTCCCCTATTGCCAGAAAGAAGCACTTTTCATTTTTGTCCTAAATTTTCCAAAGGTATAATGCCTACAAAATTTGCCAATACATAAAACAGGTTCTGAAACCTTAATTTTTTTTCCATAGTAGGAGAAGATCCAGCTTTCTTATCGTGTAATGCTGTTTGGAACAAGAAAGTCTTGTAAGCAGTGATACCATAACACCATAATGCAACACATAATGCAATTTTAGGTCCTTTGAATGTTTGAACTCTATTACATAGGCCAGCCAGGTAGTTACTACCAGTGCTCTCTGCTCCACCTGGTCAAACTTGTGTTATACTAAGATTATCCTACCTGGTACCTCTTAGGGGGTCTGCCACAGCCTCTTGCTCTGGTTGGTAACATCACACATTGCCTTCCCAGCAAACCCTGTGGCATACAGCTATGTTTTTCTCTCCAAATCTAAGTTTCTGACAGAGAACAACAAATAACCAATTACCTCTCAGGAAAATCTGTGACCAGTCTTCCACCTGAGTGATTTTTATTTTTTTAATCATGCTATATTTTCAAAGTACTCTTCATGAGGAGAAAGATCAGAAGTATTTTAAAATCTCTTTCATCTTCCAGGTCTCACAAACTAGAGAAGATAGGCAGTCACAGGCTTTGGGAATCCACAAAATGCTAGCCTTTACTTCCAGCTGATACTTCATCTTCCTACTTTGACTACTAGCAAAGGTAATAGCTGTGATGCTAGTTGTAATGATTTTGCTGCCAGACGAAAAAAGCTTCCACAGCAGCACATCCAGTTTGAAGGCCAATATGATCTAATCAATAATACATTAAAAAGATACCTATATGGCTAAAAGAACACTAGGATTGACAGCTTTCTAGAGACGTCTTCCAGACCGTATTTTTTCTTGCCCAAATTACAAGTTAAAGTCATGCTATGCAGCCATTTCTCCTAAATAAGCAGCCACTGATGGTGACACCTTGAGAGGTACTGCCAGCACCCCTATACAGAAGTCATGGCATGCCCACACCCTCTTTGTTCACTGCACACCCACTGGGACTCTTGGGATTTAAGTACCACAGAGGAATCAGTCGGATGCACCTGGAACAAGAGTACTCCAGATGAGCAGCTGCTTGCTGGAATCCTGATACCTCCCACTTGAGCAATAATACATCTCTCCCCTCCCTGTGGTTACAAAGCTAAAGGCACAGTCTGAGAATGGGAGCTTTTTGTTTTACCACAGTGGTGGAATTCTGGTTTCAGGCTGAACCCCTCTCCTCACGTAAACCACGATTATTTTGCAATGATTATGGAGAAGGTAAAGGACAGGCCTGTTGCATTAATACATAAGAGATTTTCCCTTTGTCATTAGGAGTTTGGAAAAGCTGAAGGGTTACTGAACTTCTTGAGAATAACTATCAAAAAATCTCTTTATTTTTTGTCCTAATGGAAACAAAATCATTATGATCCCAGTGTCTCTCTGCATGTCCTTCTCTCAACCTGGATACCTTTTGCATCCATGCAGCTGGATTTGATAAAGCATAGAGGTCTCAAGGCAATTAGATTCCTACGAAGTTTTGTACAGAAAGGGAATGCACAAAGGGCAAAGACTCTGAAAATATTTCTCTATGTGTGCCTATCAGGTATGTGTCAGGGAAAGGCAGAAGCATAATATTAAACATCTGGGAATCCACAGAGTCCTCCTTTGTGGATATTATCCTGAGACTATGAGCAAAACAAAACTCAGTCAGACCTTGCACATTCTTGGACACTCGGTCAAACAACAAGATGCAAATGGACCGGAAAACTGAATACATCCCTAGACCAGCCCATCTCATTCCAGTGCTTGGCCTAAATAACAGAGTCCTTGTTTTCCTGGGTTTTGACCTTGAACAGTCAAGTTTATCTTGCTGGGTTCTGTTTGGCCTTGGTACACCAGCTGTCTGAAAGAATTTCCAAATCCCGTACGTGATGACTCTGTTTGTCCTGGCACATCATACCCTGACCTGACATCTGAATGGGGCAACGTGGGTGAACTGTTTAGAGTGCTCCAGTACACTGCTGCAAGGGGCACCTGAATTTCCAGCTCCTTTTGAACGTGATGGCACACAAGCTCAGAGAATTAACAAGCAATCTGTTGGCTTAATGTCTTTAACCTAAGCATTTCTGACTGGCCACTGCTGCTCTGAAATGGAAGTTAGGCTACATGTGAGCAGTTCTTATGTTCAGGTTTTCTAACTGTGTTCTAAATTACTTCCTAGCTCTTCATCAACCTTTAGGTTTAGCAGTACTGTCCAGAGTCATAGGCTGTGTCCAGCTCTGGGTGCCCCAACATCAGAAGGATATGGACCTCTTGGAGTGAGTCCAGAGGAAGGTAATGAAGATGATCAAAGGGCTGGAGCACTTCTCCTGTGAAGCCAGGCTGAGAGAGCTGGGGTTGTTCAGCATGGAGAAGGCTCCAGGGTGACCTCATTGCAGCCTTCCAGCATCTAAAAGGGGGCTTATAAAACAGATGGAGAGCAACTTTTACATGAGTAGATAGTGATAGGACAGGTGGAATGTTTTACACTAAAAGAACAGAGATTTAGATTGGATGTAGGAGGCAATTCTCTGCTCAGAGAGTGCTGTGTCACTGGAACAGGTTGCCCAGAGAAGTTGTGGATGCCCCATCCCTGGAAGAGTCCAGGTGTTGGTTGGGGTCCCTGAGAAACCTAACCTAGTGGGTGGCCTCCCTGCCCATGGCAGGGGTGGATGGAACTAGAAAATCTTTAAGGTCTCTTCTCCCTCAACCATTCTACACATAATTGATGCATGCTTGATAAAAGATAGTGTTGCTCTATGTGATGGTGGAGGTTAGGAGAGAAGAACCTTTCCAGAAGGTCACTGTTGGTAAACGACCTAGGCTTTGAGCTAATATTTGTTGCTCGCATAGATTGGGAGTTTCCATTAATATCTCTCTTCCTTTTAAAATCTACTTTATGCAAGCAAGTAGAAGCTTTTAATCAGGCAAGGCAATAAAACATGGGCAAAGCATGGACAACACTGTAGGACTGCACGGGAAAAGCGAATAATGCAGCTATTCTGGAATGGTGGTGTCAGCCTGGAATGATTCCCTACTGTGACATTTTTATTCCACAAAATCATTGATTTATTTTGGATGACAGTACACATATGCACAATTATTCTGAAGAGCTATTCTGGCCAACAACACTAGGCAGGCAAGCACGAAGCCTGATTTTCAGAGCCATAGGCAGTTTTATTGCTGTCCAGGTCACTTCAAAATCTGTGAGAAAATCATGGTTTCAGCCTCTCAAATCCCAACACAAGCTAGAGCAGTATGAAGTATTTTCATTTATGTTAGCAGAATTTTATTTCAACCTCTTCAAAAACATAAAATCCCTTCTTAAAACCTATTAGTTTTAAATGCAGATTAAAAGTGAGAGAAGATGAACTGAAAACATTCATAGATTTTCCTCTTCATGTTTTAACTTTGATATACTTCAGTTAATATTTTATACTGAAAATAAAAGTGATTGTATCTGTGTATGTGTGAAAGAGTACAGACTTTCAAGAGAACTTAATCTTTCTGACAGTTTTTTCATCAGGTCTCTGAATAGGCCTAGAACCTTGAACGATTTTCAGCTGCTGAGCCACAAAAATGCAGGAACTTGTGGAATTCGAAATGTGTCTGGGTGGCTTCCAGAGGGTCATACAGAGATAAGGAATTAAAACCAGCAAATGGAAGTTTTCTGGGCAGATAGCTACCCAGCCATAAGGAATGTTTTGTGAATCTGCAAATAGGGAGGCTGATCTAGACCATTATCAGCAATTAAAGAGGAACCATCTGTGCCTGTACAAGGTCCACGTACAGAAATATCTGGAGAAGTTTGCAAAGTCACTGTTGTGTGTTGGCTTTGAATCCTATCAGCATTGATTAAAATATCAATATTGTTAAGGAGCTTATCACTGCTACAGTTATCAGTTTTAGTCGGGACATAATAAAATTTTTTGCTACTTACTCAGGAAAGTGAACATGCTGGACTTTAGCCTACAGGGTATATTCTTTCTAAGTTCTAACACCATATAGACAATGAGTTTTAAAAGCCACATGAATAAGTCAAGGGTTGAAGAGATAAACAGAAAAATACCTGTCATAAAGAACCCATATGCTCATGTTGTTCTAGATATATATATTCTTCTCAGAGGCCACAGATGTATTTATACCAGAATTTCTGTGACTATCAAACAATTTTCATCTCTTTCATAAATAGGTATCTTCACTGGTTTTGAAAAAATGAAATAAAGAATAAAATAATAGTAGATGCAAATGCCACAGCTAGGTATAAACTCCTCTGTATTTGTGTACATATTCAAAGGTGCTAAGCTTTAACTTTAGAGCACTAGAATGGTTATATTGTTTCCATTACCTGCAGCACATAACCAAACCTCAGCAGTAAGGTTAAATCTGTGATAGCCAACCAGACATTCCAATATTTTTAGATGCACAACTGAATTAAAAATAATCTCAAGAAGCTCTTACAAACAAGAAAAAGAAAAAAAAAAGAGCTATCAGGAGAGTGAAAGTAGATTTTGCACAGGATTAACTGCTTAGAAAGGCTCAGAGTGAAAAGGGTATTAATCCTAATGTAGCTGAGAACTCTGACTCCTATTGAGCAAATAATTTTAAAACCCTGTCTGATATTTGCTGGAGCTAATGACATTAGACTTAAAATGTTTATACTCAGATTCATAGTGTTTTCTGAATTGGCATCATTGACAGTGAGGGAATTGATTTAAAAAGAAGAGAAACAAATCCTACAATCTCCATGGATGCAAACCCTGTCTGCAGCTTACCTTTCACTTGAACTGAATAAATTGCAGAATAATCCATACCTTATTTGTGCAATTATTGAAGGTGAGCAGGGGTATCAGAAACACACATCTAGAGACAGAAATAGCTGTCAAGTCATTTAGCTGTGTCATGCAGAACTCATATACATATATACATAAATAGCTTTTTTCATGCTGATAAACATTCTTTGAAACTGCTTGTTTGCAGGGTAAGAGGAGACCTTGGCCCTTATGATTCCAAACAATTGAAAAGGCCACTAGACTGCTTCCAGTTTCATGCAGCCACAGAAATAACAGTTGCTAATAATCTATTACACTAAAATCCCTCTTGCAGCCACTTCATGGTATTCCAATCTCTACGGGACTTAGATGCTGTTTTAAGAAAATTCCTAGCTATTCTGGTTTAAAGAAAATAACTACAATATGAAATAGAAGTCTGTATTTTCAGCTGTTTCCAGATTTGACAATGTAGCTCTCTCCTCAGTGTAGTTCTTTTTGTAATAAATACTTCAGATCTTTATTTTACAGCAAGTATATTTATATTTATTCTTAAGCAATTATGTAAAAATTAACATTAATAAAGGATACTGATATCTGGGAAACATACCTAAGGAACTACTGCCTCAAGCCACCTTAGGCTGAGTATTGGCTCCAAATCTCAAAAATTACATTACCAGTGTTAATATTTTTACAAGATTTGTTATCCATTGATTATCTGGATTGAGCTGGAAGCCATTAAAAGAGGAGAAGAGGAGCTAGAAAGAAATGTTATTGCATCTTGTGTAACTCCACTTATCCCTGTATCTCTTGACATGCAGAGCACTGGAAAAACAGCCCCTTTGAAGAAAACTGAGAACTTATGTACATTGCATGTAGAGAGCAGACAAGCTGAAGAATGATATACTACTCTCTTAGAAGGGAAAAAAACCCAAAACACTGTAGTACCTAGACAAAGAAAGTTTTACAACCACAGGTGACATATACCCAGATCTATGATACACCTAAACACTTGTTGCAGGTGCAATAAACATTATGTTTGTAAGACAGAGAAGCTCCATGGCAAATTCAGTTTCTAAGTGATACAGACTAAGCAGAAAAAAAAAGAGAGAGAAAATGTAGTTGTATGGAAAAAAGGTGGTATTGCTAGCCAAAATGTGTGAGGCTTGTGGTCTTGCTAAGATTTGACACAGCAACAGTGGTGGTAAGCAGGGGGCTGAGCAAATGCTCCCTGTCACGTACAGGTTCCACTCACACTGTCACCAGAGCGACCTGATCAGAGCTCTGGTTCTCCAGTGACACCACCCAGGCTCTGGGTACCTGAGACTGGTATCCTGCTGGGATAATCACCTGCTTTGCACGTGCTGTAAATGCTGAGCTAGGCCTTCATGGCTATGTAGACATCCTTCAGGACACAACTGACTGTTTGATGTCAGTTAAAAGACAGAAGTGTATGAATGCATCTCTTCTGAGTGACTCGTATATACAGCTTAGCACAAGTTAAATTCTGGCTTAGCACAAGTGCTCCTTCTGTCATGAATTCCAGTTACTTGTCTCATTCCCTAAAGTAAGCTCTTGATTTCTTCCTGTTAGTCAAGATTGACTTGCAAGATAATTCCTTTTATTGTGGCATTCCTTAATTATATATTTTCACAGTCTTTTTTTTTTCAGAGTAGCAGCATAGAACAAGGAATCAGAGAATGCCAGAATCAAAAGATTCAAAAAATACCTCTGAGAACATCGAGTCCAACCTTTGAACACCACCATGTCACCCAGACCATGGCACATTCCTTAAACAGCTCCAGGGATGGTGATTGCACCACCTCCCTGGGCAGTTCATTCCAATGTTTAATCATCCTTTCTGTGAAGAAATTCCTCCTAATGTCCAACCTGAATGTCCCCTGTTGCAGCTTGAGACTATGTTCTCTCATCCTGAATGAAGTAACCCACACTGGTATATTTAGTTTGCCAGGTGTGTTACAAGCAACTATAATATAGTTGTCAGTTAGCTCAAATATTGTCATTTTCTCAAAGGATAATCTGCTCCAAGCACATGAATAAACTTCATCTCTAACCATGTTCAAATCTCAGTAATTATCACTCAAGAAGGGAAAGCAAGGAAATTGTCTGTTTTGTTAAGGACACCTGGAATGTCTGCCATGAATAAAAAATCAAAAAGCAAATTTTGAAGAAAAATTAGTCTGATATTATTAGACTGACACCCTTAAGGGGGGGGTATATTTAGTAAGCAGCACTACCACTATCTCCTTTCTCCTAACCAGTAGGCCTCAATTATAAAGATGAAAGCACTTAGCACTCCCTTAGACTGCAGTCACATCTCTCTTCTAACATAGTCTGTCCTCTGATGCTAGAAAAAAAATATTACCTTGTGCTCATGTGTAAAAGGCTCAACTTCCTTAAAAATTAAGCTTCGAGAGACACTTTACAGAGATAAGAGATTATTTCAGAGATACTTACTGGGCTTCCCTCACAGCAGCAGCTCTGTCCTTCCACCCACAACTATAAAAAGTGCTGAGAGTCGTGTCCTGATCACTGCTCTGAAAGTAAGGCCAATAAATAGCCCTAGGATTGGGTTCCTGATGAAGTAAACTGCTGACACACAGCAGCCCGCCTCTCCTCACACTGCTGGGACGCACACAGACGGTGAGGCAAAGTGCTGCAAAATAGCAGCTCTGTGCTCACGGACTCCCTGGTTTTCAGAATCTATTTTCCCTCAAGAATAAGGAATTTTTAATACTTGCAGCTCTTCTACTTTAAGGAGAGCATCAAGAAAGCCTGTCAGCAATTTACTGTGAGGACAGAGGGGAAGGGAATTTGATGTTTCATAGCAGATTATCACCCGCTATCACACACTTTATGTGCTGGCAGGTATCAGGCCGGAAACCAATTTGTGTTATTTTATCACAGAGCGCAAACTCAATTCCTTAACAGAATGACCACAGTGATGTAGCTGCTGAGAAGGCCATGATTTGGACTGTGCTTATTAGACTTTCATATACAAGCAATTCAGGACAACAGGAGTGAAACCTGCTTTCTGTACAACTACTTGGTATTAGCTGCATCTATGCTTACAGAAGAGAAAGCTGGCAGAGCAGTAAAAGCATATCTATGTACATTATTCATGCACATTTATCTGTCAGCAGATACAGTCAAAATCCTCTCAATAACAACTTTCAATATTGATTAAAATAGTGTGCATGCTTTACCATAACTGGAGACAGTATTTTATGCATTCAATAAGCAACACTTGGTAACTCACCAGTGATACAGACAAGTTTATTTAAAAGGAAGAGCAAGATTTTGGCTTCCTTGAAGTTCCTTTACGAGCATCATAGGAATTTTACTTCTAAACTGTAACTGCCAAGGTGCTGCAACTCTATATTGACAAGTGTCCTAATTCAAATTCACCAGACTGTATTTATTTAGTGTGCTAAAGGAGACTAATGGTTAAAGCACTCATGTCTCTTTGTGGCTGAGGGAAAGCATCAGAGCTCTATACTTCACAGATTTCTGGGAAGCTAATAAGATGTGTGGCTGAGGCTGTAAGCCAAGAAGTGGGCAAATGGCAGCAGAAAATCATTTCAAGTTACTTCAGGATCTTTGCTGAGTCATATCAGTTTCAGTGTCTGTGTGAGCAAGTCTGTGTGGATCCACATCACATTCAAAACTACTAGAAGGGATTTTTTCCTGCCTATAATATTTTTATAGCTAATTTACAACATCTGCCTGAAAAAAACACCACAGCAGATTGAAAAGTGCAGACTCAGATGGTGTGTTTGAACATCTCCCACAGCCATGATCTGAAAGATCCAAACCAAAATGCATTGCACCATTACTGAAAAGCAGTGTTCTCCTAACAGTCTGCCTGGTAGATGGTGAAATTACCACCAATATAGACAGAACCACTGTAGTATAAAATTTCTACCAATTCCATTTCATTTTTGAATGCAGCAGCTGATGAGTCTGTTATTCTCATCCATGCCTCACCTCTTCTAGGCCCAGAGAGCAGCTCAAGGCACTTCCCTTCTACACAGTGGGTGGACAGAGCACAAACTGATTTATTTATCAGAAGAAGCTCAGAGAGGCAGTTTCACACAGAGAAATGAGTTCTGGATCCCATTTTCCCTCCCTGCTCTCTTCACTGCTCCATGAAAGGAAAAGAGACCGTGCCTACCAAGCAGAGAATTATAATAACCATGCTCAGCTCAACAGTGCTTTATCATAGCTAGATTTGATCAAAAGGCCAAACTACTGCCCTGGAGAACAAAGGTGGCAGCTCTGTATCATCTGTGACAGAAACAGACACAATTCTCACTTTAGCTTTGCCTGCTTCCCGTGGGCCAGCATTGCCCCCAACTTATCTCTAGGTAGCCCTCACCTGTACTCACCCTAACCAGACAAACTTTTCCATGGTGTGAAATGGAGAGGGATAAACCTTGATTTCACTGGCACATCAAAGCAGACCTGCAACCCACCTTTTTTGCTGCAACCCTTTCAATAAATTCCAGTTTACACAGTTAACAGATGGACAGAACCAGTTCTGTCATTATTATGACAGAGCTGTGTTATGTGGTCATTTAAAATATCAGTTCTGCAGGACTTTTTATTTTACTGTGAGTTTGTCTTTTAAAAACAGTATATTGAAAATTTATGCTTGAAATATAAACCACTTTATGGGATTGTAATTTTAACAGACCTCCAAAATAAAATTTTGCTGATGGAAAAGAACAGGTCTGTGAGGGAGAAATAAACATACTCTCATGCTCACTGCTACCATTTGTATTGCCAGGGAGCTTCCTGTATCATAAAGACTTGGAACAATATGGGCTAGGAGTTAGTGGTAAAAAGATTTACTATGTCATCCTACTTACTACAACAGTGTGCTTTGTTCAGTCTAGAGGCTTCTTCCATTTCACTCAGAATATCATGTGAGCTAAAACAACTCAGGGTGAAGAAAAAATACTAGTGTGTGTGCTGCAGTTTATCCCATCTGTTTCTAATTTAATCATGCTAATTAGCTGAGCTATCATAAATACATTCTCCTTCTGCCATCGCTGTTCACATTCCCCATATTTATGTGCAGATGCCAGGAGCACTTATTTGTTCCTGCTACACGGTAAACATTGTTGTGTCAGGAGCCCTGCTGTGATAAAACTTCCCTGACAAACAGCCACCCTCAGGGAAAAAACCAGTGCCCATCTCGGTAACAAGTGGTAACAGGCTATCAGGTGGTGACAAACGCTTCAAGATTTTACATCTAACAGTTTGTCACACTTCAGCACTTCAAAGCAAAGATTTTCAGGAGCCCAAGACTAATCTTAACTATTTTTTAAAATCTTTGTTAGCATATTAACTGCACGGTTTAACTCTGTGTTATCTATTATGTGTAGGGAAACAGCAAGTGTAAGAGGAAATGTGATTACATATGGTACTTTTTTACTCTTTTACAGCCAGGTAGAGGAACAGTGCCCCTAAACTCTTGGGATCACAGACAGGAGCTGCAGCCAGTCAAAAAAAAAAATAAAAAGAAGAACAAGAGTACTCTTACCATTTTGACAGTTTGTTTAAAATCATAATTCAGTGCCATTGCTTCTACACAACAACATCTTAAACATATGTTTTGTTTGGATACAGCAGTCACAAAATTTAGCTTGAGAAACTTCACAGGAAAACATTTCATTTCTATTTCCTGTTTTTCTGTTGATGTTTCATAAACTATAATCAGGTTGTGCTTTTAAAGGATGCCTGTTGTTATAAACAGATAAATAAATAATTTAAACCAAATGTTCAATGTCAGATTTCAAGGTTTTATGCAATCCCACTGTAATCCAGGTCATGGATTTAGAAGATACACTTTCCTTACAAAGAAGTAGATTCTGCATAATTCAGAAGAGTTTTACACAGAACTGTATTCTCAGATGGATAAAGATGTGTAAATTCCTCAAAATCAAAGGGAACTGATACCCAGGAGGGCAAAGCAGACAAAACAGCCCATCAGCAACTCAACCACATGAAAGACCACAAAGAAACTCCAAAGCCACCCACGCAGCTGCCTGAGGAGTCTGTCAAGGAATGAGAGGCTCTTGTTCAGCTCCTGTTGCTGCTGGAAATGTGTTTGAAGAGCTTGGCAATACATCTGGATTTTACAAGTGGCACACAAAGATGAGAAAAATGAAATCAGATTGAATTATGTGCTGCAGTACACTGGTGGTGTCACATCTCAGTTAACTAGAATGTAATTTAATTTACAAGATAATGGAACGATCTCCTGCATTTGTTACTTCCAGAGGGGCAGCTGACAAACATCCACAGTGGAAGTACAAACTTAACTAGACAGTCACCTGAAAGGCAAAGAAGATGGGATCCTTTTTCTAGTATATTAAACTGGATTTATTTTTTAATAATATCTATTCTAGATACCTAGAAAGCCTCCATTTCTGAAAAATGAGTACCAGGCCTTGAACATCAGTTTTGTTTTATCTACGAAACCAGAAAAGGAATGGTGAAGAATCAATTCCTTTTTTCTGCATCCTTCAGAAACTACCAGTACTTTCTGGTAAAGTAACAGACTAACACAGCTATTGTATCACTTGCTTTCTACCTCTTTGGTTTATATAAAGCTGACAGAAATGCCCCAGCTTACTGTCTTTCCATCTACAAACCTGAATATATCCTTTCTCAACATTCTGCTTCCCTCAGTAAGGAAGAAAGAGGGCAAGACACCTAAATTTTCAAAATATATGTCAATAAGCGTTCCAAACAACACATCTTAAATTTTGTTCTCTGCTACACCAACATAGCTAGCTGCACTGAAATATGAGGAGAGTTTTTGACAAGAAAACACTTTTTAAAACAAATTATTTTAGCCTTCAGTTTGCTGCAGGGAGTAGAAGGGAGATTGAGGCAAAACCTGGAACACTGAAGGTGTTTGTCTTCAACACTTGTTAAATGCTCCCTTGTTTTGTTCATGTTGTCAATCTGTAGTAAAGTGAACAGGATCTTAAATACACATGGTGAAGACTGCTAACTCCTTATTCAGTCTCTGTTTAATCTTCCACAACACTTTTTGTTTAAATTTGTGAGTGACTCATAGCAATGGCTTCAGCCAAGCTTAGCACAGACAGACTTTGTGCGTGCCCACACAAATACTGATGAGTCTATTCCCACTGTTAGCTTGTAGGATTCCCACTATCACTATCTTGAGCTTTTTGAAGGAGAGATGATTCTTTGCATAGGCCTCTGCCAAAGTGTCTCATATTCTGGTGTTGGGAGTAGTTGGAGACAAAAGTCTCTATATGTTCATTTTCATTTATGAATAGTGCAGATTACTTTTTACATTAACTCAAATGAAATATTTGTCCTGTGAATTATGCTTTTATAGGCCCCTGCATAATATTCTTTTATTTACAGTGCCTTTTAAAACAAATTTATGTTTCAACAACATTCTCAAAATGAGAATCTATTCACATGCCATTGCTCATTTTTCCACACAGTTAAGAGACTTCTGTGACTTCCCTCCTCATCAGACCTCTGCTCCAGGCCCTTCCCCAGCTCCACTGCCCTTCTCTGGGCTGGCTCCAGCACCTCAGTGTCTTTCTTTAGTGAAGGGCCCAGAATGGGACACAGCACTCAAGGTGTGACCTCACCAGGGACCAGTACAGGGAACAATCCCTGTCCCTGCTCTGGTCCTGCTGGCCACACTTTGCTGATCCAGGCCAGGGTGCCCTTGGCCTTCTTGGCCACCTGGGCACAGCTGGTTCATGGTCAGGTGCTGTTGAGCACCCACAGTTCCTTTATTGCCAGCAAGATTTCCAGCCTGTACCTTAAAAAGCCCAAGTGATCATTATAGATACAGAAATGGTTCTACTCCAGCTCACTTTTTTTGTGATGGATTCTTCTCTTCCAGTGACACAGTTTTAAGCCACATCTGTTTTGTCATCAGGCCTGTTTCCTGGCTGCTCTAATGCCTATGCCAAGCCTGAGGGAGGCTGTGGAAATGCACACCTTGGGGCAGAGTAGGATCTTTCCTTTTGGCACCACCCCTGAGTTTAGGTTAGTGCAAGAGATCCTGGCACCACACTTGAGGATTCTGATGGCCTATTATTAAGTGCACCAGCAGTAGTGAAGAGTAACAGGGTTTAGTTTGCTTGAAGTTTCACAGCAGTTCAACAGAGTGCTCTGAAACACTCTTGTGTATTTAAAGGTCTAAGAGCCAATCAGTTCTTAATCCTGCCTTTTAAGTCTTTAAATATGCAAGGCTGTGTCATATACTGAGGCACCATGGGAAAGCATATACAGTTTAGGATCAGGATAGGGTTGAATTAATGAAATTTGACATCAAAATTGAGATGGAGAGTTGCCTATATTGGAATATCATCCTAAGAGCTTTTGCATTAGTTTTGATTAGTTTTGCATTAGTTTAGTGCACAAACCCTGTGCACCTTTTACTGGCTTTCTGTTGCATTGAGCTGCATCTGATAACAGGATACTTCTAACTCAAGACCTGCCTCACAGTGAAAAGCAGACTTGTTGAGCTTGTATTCAGGGAATGAATTGAAGTCAGGTGTTTTCCTGAAGAAACTTGGTGGTGACAGCTCTGATTTCAAGTTACACATTTCAGGACTTTTTCTTGGCATTTATACAGGTAGACTAGGGCTTTCTTTGTCTGTAAGGAGACTACTATCACCTACAGGTCCTGTAGTGGACTTGGAGAACTGCAGATTTTCCTGTGTTTAGATGCAAGATCTAAGGCAGATAAATTCTGAATGGGTAAACCTTAATTTCTGGTTCTCACTTCACCTTTTTTTAAAGAAGGCATTTGTTTCTCAGATTTCATCTAAGACTACTATAATTTTCTCTGTATTTACAAAGAATAATTTTTTAAATCCAAGTCATTCTAGTTAATCTTTAGTTACAATTCTTACCTAAAAATCCTACCCTTTGATTTCATAACCAAATTAGGCTGATCTAATCCCTTTTGTGCACAGCTAGAAGACTCCACATGTACCAAGAGATGCATTTTACAATTGACCAGCTAATTAAGATCTTTGAGTGTACGGTGTCAGTAGGTCAGCCTAGACCTCAGGGCAGCAAATATGACTCATTTCTCTTCTGATTATATCATACTTTTTTCCTGTTTTCAGATCTATTTCTACAGCAATCTCATTGACAAATTGATTAAAATTTGAGGGAACTAGGCATTACATAAGTAAGATTAAATACTACATAATGTACCATAATTTACAGGCAGTGACAGTCAGAGAAATAACTGGAAAATCTGCTTAGTTCCTCCCATTTATTGTAATCTATATTACAGTGCCAACTTGTAAAATGAGAGGTGGAAGATACTGCTGCCCAGGGATGGAAATATTTCTTCTGTTCCTGTTCTGGTATAACCCATCAAACACCAGGATAGAACTATAATTTAGATGCCTTTCACTGCCAGCTATGTTCAGTGATAGTAACCAAAGTGGTTAAAAATGATCCAGTTCCTTTCCTAGATGTTTTTGAAATAAATTATCTTACAGGTACTTAAATCTATCCATTCACCTAAACTTTGGATGAAATTTGGCAGCTTCCACATTCAAGCATCCTTCAAGCTTCTGAGAAGGCTGGAAGAAGTTCACAGTACTGTTTGCTGCTAATGCTGTAACACGAAATAAGTTCTGGGCTTCACATCAGCCGTAATGTCTCATCACAAACAATGGGACCTAGTGAACGAAGAAAGAAGTCATTTCAAATAATATTTGGGTTCACATGATCCAAATGGCTACCAGATGGGGCTCTGAGCTGCCTGGGGATCTGCCTGGGGGGGTGGGAGTTGCCCATGCACGGTGCAGAGGGATGAATGGGCTCTCTGTGTCCCCACTGCCCCGAGTGGGAAATCTGGCTGATCACATCTGGTGGGAGCCCTGAGGTGGGCCACTGGAGTGGACATCAATAGGGAACCCATGGGCAGAGGGGCTGACAATGCTTCCTAAGCTGTCAAGTAGTTCCTTAACTGTCTCTTTTACATGATTTATTAATTCTCTGGCATTAGGCAGCAAGCTTTGCAGCTGGAGAGAGGAGAATATTTTCAGTAGCTGCATGGATTTTTAGTGCTGTTGGCTTCAAAAGTCCTTTCTCAGTGAGAAGTAGAGTTACAACAAAGGGAATGTGAAATGAATAAAATGAATGAAATGTATTTTTAAGTTTCCAGTTATCAGAATATCATATACCTAGAAAACCACACTAAATTACTAATCTATAATACAGGGAATTTGAACAGTAGTTACAATATTTGTATTTTTGGTGTATCAGGTTTAGCTGTGTACCATACAGCTAAAATTACAGCTAATTTTCTGATACTTGAAACATTTGTTTGCCAAGATGGCAAATGGATGTTTACCAGTACTGAACTTAAGAATAAAACACAAATTTATACATCGGGCTAAATAAAATCTATAAAACTTCCTCTCTACAATTCATACATTAATCATGAATCTCAAAGCACTTGAAAAAGTAGAACTCACAGCTAATATTCACTCACAGCTTTTGTGTGTGAAACCAGCTGTTCTAATTAGCTACTTCATTTGGAAATTAAATCTACTTCTGTATTGTTGCACAATTGAAAAAATGTCTTGAAATTAGAGATGTGATAATTTTTAGCTTGTAGAACAGTATGCAGTGGGTTGTTTGGTGGTTGTGAAATATCTTCTTGTATATTCATATTAGTGGCATTGGGTCAAGAAATCCACATTGTAGAGAGAAAACACAGTGGGATGCTTTGCAATGGTTCTTAGGTGCCCTAAAGAGATTGTTGAGGAAATTGTGTTCCTCTCTCTGATGAGTTTTAATCACCTTATGGCAAATACCATTGCATGATTGAGCTGGACACTGTACCCCTTGTGTCCTAGCCCAGTGGACTCCATGTCAGTAGGTAGGATACAGCTGGTTCCACACCAGGAAAAGACACCTTGTAGCACTCTGTGACTGAAATGGAAGATGAATAGGGAAAATCTGGCCTGGGTAACTGTACTCCATTGAGCTGAACCTCACTTCTCTTGCAGCTGTCCCAGGGTTTTGCTCTGCACTGCTGATCAGTGACCATGATTAAGCTCAGAAGTAGCTGCCTTTTAACATTAACTGTGAAGACACTTCATGTGTAAGTTCTGATTTATCCTGAGTACTGTGAGCACTGAAACATGAACACAGAAGTGTCTGACTCTTGTGCTGTGTTGAACCCAAATGAAAGAAGAGCTTAAGTCATGCAATATGTTGAGGTTTTCAATATGATTTTCAAACTAAACCATTTTCAAACTAATTTAATCTGGATTCTCACTGAAAAAAAAAAAAAGCTGAACTCATAATTTTTATGCTTGAAAGAACTTCTTCTTTTTTCATAGCAACACCAGAATTCCAATGATTTATCTTCTTATTTGGACTGTCTTTTACTCTACAGCATAAGAGGCAGTAAGCAATCTTCTAAACAGACAAATTACTCCAGGTGGCACAGCAGATACCTCAATTCCAGATGCTCTGAAGGAGGCACGTTCTCATCACATGGTTCTTGCAAGTCTTTTGCCAGTGTATTAAGCATTTCAAAATCAAAAATAAATCAAAATCATAAGTCAAAAATTTCAAATAAAGGAGAAAAAAATTCCTTTCAAGGATTGCTACAGACAATTCAGCTTTGAGAGAGGAAATGTGGTATGGTAGTAAATGCTGAAGCAGGAGTGAAGGGTGCAAAACAGCCTGACCAGTGTTTCTGAACATGCTACTTCTACCCCCTTACTGGTTTTTTTTACAGTAAATAGATGCATTTCTATTTTGCATTCAATTCACTCTTCTTGGGCCTGATTTTTTTAGTGGAACTAAGAAAATCTACAAAACAAGTGCTTTTTGTAAAAGATGTGGAAACATCGTCCCTTTTCAACAAAGAGGTTTTGTGTGTTTTTCTTACCTGCTGCACTATGGGAAAACAAACTTCCATTCACTGTGTGCAAACTGTAATCATCTGTACTCTTGTTTTACTGTGCCCATTGCTGCAATTATAGAAATTTCACATTCCCTGAAGAAATATATTGTAGTTAAAAAATACACATATATACATATATACTTCTAAATAATTTGCAGGCTGAGAGAGAGGAAAATTACTCACTGGCTTGTCAGTGCAGGGGCTGATGCTTTCACGTGGTGTTGCACTGCACAGAATAAAACTGACCTGTTCTGGAATTTATAGAAATAGGTTTACACAGGCAAAGACTAGACCCAAATACTGAGTAAAAAAACACACTTGGACAACTGAAATTAACAGGAGAAGCCAGATATATTTTCCTCCATTCTATCTCATACTATGGAATGGAAATGTTCATTTTGTTGGCTGATGTTTATCCACTAAAAATAGCAATAGACAGAAATTTTATAAGATGTGATATATTTGTATGAAGGTTGAGAGTGAGCTGAATAAATCAATGACTAATATAGTGATGAGGGACATAATGGCTTATTTCCACCCATACTTGACATCATGCATTCATTTTGTAGAATTATTCAGGTCTTGAAACAGGGCAGAGGAACAATCTTGATGCCTCTCAAAGGAAATGGTGAGGAGACAGCTAGGAGAAAGAGAGCTAATAGAAACAGAACATAAAAAATGTTTATGAAATGTGTCAAGGCAAGCATTGTAGGTTCCAATTAGCAAATCTAGAAGAAATATCCATATCCCAACCCCAAAATTTTAAAATGTTGTGTGATAGGAGTGATAGAAGACATATGTCCAGTTAAGCATAAGAGAGGAAGACATAATGTCACTGTATTGCAATGAGTCCAGTTCAAATTTTAGTAAGCAAATGAGAATTTCACAGAAGGTCACAGAATCCCAGAAATGATAATGTTGGAAAAGACCTCCAAGATCATCAAGTCCCACTGTTAACTCAGCACTGCCAAGTCCATCACTAAACCATGCCCCTAAGTGGCACACCATATGTTTTTTGAACGTTTCCAGGGACACTTCCACTACTTCCCTGGGCAGGCTCTTCCACTGCCTGGAACCACTGCCACCACCCTTCTGGGACAGAAATTTTTTCGAATGTCCAATCTCAACCTCCTCTGGCACACCCTGAGGCTGTTTTGTCTCTTGTTACTTGGGAGAAGAGGCCAACGCCCTCCTGGCTCCAAACTCCACTCAGGCACTTGTAGAGAGTGAAAAGGTCATTTCTGAGCCTCCTTTCTCCAGGCTAAACATCCTCAGCTCCCTCAGCTGCTCCTCCTCAGACCTGTGCTCCAGACCCGTCCACAGCTCCATTGCCCTTCTCAGGACTCTCTCCAGCCCCACAATGTCTTTTTCACAGTGAGTGGCCCAGCTTCCACTAATGCCACTTGTTGGTGCTTCACTCCCCCCAGTAGCCCCAGGGGTAGATGACAGGCAGTCCTCAAGGAGCTAGGGCACCTCCTAGACTGAATCCAAACTGGGAACTTTTCTGTCAGCACAGTCCAGATGGGCAAGTCCCGAGGCTGGTGCAGAGCTCAGCACAAATGTGACGAGCTGCTCCAGCTTGCAGCAGGACTCACCTGGGAAGAACTCTCCACAGAGCTGCATATCTGGGCCACAGATCAGGCCAGCAACTCACCCTTCACACACAGAGGCTGCACTGGCTCATTCTGTGAGGGGACACTGGGAGCCAGAGCGCTACGGAGGAGTCAAGGTGGGCTGGGAGTGGCTCAGTTATTGTGACAATGGGAACATCAGAGCCAGTGTGGGGGAGCCTGAGGGGGCCATCACTCCCCCCAAAGCTGAAACCGTGTAAGTACTGCTTACACAAGGGTAAGCCTGTGGGCATGGGGGCACACGTGTAAGTCTGGTCTGGGATTTGTGATGACAGGTGGTTTAGCTAAGGGGGAAGATCCCAGTGTTAGCACCGTATTTGGAAGAGGAATGGTTTTCAAGTTTCCTTTGCAATCCTTGATAGGTTTTTAGTTCAAAAATTTTATGCAAATTGACTCCTCTAAGTTTTTTTATGAGCACAGATACAAAACACTGACATGAGAAAACCTTATTCCTACTTAAATGAGAAATGTACAGTTATCCATAAAAACACTGCTTCCACAGACACACACTGCCACCACAAAAAGGGAATCTGGTCTGTTAAGTTCTGCTCTCAGAAAAACACATAGAAACACATGTCATTTTAAGCACATGCTTAACCCTTTCCTGAATCAGAGCCTAAAATGTTCCCACTATTCCTTCCAGCCCAGCACAATTATTGGATTAGATGCCTGAAGAGAACAGCATAGGGGAATGTGCCTATTCTATAGGAGAGACTATTTATTTTAGACTTTCTACACACACAGTATTCTTCCTTGTCCATTCCTGCTTCATTAATATTAATAAAAGCTTGTGTATTCAAGACATTTGTAATACTGAATTACATTACTCAGTGGCTCTAATTATGTTATTTCTTGAGTTCCAAATTGACTCCCAGCCGTACCCATATAACCAGGTATAAATAAGAATATGATTCATCATTTACAGAAAGCACATTACATAAGTCTGTTACACAGTTGCACAACTGAGCACACAGACTGTCTGCACTAAAGGTACAAATAGGAATAGGAATGGAAATAGAGAAGATTTTCTATCCTTAGTTTGAAATCAAACTTAGACTACTATACTAATCATGTGAGCTCTGGCTGAAATAAGAACAGAAAACATTCATCACATGTTTTAGATGTTTCAAACTAATAATAGTCTGGGACCGGTTTTCAAAGAAAGACATAGCTGTGCTTAGGAAATGTGTGAATCCCAAGTACAACTGCTGAGAAGAAAAGCTTTGTTTCTTTGATTCTGTTGCATTCCTCATGAGAAAAATGTACTCCATATGTAGTACATATAATGGTTTTGCAATTCTAATGGAAAGTGTGAGCTACAGGCAGATTATACAGCATCCAAACTCTGCTATATTCAGCAGTGTGCTGTGGCCTACAGATGTGGCTCCAATAATAGTAAGTGAGCTCATCCTTAGTGTGGAAGATTATTCATTAGGGAGAGAATAATGTAAGTGATATGATCATTACATCACCTTTTCCTGTACATTATTCTCACTACAGCTGACAGGGACAGCGTTTCTCAGTCTAAAGTTACATTATTTTCAAATTTTGCAGAGTCTAGATAAAAGTGGTGTTTGAAAGTATATGTAAAGATTTATTTGATAGTAAAGAAGGGCTAGTGCTGCAGGGTTGAATGGCTTGTTCATTATTTTTCTTTTCTTCACAAAAAATAGTTATTCCATAGTGTTACATCCCATATCTATCAACACTAGCTATTTTCATTTGTAAAACATTTTAAAGAATTTTTTAAAGAAAAAGGTTTTAAAATCTATATCATCACAGAATCGCAGATTGAGGACTTTTGATTGAAATAAAGGATCAATCTGATTAGTGTGTAAAAGAGGTCTTAATATTAAATTCAAAATTGCCAGAAATTATGATCTCAGGGAAAATTATATTCAAATTACAGCAATAACATACTTTGATGAGGATGAAGAAACATGAAAGATTTCTTAGCTTTTTCTGTGCTTTTGATAATAATGGTTTATATAGCTATAGTCAAGGATGAGGAGAAAATCACATTCCTTATGACTGAGATGGAATTTATCATGATGGTGTGTTTACTGATACTAGCTCATAAAGAAGGGTAATAAGGCAAATCAAGAGCAGAAGCCTTTGTAATTTTGGAATGATGTATATTTTGGTCTTATTTTTCCAGATCAGACTGTTGTTCCACAAAGTTCTCAGCAGCTGCCATCAGAATGAGAATTACTAACAATAGTTTGTAAAAGCCTTAGCCTAGCCTATGCACATTTGGATGTCACATTTGTATGTCAGGGCCTAGTTTTTCACGTTTCCACTAATTAAGGACGTTGTGAGACTTAGAATACTCCTGTGCAAATCTTACCAAGCATTTGTAGAACTGAACTGATGTAGCTGTTTCAAAATGCAAACAGTCATCCTATTTGTGCAGCAGACATTCTTCAGACAACTAATAAAGTTTCAAAAATAAACCCATTCTCTCATTTGTTGTATTTGATTGAATATTGAGGTGAGAAACAGGAACAGACTGTTAATTCATTTCTGCTGCTTTCCCTGGTGAGGACCTCTTTGCATAACCACTTGCTACTGTCAGTGTTCATAGAAAAGAAACATGTTGTCTTAAACACAGAAGAGTGCAACTGATCCAAGTATCTTGTGTAAGGAAGTCAGCACAAAATATTTACCCTGGTTTGGTTTCTTTGCTATGGTATCTGCCTCATGCACTTGTTGCCTTCACAAGGATTTCCTGCTGTTGTGTGCACCAAGCTGGTTTACTGCATGTGTTTCTGCTTCTCTGCTATAGTGTTTTTCCTGTCCAGTTACCAAGCAATGAGATATCAGTCACCATGCAGTGTAAGGGCTACAACACCAATAGATGAGTCTCCCAAATACAATTAAATTAAATTCTGGAAACCTGCTCACAGAGAGAAAATTCTGTTTTTCTCTCATTCCTCTCATTCCCAGATCTGAATGGAATAGAAAATGTTTTCTCTTTTTTTAAAACTTGGGTATTTCTATAGAACTGTACCTGATTACTATTATTTATAAGTTGTCTTTAAATGGAAAATTTCCCTGATACAAAGCATTTAAAGATTGTTACAGGGTACTACCAGTAACAGCCTGACTGCAAAGGGCTCACTTGCATAGAAAAATGGAAAAAAATAGCAGCAGGTATTTTCTATATAACCAGAACACTTTGCCATCACCTCTCAGAAGACCAGTTAGTTATGCACTCCTACATAAAAAATGACTGTTTAAAAAATGTTTGCTATGAGCAAGGGCAGGAGCTTCTGGATGCCACTGCTGCTACATCATGAGCAGAGTGGTTGGTGGCTGAGGGCTGCTGTGGCATGGGAAGTTTCACCCAGAGTAAGGTTATGTTTTGCCAGCTTACAAACTCATGTGGGAACATGAGGCAACTTTTCTTGGAAAACTTTGTGGTGTGGATGAGGCCTGAGGAAATGAGGCTCTCTGGTTCCAAGGCCACTTCTCACACTGGCAGAGCTAAGTGCTTCCAGCCCCCTTTCCTCATCACTGATCACTTCCACGCCTGTGCCCACGCCCTGTTTGTTCTGCTGCGATTGTCGGTGGAGTTGAATAATAAACCAGATCAGAGAAGCTGATCCAACTTTAAAAGCTCTCCTCCTCCCCTCCTGGTTTTTTTTCTATTTTTGAGGACATGCTGCTGAGAGAAACATCCACAGAACCAAGACCTGCAGAGCTAGGAATCAGATCCTTATAACATCACTTAAAAGCCCAAAGGAAATCAGATACCTAATTAAATCTGTGAATCTGACCTTATATGACCTGTTTAGGATTGTGATAATCCAGGTCTTCAGATTCTGGCAGGTTCTTCAGATTCTTCCCTGGCACCCTAAAACTCAGTTAATCTTCTTTTTCGTTCAGTTCATAACTGTTCAGTTCATATCTGTTGTTTTCTAGATGCTGAAGTTACATTTCACAAATATTTCTCTAGTTTAGTTTCAGTGGATGATGAAAAATGTACTAAAAATGTTGACTTAAGTCCTAGCTGAGGGATATGCAAATGCAACTGTATTCCAAAGATATTTGCATTAAAGATCTAATTGAATTAACTGTTCACACAGCTTCTACAGTCAGCTTGTCATGGCCTCCTTTCAAGCTTGACTACATCCATTTTTGATAGAGAGATTTAAAAGGTTTTCTCCCTTCCCCTGGGATTAAAGAGGGATGAGCACTAATTAGCCACCTGCACCCACAGCAGAGTGCTACAGCTTGTTTACCTTACAGAATCTGCTGCATCCCTGGGGAAAAATCAGTGTGGTGGTTTTTTTCTTTTAAACATTTCAAGTTCAGTTTTGTCAAGAGAGGTTTAACAGTTTGCTCAATTGTTAGCATTAATAGGAGGAGCAAGAGTCCATTTCCCACACTGCCTCCTGGATTCTGCACAAGAAATAATAAATACTGGGGGTTTTTAATTATATTTTTAATTTTTCTTGTTCATCCAGCGAGTCACACATTTGGTGTTAGCAGCAGCACTTTGCTGCCCATAAGATATAGAACGAGACTTTGAAAATAAAAGTAACATTTAGCAATCACAAGAGCTTTACTCATGTTAGCATGATGTAGAATCCACTAAATAGGTAATTAAAACACAAGAAAAAAAAACAGAAATAAATAAAAGAAACTTCTTCATAAATCCTTTAATGTAGTGATGCTTAAGTAATTTTTTATTGTTTTTTTATTAAATGAAGCACAATTTAGGGCTAACAGCCAAAAGAGTTGCAATGTAAACTACAATCTGATTGGGTTTTGCTATTTTTCCTTACCTTGGCACTTTCTGACTAAGAATGGTAAAAAAGTGTTCTGCTTTGTTTGTCTTTTATAAGTTCTGACTCAGTGGCAGGCAAGTACTACTTATGGGCCTGATGTAAAGCCTAGTGAAGTCAACTGGAATGTTTCCAGTGACTTAATTAGACTTTGGATTGGGTCTGAAGTGCAGCAATTTACTCAACTCTAGAGCATAAATTACAGACATAAAAAACAAATTATTTGTGTGTTGCAGGATTACTGACAGCAAAATGTATGATGTCAGAAAAATAATAGGCAGAGATAGCCTGCACAAGCTGGAAAAGCTTAAAATACAGCCAAAGATAGGGGAATATTCTTTGGCAGGAATAGAGACAGTCTCAGTTCCAGTGCCAGTGGAGGAAAGTTGAGTAATTTGACAGACAATTATGTGATTAATCTAGCAGGAGAAGACACTCTCTGTCTCCCACAGTCACCACTCTGCTGCCTGAGCACTGGACTAGTATCTGGGTGAGATGATGGTTGGCTGGTCAGCAGGAAGGGCTCTGACTGTGTAACCCCTGGAAACCACTATGGAAATGTTAAAAATTCAAGTGGCCAAGACTCAGAGCAGAAGGGAACAGGGACAGCCAAACATATCAGCTGAATTTGTTGCTACAGTAAATAAGATAATGTTGAAGAGAATGGAATGTGAATGTTACTTAACAAGAAGTCAAGCAATGTCCACCTGAAACATCACATTTCTTTGTAGACAAATATCTCCCAATTCCATTCTGCATGTCTTGGTGAGTTAGGAGTGATACAATGAGCTAGGTAGGTACTTCAGTCAAAACTTACTTAATTTCCCCTTGTTTGAAAACCTTGGGATGCCAATATCTTCCCTGAACTGCCTCAGAGAAACTAACAGAAATATCTATTACAAAGGGGTTGTTTGGTTGAACCACCTGTTCTCAGGTGAGAATTTTATTTCAGCACACAGAAACCAAGTCAGTGAGGAGTAATTCTGCTTTGGAAAAAGATTTATTATTTTGGAGTGAACCAATTTCTTGTTCTGGAAAAGCTCATTCAAGCAAGAATTGCTATCCTAGAATAGTTTATTATGCAACAGCTATGTCAATCCATCTCAGAGTATATATATATCTATATCTATCTTTAGCTTCCCCTTATTAGCAAATCAGGAAAGATTTTAATTTAGAGAAGCATTTACATAAAACAGTTTGTATTTTAAGAAAGTTCAAAGAAATATGAAGAAATGTGCATAAAATACCTTTACATCAGTAGCTAATACTACATCATAAGCCATATAACCAAAAGACACATATTTTGTTTAAAAAGCTGGTATGCAAAATAAACTGGTATTTTTAAAAAGACAAAAAGATGTGAGCTGAACTTTAAACTGAAGTGTATATTTTCAGTTAATGAGTTTTGTCTTACATACATTTATATGCACAATTTATTTATGCAGTAGCATTTCCTCATTTCTTTTAAGTAATGTTTTGCTATTAGAAGTCATCTCCCTCTCCCAAAAGCAAACAATCCCCCTTTCTATTCAACTTTTCTCCATATTTTGTCTCCATTTATTTTCATCATTTGTTTTCAGAGTTGAAAACAGAGGATGGACAGACAAATGGAAAACAAAAATCAAGGTTTTGGGGCTTTTTTCTCTTATTACACCAGATGATACAGTAATAAACACAGATAAGGTACTGAACAAAGAAACCTTTCCTCAGATCACACCTGTGCCTTAAAGTATGGTCTTTTTTAACCACTCTATCAGTTTAATAACAGATTCTCCTCACAAACCTTTCCTCAAATTGTCATGGCCATCATTATACTTTCCAAACTGGAACAGAAAGAATGGGAGTGGGAAAAGCATAGAGAGAAGAAAGCTTTTGAATAATAGTTGGAAAGAAAAATTTTGAGTAACTGGAAATATTTGATGCTTTTCTGAGGGAATGGTTCCCCTTTGTTTTTATACTGGCAGAAACTGTTGTCTTTTTCTTAAACAGCATCTGTTTTCTGGGGAGCAGATCAATACAACATCACCTTACACACTCCTGCTCTGGTCCAGTAAAACATGCTCAACTTTTCCTATGTATACTGTGTGAAGTAGTGTTAACAGACAATAAATTATTTGATGCAAAAAGCTTTGTTTAACATGATTAAACCAATTTTGGTAGCATTCCCAGGCAGGATTTTTATAGTCATTTTCCCACATAAGAATGGCAATTAGACAGGATGAAAAGTGACTTCCAGTTCCCAAAGTTTCATTTCATTTGGGAGCCAATATGGTTTAGTGGCTAGATGAGTTTAAAAGACAAGAAGAGTTTAACATTTTCAGGGAGGTTGATCAGTTCACTGAATCACCTTGGGCTACTCAGTTAACTGTTCTGTTCTTTAGTGAAACCATCTGTAACACTGGGTGAAAACACCTCCACACCCCCCCAAAAAATACCCAACCTCACTGAGAAACGGATGCTTAAGTCTGGTTCTGTTCTCTAAAGCAAATAAACTACAAAAAAAAAAAAAAAANCTTTTTATAAAAAAAAAAAAAAAAAAAAAAAAAAAAGCAAGACAAATATGGCACGAGAACAAGACATTCCTTTAGCAACCTTACAAGTCAAGCTGAGACATAGCTGCAATGAAAGCCCTCTCAACTGCAGTGCTGCATATCATTGAGTTAAAAGCCAGCACAAAATACTGATGTCTACTTGTCAGTTAAAAGCTTACTTTGAAACTAGAAGGCAAAATTCAGATTTCACTTATACAGCTGCAGCCTTGTTGACTTCAGAAAAAAACAGTGGAAATCCATGGAGTAGCATCCTGTGAAGTCTGAACCCCACACTCACAAAAGAAACTTTTAAGTCAAGGAACAGGCCTTGCATTCTTTGTTGACACATGTGCTCACTTGAAAGCACTGTGCATTTTTATGGTACTTTATCAAAGAGAAAACAGTTGTCATGGTCATTGTTCTAATCTGGACACCAGCTCAGGCTGTCTTGTGAAAAACACCAACACCACTATTACCATATAAAGCTGTACAGCAAATGGAAAAATTAATGTGGCAGCGAAGGCACAAGAATAGAGACCCACCCAGGCTCCATTTCCAGATGTTTCAGGCACTTCCTGGATGATCATGTACATAACATCAAATTTTGTTGTTCCAGTTTCCTCATCTACAAAATGGATAGGGAAGCTCTTCTTCAAGAGGTTCTGTGCTTTGAGACTGAGATGAAAAAAGGCTCAAAAGGTCTGCAGTTAAGGAGGAACTGCACATTGTTAACTATGGCAGCCTTTCTCACTTGTTTTCCTTTTCAGTTAATGCATTATTCAGTTAATTTGGCTTATCACTGAAGGCATTCTGCAGTAGAGACATACACGGTTTAAATGCCCCAATGTGTCCTCCTCAGCTGAATTAATACTAACTCTCACACAAAATGCACGTGAATGTTGCACCTGAAAACGTGAGGAAGGCCTGTGTCCTACTGAAATGCAACTCAGCTTGTGGGAAATCTACAGTTTCAAAGAGCATTACTCACAGTGACTGACAAAATCTAGGAGCACAGTGGTATTTTCAGCAAAGCAGTGTGCTATCAGTGACAGTCCTTTGCATAATCTTAATCACAAGTAGATATTGCAATTCTGTCCCTGCACACATCAACAGTAGGACTTGACCTTGCCACAGCACAGGGAGCCACTAAAGCACACAAAGAGCCTCTGGTGGCATCAAGCCAACAAAACACTGCACTTCTGTGCCTGTCCACAGCTGGCAGAGGCAGAAGAGGTGGGAGAACAATCCCCTGGTGCTTTACTTACACCCCGGAGCTGCTGTGGTAAAATGGCTGGGGACAGACCGAGCTCAGAGAACTGGACATTATTTAGCCCTGTGTTCTGGAGCTGGGCTGCATCCCTCGGTGTTTTGGGTTTTTTTTCAGTTAAAACCCTCTTCTTCTGTTGTGGTTTGTTGTTGGTGGCGGTTTGATTGTTTGTTTCACTGTTTTTTTTCCTTGGGGGTGTGTGTGTGTGTGGTGTTGTGTTTGAGGGTTTTTTTGGAGTGGGACAGCATACGTCGAGTACTGCTTGTGTTCCTCTGCCCAAACACCAGTCCGAAATCCCCGCGGAGCTCCCTCGCCTCGCACTTGAACACGCCGGAGAACGCAGAGCCCAAAATGCCCGGGGAGCTACCGTCATCTAACGACCGAAAGCTGAACTACAACCCACGGCCCCCGCCTCACGAGCGAGAGGAAAACCACTGCCCCCAAACGCCACAGATCGTCACCGCTTCTGGGGCTCAAAACAGCAGAGGCAACAGAAGGCTCGAGCTGCAATGCCAAAATAAAAAAAAAAATTCTTATTATGCAGCAAGACTGGCTCCTACCAAGTCCATCTCTTTGTATTTTTTTCTATCTACCACTAGAGCTCTATTAGTAACATGATTTATCCTGATTTTATTAAAGAATATAATTTCATGCATTGGCACTTATTTAAAACAAATTTGATAGTGCTACAAACTGCTGCTCCTTCCAAAACACTTCAAAGAATAAATATTCTGCAACAATATTGGAGATTTATATATTTGTTGATATTTTTTCCTGCCTTGTTAAAAGACAGGCTCCTCCAATCACATACAGCCTCCTTACACATGAAGAAAAGTACCTGGTTTCTGGAGGATTCTGATTTTGTGCTTGATTTAAACATAAGGCAAAAAAATGGTTCTTCCCTGGTAACTTCTCTGGGTCTCTGAAATAAAACAAAGAAATAAAAACAATCTGGTTGATTGATTTAAAATTTAATTTTAAATATGTTTGCTTTGCAAGAGAAAATGTTAATACTAATACTACAAAAGTAGCATTATTAAGCAGTATGGACTTTCTGTTCAAGCTGCTGAAGGATTAATCATGGTTTGCTGTGTTGAACCCGTTTCTGACAAGAGTTTTTTCTGCAAGCAAGGTGGCAGTATTTCCTTCATTTCTGTTCATTCAACCAGCTCACTTAAATGGATTACCTCTGCTGATTTTTTTTTTATTATTTCCATCCATAAATAAAAAAGAGGTGGAGATAACAGGATGATCTCTACTAGTTCTACACACTTGAAAGACTGAGTGATCAAACCAATCACATTCTCCTCCTGCAAGTATACTTCATTTTTTAAAAATAAAACCTTTTTCAAGGTTTTATTTTAACATATTTAGATAATCTCCCTAAGAAGAAGACACAAATACATTCATAGTAATCTTATTCAACTAAAAGCAACTATAAAGAGGGTTTTTCCCCCTCATTATTTTCTTTCCATTCCCATATTTATCCACTAGGAGTTTGGTATGAACCACAAGTAAAAGTGTAATAATTACCTAGGGAAAAAAGAAAAAAAAAGAGGAAATTAAACAGTCCTCATCTTCCAAAATAGTGAAATGTATGTACAAATTAAGATGTCATGTTAAAGTCTGAGATGTCTCAGATGTATACCACACCCTCTTTTCCAGCAAAAAGACATGGTAAATTATGCATGAAGACCATAATCAGCACATTTTAATGGTTACCAAAACAGTGAAAAAATCAGTCTTTAAGACACAATACAACTGCAATTTAATATAAAGATTCATTTAAATCAAAGTTTTCTGTTCACTGATTTAAGATTAATTTTCATGGTGACTGATTTCAAGCACTCCTGCAAAGTGTTGCTGTTTACTCATTCCAAGCTAGGGGAAATATTTTTTCTACAAATACTGCTGCCAGACTCCTCGCTTTTTCTAGCTGCAGTCGCACAGTTACTTCTGTAAACAGGATTATGGCTTTGGTTCCCTTGGACGCGTGGGAAGCTTCTGGCAGCCTCTGGCAGAAGTCACCACGTGGCCCTCCCCTGCCAAAACCTTGCTACACAAAGCCCAAACGAAACTCTGGTTGCCCAAAGAAACTGTGAAAAGAGTACATTTTTAGTACAATGTAACTAAGTGTTCACGTTACCTAAAGTGATAGCCCCAATTCACAGCCAATTCCTCGTGTTCTCTCTTCACACCACTAAAATGGATATTTTGAATGGATATGGCCCTGCCAGCTTCCTTCTATGCTCAGAATACAATCAGTCAAGCCTTTTTAAGCCTCGATTTACCTCAAATACCTTCTTGCCTCAACTCTCAGCATTTCTTAACTGTACAAACCTTCAGACCAATCTCTTCAGGACAGTTTATGAAGTGTTTCTCAAGGGTGGAAGGAACAGCTTTTACCACAATATGTTTTTTGTCATTTGTGTTATACTGGAGGGTAACCATTTGTCAAAATCAAAAAAAAAAACCACAAAACCAAACCAACCAAGCAACCAAACAAAAAAACCCAACCAAGGAAAATATTCTTCCCCAAATTAGGGACTGCAATGGGATATGCTGGCCAGAAACTGAAGATACACCTTCCACAGCAGCATAAAAAATACTTCTGGTATAACTAAGAAGTGTGACCATTGTGTCACATGCAGCCCTTTTATCCTGTCTTTTTCATTCTATGTGGGACAGTGTTAATTAGTTGCTCCTACAAGAATTCTTTCCACAAACTCAAATTCATTCCAAACTCAAACCAGCCCTTCTCTTGCTTGCTCTGTTGTCCTGAGATATTAAGCTGCTGCCTGTGCCATCAGCCCATCATTTTTTGGGTGCTGCCCACCTGAATGTTGAGCACCTTGAATCTGATGTGGCAGTAAATCTTCATGGAAGGAAAGCTGTTAAAATAGTTAAAATTCCAGCCTTGACCAAAGCTGTCCAGAAGGCAAAATATTACATGATTACTGAATTTTTGAGGAATAATTATTTCAAGTTCAAGCAGACTGCATTTCCCTGAGATATAATGAAGGAATGCAGATCCTGGGAGTGAACAATCTTTGGCTCATGCATAAAGCACAAAGATGCTGTCAGCTATAAATAGCATGCAGGAATAATGCAACCATTACTATATTCTGCTATAATTGCACCACTATTCTTCATGGAGGACATGAAATCCAGGTCTATTCTTCATCAGCAGAATTAAACCCAAGTTTGTCCACACACAGACATCCATAAATAAAATGGTATCATGGAAGAATTAAACTAAAACTTTTAACAAGCTGTTTGGATTTGGTTCAGAAGGGGCTGGGACAATTCAAACTCTAACATCCTGAGTCTCTCAGGCTGGAGTTTGACAGGACACAAATCTCATCATGGATGAGATTAGGCAATTAGGCAACTTAAAATATTTTTTGTAACCAGATAATCCTTTTTTTTTTTTTAAACTGTGTTCTCTTAAGCATCAGGCTTTATCACCACTATCAATATTCATGCTAGCTAGCTTGAAGTATTTATTTATTAATGCCCTCTAAACTCTTTGGCTTGATCATGTGTTTGAGTGATGACCATGAAATCACAGAATCATGGAATGGTTTGAGTTGAAAGTGACCTTGAAGATCATCTAGTTCCAACCTCTCTGCCATGATGTCCTGGTTTTGGCTGGGACAGAGTTCATTTTTTTTGAGTAGTTGGTACAGTGCTCTGTTTTGGATACAGTATGAGAAAAATACTCTGATGTTTTGGTTGTTGCTAAGTAGTGCTTACCCTTAGTCAAGGACTTTTCAGTGCCTCATGCTCTGCCAGTGAGGAAGTGCATGAAAAGCTGGGAGGGAGCGTGGCCAGGAGAGCCAACTCACAGCACCACAGAACGATTTGGGTTGGAAGGGGCTCTAGTTCCAACAGCTCTGCTACAGGCAGGGACACCTTCCACGAGATCAGGTTGTGCAGAGCCCCATCAAATGTGGCCTTGAACAATTCCAGGGATGGGGCAGCCAGTGCCTCACCACCCCCACTGTAAAGAATTTCTTCCTACTCTCAGTTTAAAGCCATGTCCCCTTGTTCTTCTGCTACAGGCCTTCATAAAAAATCCCTCTGCAACTCTCTTGTAGCACCTTTTAGGTACTGAATGGCTGCAGTAAAGTCTCCCCAGAACTTTCTCCATGCTGAAAATCCCCAGCTCTCTCAGCCTGTCTTCATAGGAGAGGTGGTCCAACCCTCTGAGCATGTCCATGGCCCTCCTCTGCACTCGCTCCAACACTTCCACATGCTTTTAGTGCTGGGGACACCAGAGCTGGTTGCAGTGCTGCAGGTGGGTTCTCACTAGAGCAGAGCAGAGGGGCAGAACCCCCTCCCCTTTGCCCTGCTGCCCACGCTGCTTTTGAGCTCCCAGCTTGAATAAGCTTTTAAGTCAGGGGGAAAAAAATCGAATCTGAATTTGCTACACACTTGCTTACTCTTCTCACAACCTTCCCACTACTGCTTTACAAACATTTCACATATTTCTTCATGTCTGCTAGAGCATTTCCAAGGAAGAGCAATGGAATATGAGAATACACTCTTTGTATATGGCTATCTTTCCAGAATATACCCTGTTACTGCAGCAGCACAGATGTACTGAGGGTATGGTTCAACAACTTCTCCTGGCAGTGCAAAAAGCTGTAAGATGTCCCCTCCAACTTGTGTGGCTGTGAGGTGATCCCTCCAACCTGTGTGGCTGTGGGGTGATCCCTCCAACCTGTGTGGCTGTGGGGTGATCCTCTCTAACCTGCGTGGCTGTGGGGTGATCCCTTAACCTGTGTGGCTGTGGG
>VZRX01020289.1:103684-151713 GCA_013398075.1 Notiomystis cincta
ACTCGTGGCTGGAGCTGCTGCACGTGGTACAAGTGCTGGTTGAAAGTGTTAATAAAGCTACTCGCTAATTAGAACATCTGTATTAGCTCTATTTAGAGCATCTGTAGGAACTCTAATTAGAATATCTGTAGTAACTCGTGAGTTACATCTTGGTCATTCTTATCTTGATGGAGCATTTATTTTAATGCCGAGGTGTTTCGGGTGCCTCTGGGTGGGTGCATTTCTCTAGCAAATATGCATACGGAATAGATTGCTTCATTGAGAACTAAACCTCTTTAGAAATGGGTTGATTATTGTATAGCAGCACCTGGAAAAAACTGTGGGTCACCATCACTTGACCAGATTCAGAGGTCGATTGCAGGAAGAGCAGGATATTAGAACACTGACAACTAGACTGTAATGCTCTAATTTTCTGTGTATTCACTTACCAGAATCACATTTACATCCTGTCACATACTGAATGGCCTGGTGTGTATAGGCATTCTTGAGTCTAACAGATGTGATGAAAGGCATTTGCCCTTCCCCTCACCAGCCTTTAGAATCACAATGACAAAAGGCTGAAATATATGAGAAGACAGATTTGTTAAATATTAGAGCATTCTGCCTCTAAACATGACAAATAGAGTGAGAAAATAGGCTATTCCTAAGAAACTCCAACTGGAGTTTGATAGGTCTCAAAAGCATCTTTCCAAATCACTTTTATCTGCAGAAGAAGCAGCTCTCCCGTGCAGGACTCTGCTAGCCTGAGTTCCTAGAGTGAATGTAGTAGCTGAGTCAGTGGCAGCAACTGGATATAGTTCAGTCTTGTTAGATGACCTTTCCCATCTTCTGGGGAGAAGTTGAAGGGGCTTTCCCTCCAGCCCCTTGCTGGTGTTTTTATCCCTTTCTTTGTCTCAAACATCCATCCCCGTGCTGCCTCACTAGCTGACTGTGTCGTAGAGGTTTGGCTGCCAGTAGGGCTTTGCTTTCTCTTCTTTCACTTTCTGTTCTCCTTGTCTACAGAGATCCTGGGAACTGGCATTTGTTTCCTGTTCCTTTCTGTTAGGAAAGATGGTTGGATGCTGCTTGTAAGGAGCTGGTGGAGCACTAGACTTGGGCTGGCTTGTAACTTGTGTTTATTAAATAAGTTCCTTATTATTATTATTATCTAGGAATCTCAAATCAACACCCTCCCTGGTCTTATTACTGTCAGCTGAAAGTAAAAGGCAGGGTTTCCATTCAAGTTGCCTTACAAGTTTGAAGAGCATCTTTCCTTGTCCCATTTTGTGCATCAAAACCTTCTAAATCCTGTTTACAATGCCAAGCAAAATTTAATCATGTAATTGCAATACAAATGTTTGGGCTTCTTACGACTAAGAGTGGCATACAAGAAAAGTAATACATTAAAAGTATTGAATGGCTGTGGCTTCTTAAAATCCATTTTTAGTTAAGCTGCCTTTTACTATCTCTGTTTTATTTTCATCTTCTTTCCTGCAAGTGCATGGCGTTAAAAATAATCTTAAAATCTCATCAGTTGGGGGAGGAAACCCCAAACCAAACAAAGCTTAACTAAATGCACAAACCACACATAGTGAGGATGAGGTTTCAGTCACAATCAGAGTGTGAAGGGGTTGGGATGGACCTTAAAGATCATCTAGACCCAACCCCACTGCCCTGTGCAGGGACACCTCCCACTACACCAATTGGCTCAAGGCCGTATCCAACCTGGCCTTGAACGCTTCCAGGGATGGGGCATCCACAGTCTCCCTGCTCCAGTGCCTCACCACTCTCATAGTGGAGAATTTCTTCCTAATATCTAGCTTAAATTTCCATTCTCTGAGTTTGAACCTGTTGTTTCTTGTCCCATCACTACAGTTCCGAGTCCCTCTTCTGCTTCCTCTTAGGCCTCCTTCAGATACTGGAATTTGTTTTAAGATTTCTGCACAGCCTTCTCTTCTCCGGGCTGAGCAGCCCAAACTTTCTCAGCCTGTGTTTGTAGGGGAGGTTCCCCAGTCTCCTTATCAACTTCGCGGCCTCCTCAGGACTTGCTCCAAGAGTTCCATGGCTTTGTGCTGAGCGCTCCAGGCTGGACACAATATTCCAGGTGCGGTCTCAGCGGAGCGAGCAGAGGGGAAGAGAATCCCCTGCTGCCCACGCTGCTTTGGCTGCAGCCCAGGATACAGCTGGCTTTGTGGGCTGCGAGCGCACACTGCCGGGTTAGGTTGAGTTTTCACCAAGCACCCGCTCGCGTTGACTCTAAAACGGAGGAGCAATGAAGCGATCCTGAGCGGGAGCAAGGCTGACAGCCCGGCCCCGGGCGCCGTATCCGCCTCCTCCTGCTTCCTCCTCCTCCGGGACTACGGCTCCCAGCAGCGCCCGGGCTGAAAGTGAAAATAAGCGCCAGGTTACGCTCCTGNATCTTGCGCCCTCCCCTCCCTCTCTCCCTCCCTCCCGGCGGGCCGCACGTGTCCTTCCTTTCCCTTTTGTTTTCCGCCCGCAGGCCAGCTGCGCGCCCGGGACGCGCCCGCTCCCCCCGGCACCGGCGCCCGCCGGAGCTGCCCCCGGCCCTCCGCAGCGGCCGGGAAGCCGCGGCCGTGACGGAGCTGCGAGTCCGGGCTGCGCAGGGAAACTTTGCCGCCGCTCTCCGCGCTCCCCACATGCGAGTGGACGACGTGAAGCCGGCTGCCGCTCTTCCTGCCGCTCCCGTTCGTGCTCCTGCGGCTGCCGGCGGGCCAGCGCTGCCCCCAGCCCCGGCTGCTGCACCTGTGCCCGGCCCCGGAGNTGCATGGCGTTAAAAATAATCTTAAAATCTCATCAGTTGGGGGAGGAAACCCCAAACCAAACAAAGCTTAACTAAATGCACAAACCACACATAGTGAGGATGAGGTTTCAGTCACAATCAGAGTGTGAAGGGGTTGGGATGGACCTTAAAGATCATCTAGACCCAACCCCACTGCCCTGTGCAGGGACACCTCCCACTACACCAATTGGCTCAAGGCCGTATCCAACCTGGCCTTGAACGCTTCCAGGGATGGGGCATCCACAGTCTCCCTGCTCCAGTGCCTCACCACTCTCATAGTGGAGAATTTCTTCCTAATATCTAGCTTAAATTTCCATTCTCTGAGTTTGAACCTGTTGTTTCTTGTCCCATCACTACAGTTCCGAGTCCCTCTTCTGCTTCCTCTTAGGCCTCCTTCAGATACTGGAATTTGTTTTAAGATTTCTGCACAGCCTTCTCTTCTCCGGGCTGAGCAGCCCAAACTTTCTCAGCCTGTGTTTGTAGGGGAGGTTCCCCAGTCTCCGTATCAACTTCGCGGCCTCCTCAGGACTTGCTCCAAGAGTTCCATGGCTTTGTGCTGAGCGCTCCAGGCTGGACACAATATTCCAGGTGCGGTCTCAGCGGAGCGAGCAGAGGGGAAGAGAATCCCCTGCTGCCCACGCTGCTTTGGCTGCAGCCCAGGATACAGCTGGCTTTGTGGGCTGCGAGCGCACACTGCCGGGTTAGGTTGAGTTTTCACCAAGCACCCGCTCATGTTGACTCTAAAACTGAGGAGCAATGAAGCGATCCTGAGCGGGAGCAAGGCTGACAGCCCGGCCCCGGGCGCCGTATCCGCCTCCTCCTGCTTCCTCCTCCTCCGGGACTACGGCTCCCAGCAGCGCCCGGGCTGAAAGTGAAAATAAGCGCCAGGTTACGCTCCTGTTTGCGCCCTCCCCTCCCTCTCTCCCTCCCNATCCCGGCAGCGGCGGGGACGCCCCCGGGGACACGTCCATGGACCGCTACCTGCGATCTCAGGGCTTGTACAGGAAGAAAGTGGCCAAGGATGGGTCCTGCCTTTTCAGGGCTGTGGCCGAGCAGGTAACTGGTTACATAAACAAAGCTCCTTCTCACGAAAGCAGGGGAAGTGGATCTCATTAGTGGGTGGTAATTAGTGTTAAAACGCAGACAGCTATAGGTTAAGGTTATGCGGTCATGTGCCGGTGAAAAACGTGACTTTACTAAAATAATTTCCACCTTGCGAGGTGAGAGGAGTTCTGTGTGCACAGCTGCCTGCTGCCACCAAGAAATCCTTATCTGTTTTGACCTTCCACTGCCTCCTCAGAGCTTTTTTCAGTGTAAGATCTCAACTTTGGAATACAGCTGCTTGGTATGAGATTGTCTAGGAAAAGGAATTTAATGGAAAGAGCTGAACAGCCATATTCTTAGTTTTGTTAATTAGTTGACTATAAAATTAGAGAAAGTGAGTAATTTATTTTCTGTTCTTCCTGTTGAATTCCCCTCCCCCATTTCAGTGTTAGTGTTAAAGGAAAAAAGCGACAGCGTCATCTTGTCTTAAGTACAAGCAAACGGCAGTGGGAGCTCTGGTGCTTCTGATTGTGGGAACCCAGATTCCTGTGCTAATTATACTCAGATCACTTTTTTAAAAAAAATTCCTTTCCCCACTGAATTGATAAGTTCAGGCAAACAAACGCTGTTGATTGGAAGTGGGTGGCTTTTTTATCTCAAGGGAATATATATATATTATATGTGTATATATATAAATGATGTGTATATATTGCTATTCTGAGTTTTCAATTAATACATAGAAGGTTTCTCTCACACTCCAGTGTTGATAGGACTTTTTTTCAGCTACTACATTTTTAACATCCCATTCTTATTATAGAATCATTTAGGTTGGAAATGAGCTCTAAGAAAGTAAAGTCTTTAATTCAGAGTTATTAAGTGTTTGTCTGCAAATTTGGTCTAATTTGTGTACTCTTCATTCAGAAAAACTGACCTGAATTTGGAAGTAATTTATATTGAGGGTGGTGTGCAAGAGACACTGCAACTTAAGTTGTCTGGAACTTCCCTTCATTGTACTGAGATAACCTGGAACCTTTGATGAAAGCAGTAGTTTTTCAGTAGAGATTTGAACAGGAGGCAGAATGCAGGTGTCATACTGGGAACTGAATTCCTGGCTTCCAAGTGTTTGGGCAACAGGCCTCTGAAAATGAAGAGAAGGTAAACATGCACTGTGAGACTTGGTTGGATTTCATTTAAATGAGTGCATGGTCCTAGTCGATTTCCTCATCCATTCCTGCTAAAACTTACTTCAGTTAACTGAAGTCCTTTACAAAGGAGGCAGTTAAAGATTAACAATAAATGCTATTCATTTGCTCAGTAAATCCTCATAAAATTGAAGGTTTTAAGTTAGCAAACCTGTGAATTCTGCAGTTACTTAATTTTTTATTAAGTGATTGATGCTTGACTTGCCTGAAGCTGTTGCTATTGAATGAGTATGCATATTAAATATTCTTAAAAATAAAACTAGAGTATTTCCAAGCCTGTATTTAGACAGCAGTCATTAATTATTTGTGGCCTGTCATCAAAACTCCTGAGATCCAATGTCACCTTGTTCTCTTTCTCCCTTTGCAGGTGTTGCACTCTCAGTCTCGGCACATTGATGTTAGGATGGCTTGTGTAGACTATCTTCGGAAAAATAGGGAGAAATTTGAAGCAGTAAGTATTTTTGTTTTCTTTGTCAGCATTTAAGAAAAGTTGCTTTATTCCTTCCACTGTGATATATTCTGTACCTCCCTATGTTTGTGGCAGCTAAATAGCAGTTGGTGCTATTTAAATTAACTAGCACATGTGTGGTAGTAACTCATTTTCATAAGCCTGGAGAGACCTGCATACTCCTTGAACTGGAGTGACGTGTTGTGGGAGAAGTTTTTAATGCTCATGAAGAAAGAAGAGCAAACCTAATCTTTAGTGGTCTATAGTAAAGCTGCTATAATCTGGATTTTAGTTCAGTACAATGCCTACTTCAATAGAAGTTATAAAACGTTCTTGTTGTGTTAATTAATTGCTTTTCCAGTGTATGAGGGGTTTGACTGATGAGACTAGTGAAGTTTTTTTCAGGGTCTGCAGTATATTATGCAGTAGCACTGTAGGCTTTTCCCCCTAAACATCTGTAACAACCATGGACGTAAAATATTCTGATATTCATTACACTTGGTCAATACTATCAGTGTTAACATTATAAAATCCTTTCTTTGTTCTTTTTAAAAGAGCATTAATCAATAATAGTGCTTCTGTTTGTGTTTGCATGGGTTCTAGTTCTATATCCTGTTACCTGATTTCCAGGATAGAAAAAAGGGGAGTGAGTATGTGTAAGGATTTGCTACCAGAAGATTGTTACTCAGGTCTCTTTTTCTGTTTTAAATTTACTCAGATCCAAAATAAAAAGACTGTTTGAGATATGCACTGGCATAGGGAAGAGAATGAAAGCAGGAATAAGGATGTGTGTCTGTGTTATAATTTCTGACAAAGTGCCCTATGCTCAAGTGTGGCTGATGATATAAACGTGGAAGTTATCAGGAATTAATGATACAAAATACAGCAGACCTCTCTGGGACAAGTCAGCTGCTCTGACTTGACTCCTTCCAATTGTTTCCAACTCTTGGATGTCTCTCTTCTTACTTTATTTTTTCACTGCTGACTTTTTAATCCCTTTCTTTCCAGAATTGCCCTGCTCACTCCAGTATCTGCTTCTTTACTTCTGCTCTCTTGTTCCATTGTGTATTGTTTTGAAATTCCATGTCCTTTTCGACGTTTGTGTGTGTTGTTTCCCATATTGTTGTTTCCCATCCCTGCTTTGTTAGCCCTAGCTGATTCTAGTATGGCTTTAGTATTGTTTTGGTCTCTCTCCTCCAAACTCCTGGTCCCAGTGTTCTCTTTTTTTTCCCTCAGACATTATCTCAAGGTATGACCTCTCCTCTGTCCATCTTTGCTGTCCTTGTGAAAAGTCTCCTTTTTAAAAGTTTCTTGTGAGAGTAGGTGTTTCATACTTGTTCTCATTTCCCAGTGTTCTTCCTCCCTCAGATACCTCGCTTCAGCTCTGCTGATCTTCTTTGCTGCCTCTGTCTCTCATCCTGTTTTGTGTTTTCTCTCTGGAATACACCACTGTTATCTCTCTTTGAAAAACCCAAACAGCATAAACAACGTGCCTCTTTCCCTAATCTCCTGGTTCAGCTGTTCACTTGCTGCCTCCTCAGTAGTTACACTCTATTGACATGGTGGTGCTTCCTGAAGTTCCTCTTCTCTCTGTGTGTTGTAATCATTTCAGCTGGAATTTGTCTTTCTTTCCACTGATACTGTTATAACCAGAATTTCAGGAGTGTAACCACCATCTTCATTTTCATTCTCAGCCTTTCTTGAAGTGTTATCTTGAGTTGCTGCTGTGTTACATTCATTCTTTAACTCTTCAGTTTCCTGTGAGAACATCTGGTGCCCTTCCTTTCTTCCTCTGTGCATTATCTTCAGGTCATTTAATTTTGATACAAAAAGCAACTGCTGTCTGTGATCATGTTTTGCTGATCTGCCTTTTTTAACTTCACACTTGATTGCTTCTACCTAAATAAAAAACTCGGGCCAGGCTTGTTGGTTCTTCTCACTTGAGAATGGCTGAAGCAGGGCTTTTAATTTCACTGCTCCACTCACTTCTCCTTATTATCTTGTTTCTTAATCACTGTGGCCATACAGCTTGCAGCTTAAGTTCATAAAGGGATTTCCTTCTTGGTTTGGACCTCTGTGGATCTTTATTTCAAGTAAATCAAGCAGATTGTGATTAAAGAGCAATTTTTGACTGCAGCCTCTCTGTGGCCAGTGTGGCTGAAACACTTTGAAGTTAAGCTGTCTCAATTACTGCAGCATCTTTCTCTGCTCTTGGCAAATACAAATTTGGCCTCCTCATGTGTGTTAGGGAGTGCAGCTGAAGGATCACTTTCTTGGGCTGCACTTGAAGTGTAGCCTGCTTGTTTGCATCCTTTGCTGAAAGTAAAAGCAGTTTGAAGTGGTACAGGACAGAGGAAAAAGTGCTGTATGAGTTGGCTGTACTAGATCTTACCAGTGCTTCCATACTGCAGAAATGTGACTCCGTTCCTGATTGTCCATTGCTGGTTATTTTACAAGATATTTGAATTCAAGTCCACATGTCCTCTTCAGTGCTGCTCTGCATACCTGGGATGAGTTGCCCATAAATATCTACATGACATCATCTTTGCTTTCTTCCAGATTCCCCATTTGGCTGCTGAGTTTCTTTCTGGGGGGTTTTGTTTGGTTTATTTTGACTCGTGTGATGACTTGGAAAGCTGTTGATGTGGTTATTTTCTGCATGGCACTCCAATGGGTTTGACTGTTCATTCCTTCATCTTGGCATCACTTTATATGGAGGTTGTAAGCTTTTTGAGGGCATGGGAGTCTTCAGTTTCCAGTGGTACATTCCCATTGGTACAGTGGGTCACAGGTTGGGGATTCCATATGCTGCACTATTAAAAATGACTAATGACTGCTGGTTTTGTTTTTTTTTAATGCAGTTCATAGAAGGGCCATTTGAAGATTATTTAAAAAGTTTGGAAAATCCACAGGTATGTTAAACTTGATTTATAATAGAAAACAGTACTTTTCTTGAAATTGATGGATAATTGGATTTTTTTTTCTCAAAAGTATTTTTGACTGACCTTAGGAGATCTTGGAATTAAGTGAATATATAGTTTTGTGTATGTACTCTCTACTGTAAAAGGATTTGGAGAGTTGTATTTTTATGTCTTGCTGAACTCTAGTGTTCCTATATTTACTTTCAACAATGATTTCTTGCATCTCTTGATCTGCTTATGAGGAGGTATAATTGTATTTGTTTGGCCTTAATTTTCTTTTGTTTTCAATACAGGAATGGGTTGGACAAGTTGAAATAAGTGCCCTTTCTCTTATGTACAAGTAAGAAGACCTTTTGATATATTTTACTGAGATAATTTCTGTTGTTATTAAATCAGTTATAATAGCAAAGATGGAATTATGTTATACCATAGTTCTCAGTAAAATTATAAATATGCTTTGAAAATTGCAGCTGTCAAGGGATTAAAAAAATAGAAAAATGAGTTCAGAAAATGACATTTGATCCGGGATGTGAATACAGGTTTGCAGTAATGCCATGTATCTCACCTGCACAGCCAGTTGTGGGTAATCTCATACAGTTTGTATTNAATTGGGGATGTGAATACAGGTTTGCAGTAATGCCATGTATCTCACCTGCACAGCCAGTTGTGGGTAATCTCATACAGTTTGTATTGTTTTAATTTCAATATCCTAGTTTTTCTGTTAAAATTGCTTTTCTTCCTGTTTCTCACCAAGGCTTTAGTATTAACCCTATTGCTAAGATGTGGGCTGTACCCATTTCCTATATATTAAATCTTTCTTCACAAAGAAGTGACAAACAATGTGCTGAAGATTTATAACTGCTTTCTAATTAATGTGCAAGGGAGTGAGTAATCCACAGCATCTTCACTGTCTGCTGTTTATAAACCCATTAAAAATTCAGAATTTCAAAATGTTTACTGTAAATTAATGGCTTTGTCTGTTGATGAGAGCTGATAAGAGGAAAGAATCAAGCTAGTTAAATATTACTTTGGGGCACTTTGAGTGCTACATGTGGGAAATTCCACCTTTGCATTTTGTGAGGTGAATGGGACAGCTCAGAGTTGCGTGTGTGGCACGGATGGGACAGGACTGAGCTGAAAGTCAAAGCAAGGTTTGGCTCAAGAGGCTTAGTGAGAATGTCTGATGGTTACACTGAGTGGGTTGTAGAGGGATATAACTAATTTAAGTCAGCAGAATTGGATGCTTAATCACATCAGAAACTGGATGGTCGTGATCTGTTGTATTTCTGGCCATGAGAAATGTATTCTCATAAATAGGAGTAGTTTATTTTGCAGTTGTGCCACACTGGGATCCAGGGCCACAGCTGATAAATGAATAGAGATAAATCCTGCTGGATAATAGTGGGTTTTTTAAATTTCCATTGAAAGCATCAGGAGGGTTTTGTGGCACAGTTGCAACTCTTATGTAGTATTTCACTGCAGAGGTGAACACACAGGAGTAGTTATTGTCGTGCTTGTTTTGGGAAGACAGGCTTCTATTGAAAAGGCAGTTTAGAGTCTCAGGGAAAGTAGGAATGCAGGTGGAGGTAGGGGCAAAGAGCTTCTCCCTCTTAAAGGGAAGCAGGAGTAAGAATTTCCTGTTCTGTTCCAATAAGTGACTTTTCAGGCATAGGATAGAAATTCAGTACAAATAGGTTTGATTTCACTTTCACTCCTCAGACATCTCACAAGTATAATTTGATTATCTAGTAAATTTTTCTTTTCTCCCTGAAGTGGGTGGGTCTTCTTTTCCTCTCAGAATTGCTTTTTCTTAGTAGTTGTAAAAAGTTTTTTGTTTTGTTTTTTAATCCAGAAACTGTGAATATGCTCAGTTATTTTGCAAGACTGATAACAATTTTGCCTGTGTGAGAAAGAAGTTAAAGGAAGTGACAGGTTGTTAAGCAAAGAACTCTAAGAGAATATTATGGATGAAAGGGAGAAAGAGAAAATACTTGAAGTTAAAATCATGATAGAGATAGATTATAGAAGAGAAACCACTAGGTGTTTTCTGGGGTTATATATATTCCTTGAATTTGACTTCAATAGTCAAATTTTTATTGATGCTTCTTTTAAAAGAAATTCTTAACTGCTACTTTTTTTTTTTTCCAGGAAAGATTTCATAATATACCAGGAGCCAAATGCTTCTCCTTCGCGTGTAACCGAAAATGGCTTTTCTGATAAGGTAAAAGAAATAAAAGTGTGGCTATTGTGGCAGGCTGAAGTAAGACTAATTTATAAGCAGCAAGTAGTTGCATGTGAGTTTTCTTATTCAACCCAATGAAATGTTCTGAGAATTCAATTTTAGCAGTTTATTTTGTATGTATTTAAGGCAGCCATGTTGTTAATATATGTAACACTTCTTTTTAAATAGGTGGGATGTATTTAGGGTGTGGCATATATTTCTACAAATGTAAAATTCTGTAAAAATCAATTTTCAGACACTAACTTCTGTCTTAAAATCTCTTTGGCTTTTGTTCAAATTCTGTTTGGTTTAAAGGACATCCACTAAACATTTTGATTGTTCTATTGATACATTGAAATTCTGAAAGATAACAAGGCACATGGGTGCTTTAAATTGAATTTAAAGGTAGTGCTTATGAAAAAATCAAGTGAGATGCAAAGCCTAAAATATCCATGTGTTTTTTTTTTAATAGGTATTGCTATGCTTCTCAAATGGAAACCACTATGATATTGTGTATCCCATAGAGTATGCAGAGAAGGCTGCTCTGTGCCAGTGTAAGTATTAAGCTGTTAGTTAAAAACATATTTTCACCAAAAATCTTAAAGCTATCAGTGTTAGGTTTCAGGGAAAGGGTCTGTATGGAAGTTTATTTTAGTCAATTTTAGTAGCTTGGTTTTCAGTTTGAGTTGTCAATGACTGTATGATTACCATCTGTAATGGTGGGATAAAAACTGATTTAGCTGCTAATTGATTTTGCTCTTTCACTTTCTCTTCCCCAGCTCTGCTGTACGAGTTGCTCTATGAGAAAGTGTTTGATATGGATGTAAAGAAAATCATGGCAGAACTTAGTGCTGTTGGTGTGACAGAGGAAAGTAATGGGAGCAGTGAAGTGTCTGCTTCGGATTCAGAAGATGACAACTACAGGTAAATGAGATTGAAAAAGTTGCCTGTGAACACATGTTAAATGAGTTTTCTGAATTTCTGGTGGGTAGTAGAATCCAGCAGTTAGGTTTGAAAACATCTACAAATTAGTAAGAAAATGATAAAGAGGTAGGGTTAGAAGTGTGAAGGAATGCAATGTGTAATCTTCACTTACCTAAGGACATGCTTCTGGCTCTTCTGTTCTTCCTGCAGTCTAGCTTTGAGTCTCTTTACATAATGGATTATTGCCATTGCAACATGTGCATCTTCCTGTTTAGAGTATCAGAGTTCCCTGGGAGAACTGTCAGTGTGCCAGTCTGGCATGGTAAACTCTTTGAGAATGACTTGGCTTATTCTGCAGCTGAGTAGAATTACAGGAATCTGATCCAACTTGCGTGGTTTCTGCATCTGGGGGCTGGAATGCCTGCTTGAGGTGAAGCTAATGGAGACACAAAGATGTAGCTTGCTCCATTTTGATCTTGATCTTTATGAAGTGAGTTTATATCCTTTCTGCTGGATGCTCTAGCAAGCTTTGAGATTTTGCCCTGACTCCTTTTGCACAGTCAGTCTTTCACAGTGCCATGTTTCACACTTACATATTGGCAGATTTTATCTGCTTAATAGGATTCTTAACTCTGGCTTGGATGGAATTCCACTGAAACTGTGGAGATGATGCTGCATTAGTGGATCATGTCCACTCTTCCCACTGATTGTTGCTGTCCTTCCCTAGGGCTCTGCTGTGTCACATGTGGCAGAAGTTCTTTGAGCTGTTGGGAGCTGGTTTCTCCCACAGGTTGAAAACAACAGAAAGGAAGATTATGGAAATCATCACAGGAAAAAAAAGTTCTGGGAGAGGGATTAGTTTATTTTCGTGTTTGGAAAAAAAATACTAGGGAATGTTGCCAGTTAAAATACAAAGTATTTCTGCCTGAGGAAACAATTATTATACCTAAATGTCAGAGAGTGGAAATCATCTTTATTCTGTGCTGTTCTTCGAGCTCTCCTGGGATTCAAATGCAGTAGCATTACCCTGTATCTTTGGGATTCCTAAGAAATTATCCTGCTAACCTCCTTAGCACCTTTGGAAATAGGGTCGTGTGCTCACTGGAGACTGCGGAACCCGGCGGTTTTGATTTAAACCACGTGTCCTGTAGCGCAAGGGCTGCTGTGGTGTATGTGACTCCTGACCCACTTAACACGAATTACAAACACTTTGCTGTGTCCATGAAATCCTAAATCTTTTGCTTGTCTTAAAGTTGACTTCAGCATGTTTCATCAGCTAGTTTTCCAGAAGATTCTTTTATTTTACAAACTTTTCAGTTTTGTTGTTATTAAGTGCAATAGTTTTGGGAGAAGTTAATGCTGAGAGTTGCCTACAACTGTTGTAGGAAAAATACTTGGGAGTTTCTGTGTGGAAAGTATTTTTCCAGTGATGTCAGGTGTAGAAAATAAGAGTAAATTAGAGTGCCTTCTTCAAGTTAACTAAGAAAGTAGGTTTTGCTTTTGAGGGTGTTTTTATGTCTACTTTTGCAATGTTTTCCTCATGTAGCTGCAAAAATTTTAAGAGGACTTTGTTTGCCTTGCCTTCCACCCCTTGCTTTTTTTTTTTCAATGTGACAACAAAGTCAGCGCCCATAAGAAAAGCTTCCTAAAACTTGTGCTTAAGCTCAAAATCTTATTTCTATACCACAAAAAGTTAAAAATGTGGTTTTTCTTTTGGACAGCTTTTTCACTTCAAGAGGTGAAGATACTCTGTGGTATCCTTATTATCAGGAAAACATGTAGACCATGGCAGTTTCAGTATTTTTATTTTAAGATGTGTCTTACCTGATTTTCAGGCTTTAGTAATGCTGTAATTCATTATAAAAACGTAACTTGCCTCTGTCCTGTTACAGAAGTAAAGCTACAACAGTTAGTGATATGAATGGAATGAAGTCTCTTTCTGGCAACAAGGTACTTATCTGTTGAGATTTATTTTTTTCTAATAACTTGTTCTTGGCTCTGTTTTTAGTATTTAATGTTCATGAGAGACTATTGAGGTAATAGCTTTCCTAACATAATATCCTAAAAACTACCTGTTTCTTTGAAAAGTAATGAGTATTTTTGATGTGCTCAGAGGTGGATAGTGTCCTTTTTAATGCTACTTAGTTCTTAGATTTGTTCTGATATGGTTAAAAGGACATCATTTAACTAATTTTTTTCAAAGCTCTTTATGCTCTGTGTGTTTTTAGCTTCTCTATATTTCAGTACAAGGCTTGATTGAAAAATGCAAAGCTGGACATGTCTGTGTAGTTGCCCATTTAGCACTTTGTTCTGTTTCATGCAGCACCTTGAAAGCAATGGGAATCCCAACTTGTTGGTGTTGCCTAAAAAGGTTCTGAAATCGCTCGATCCCTCGGTTTACAGAAATGTTGAATACGATGTTTGGCTCCGATCCAAATGGGGTGAGTAACAGAATACTTTGCAAGCTGTGTGAAGTGAAGCCCTCCTGAAGAACTAATGCAAGTGGCAGTTGGGGTTTAGTTTGGTTTTCCTCACGTGATTCAGTGGGCAGATTTAGGGCCTGAACACCTGGTTTGCATTTTTACTGCATTGAGAAAGTAACCCTTTGGTATATTTATACTAACTGTATATTACTGCTCCTGTGCTTACAGATCAGCAAAAACAAGATTTCTCTATTGCTGCTGGCATGCAATACTCCATTGGAGATAAATGTAAAGTAAGTAATAGTGAATTGTAGTTCATAGACAATTAATATTTTGCTCAAGATCTTATTCTTCCTCTCTGTTAACTGTTTTGATATTGCTACTTTCTTATGTCTTCAGCTAAGGGTATACTTTAATTGTTGGCAGTGTTCATGACTTACAGCATACATACAACTGATCAGTTTGGTCCATTAAAAAGCCACAAGGTTACCTCCAAGAGTAATAAGATGACTGGGAGCCTCAACATTAAGCATGGAACTGTAGATCCATGTGTTTGTTTGACACGAGAGACAGTGATTACTGTTTGTAAATTGGCTTTGATGAAATCTCAATACTTGCAAGTAATGAAGTATAGCTCACTTTAGTTACTGCAGATCCTGAAGTCTTGGGTGATTCTTCCTCTCAAGATATTGCAAATGTGTTACACAATTGGTCTTTAAATTCAGTTAAGATTTGTATTCTTAAGAAGAAGCAAGGTTTGCCATTAAATTCTCAATTTGTAGATTAGTCTCTTTAAGTGTGTTAATTAAACCAGTGGTACTCAGCTAAATATGTTTCTTTCTAGGACATTTGACTATCTATTAAAGTTATTAATATTAATGACAAAATACTCAGTTTGGGTAATCATGCAGCACAGGGGCTCTTTCAGTTTGTACTTTTTTATTTGTGTAATGGTCAACAATAGTGACTAAACTGCAGGGAAAACACATCTCTAAACCTAAAAAAAAACCCAACCACAGAACACCAGGCAAAGCCACAAGCTCCCAACCCCCAAACTAAACCAACCTAATGCTGAGTTGATTATTTATTGCTTAATAGTACAGGCTTAAAATTTGTATTTAAGGCTGTCTTGTGTAGTATTTATTGAAGGGTACAGATATTATCAGGAGAAAACACTCTGGTAATTAACATATTCTCTCTGTCAAATTTCCTATGTATGTAGCAAGACAGTAAATCTGTGGGATTAAAACATGGCAAGAAAAGATGAAGTAAATAGTGAAAATTGGAGTTGACCAAATGAATGCAACTGTAAAGCTACATACTGTAGTGGAGCATTAAGAAATTTATTTTTTATTCAACAGAAGAATTTTAAAAACACAGAATGTCAGTCAGACAAGTAACACTATGTCTAAAGAACTTTTTTTGGCTGTTCTTAAAAAAACTTTCTGAAGAATAATTCTGAAGTAATTGGTTGTCATTATGTTCCTAATTAAACTAAATTTGACTGAAGTGAAGTGGATTTTAATAGGGAAAAGCTTTGAGTTTCATTGAGAGAGAGAGAGTGTTTTCAGTAAAGTCGAAAAGCCTGGCTGCACTGATTGCTTTTAACTTTCTCATGTGGTTTTGAAAAGCATATTTCATTAAGCAGTGTTCCCCAGCAAGCTCTTTGTTTAGTGTTGTGTGTGTGTTTGGTTTAATAGTATTTTTATTTCTTTTTGAAGAAGCAATAGAGATTGAAGATTGGCTTTTGATTAATTTGCTGAATTGTGATTTGATTGTGTATTTCTCAGGTCTTCTGTTGCCCACAGGAAAAGTTCTGTTTCTAACATTATTGGTATTTTAAAGAGTTACCTCCTCTCACTCTCATCTTTGGAGCTAATCCACTTTTTCTTCTTATTCTTTTTCCTTACAGGTGCGCTTAGACCATAATGGGAAATTTTATAATGCCCATATTCAAGAAGTTTTTTCAGAGAATGGGCCAGTTGTTGTATTTGTAGAAGAGCTTGGAGCAAAGTAAGTGCTTAGTCTCTTTTGGAAGGGAGCACCAAATTGAACAAAGCATTACTTTGGTTCAGAGTTAACTTCAGCCCCTGAAATATATCTTTGTCTTTACTTGGAGCAGTACTACCACAAACTTGTTAAGAAAACAGCATACTAGTNAGTTTTTTCAGAGAATGGGCCAGTTGTTGTATTTGTAGAAGAGCTTGGAGCAAAGTAAGTGCTTAGTCTCTTTTGGAAGGGAGCACCAAATTGAACAAAGCATTACTTTGGTTCAGAGTTAACTTCAGCCCCTGAAATATATCTCTGTCTTTACTTGGAGCAGTACTACCACAAACTTAAGAAAACAGCATACTAGTAAAAAAAAGAAAAATTGATTATCACTTCATACTTCTTTCTGTAGTGCTGTGTAACCTGGGTATTACTTGTAGTGTAGAACAGTAACTACGTCAGGAATATTTTAATTTTTTTTTCACAAGATTCAATCCGAAACAGATTGACAGCACCCTAATAAGGTGTTAATTGTTATTAATAATTAGATGCTAGATTTGTGATAAAGTTTTCAGATAGAAAGGTCAGTTGAAGCACCAAAGTCCTCTGTTGGTTGAGTAGCTCTGCCTGATTTCATACAGAGTGCCAAGTTGCTGTTCAGATCAACATCATCTTTGGCCTACCTGGGACAAAAAATGGTTTAAAGTTGTTATTGTGGGTTGTAGATTTGATAGTTTTGGTTATGTGGGGTGGGGATTTTTGTTCCTTGGGGTTTTTTGGGAGGAGGCAAGGAGGGGCATGGAGAGAGCAGTTTGAAACATCTTGAGCTCTGCTGTAAGTCCTGTGACTTACAGGTCAAAAAAGCCCACACTGAGTATAGTTTGGGAAGAGGAAACACTTTCAATCCAGGTAAATGACAAAGATGCCTATTGATCTCATTTGATCTCCATTAAAAAAAATTTACAAGATTTGAAGATTGTCTTCCAGTTTGAACCCTTCTTAAACTGGAATTTAACTTGTTTGAATGTCTGCCATTCAAGTAATGTAAACAGTTGCTTGGACCATTTGACAGCATCGTCAATTAAAAAGGCAGTAATTATTCTGGGATATACACCATCAGTGTAATATCTATCCATCTTGGCACCTATTACAGTGTTGGTAATAAATTTATCTAAGTATATTGCTTTTTGTGATCATTCTCGTTTTCTGCCTGCCCTGAAGACATTACAATAGGCACTTCACAAATGGCTGATCATTCTTTACTGCATTAGTTTGTGTCAACTTGCCAGTTTTATGTAAAAAGGAAAAAAAAAAAAAAGGGGATTGCTGTTCTACACATTGCATGAATGTAATCATAAAGGCAAAGGACTCTGAATGCAGCGTTCTGAAAAATGGAAAGATCTCTTGGTATTAGTGAACATGTGGTATTGATTTATGCAAGCCCCAGTCTGGTCTTTTAAGATATTATTCCCTCCATAATTCCTTGTTTTGTAGGCATGCTGTCTCACTGAAGAGCCTTAAACCTCTTCCACAGACCTCTCCTATGGAGGGCTGGAACACTGTGCCAGGGAAGAAGATAAAAAAGTTTTATCCAGCATGGGGGCAGAATGCTCAGCCTGGTAGGACTGTACCTGTCTTTGTGTGGCAGAATCTTCTTTGTCAGATGTTTTGTCCCAAGAGCTTAAAAAAAAATGATTAAAACAAAAGTCTTCCCTGTTTTCACGTTGTTATCACAGATGCAGAGTGCAGAGGGCCAAAGAATCAGAGCAAGTCAATCAAACCCCAGTCAGCACTACCTCCTCGACTTCAGCATACTGTGGGAACCAGGCAGCACCAGTTCTTGTCTTCTGGGCCCCAACCTCATCAGACCTCAACTGAGCAAAAAGCTCCAGGCAGGAATCCTTCGCAGTCTGCAAGGTAAAACTGCAAACAGCATCTTCCTTGCCTTGAACTCTGACTGAGCTTCTGGAAGCCCAGGTGCCTGCTTCAGATGCTTCCAGCATACTCTTTGGAATTGTGTTGCCATTGAATTTTTAAGAAGTGTTCCAAGTCCTTAAGAATATGCACAAACACAGGAAATGTGATTTTTTTTCTTGCATGGCAGCAACTGCCTAGAAAGCCGCATTTTTTTCTTGGGAAGTGGATGTTGGTGTGGGTTTTTACTGTAGTTTTTCTTTTGGGTTGGGGCTGAAATAATGTTGCAAGTGCTTCTTGGGCATGGCTAAGATCTTTCCTCAGCTTCTGCTGAACCTGTCACAGGGGCTGCTTCCTGTTCTGACTTACCACTTGAAAGGAGTATGAGAGCAGCATTTTGCCTACATTTGTTGGTAGTAACTTTTTGATTCCTGGAGCTGCTGCAGCAGAGTTTCTATTTCCACATCGCACCTGCTTTCTTCCTCCTAACGCACGAGTCTGCGTTGTGTTTGGTCCTGAATTTCTCAGTTCGAGCGGTCGCGCTTCCTTCTGTCGCGCAGGAAGGCGGAGCGGGAGCGCAGTGAGGAGCTGAGCCACGGCAGCAGGGACTGCAGCTACTTCGGGCTGTCTCCAGAGGAGCGCAGGGAGAAGCAGGCCATAGAGGAGTCTCGTTCCCTTTATGAGATCCAGCAGCGCGACGAACAAGCTTTTCCTGCTCTTTGCAATGTATGCTGAATTCCCTGTAATTAACAGTGCACTTCCCAGGCTTGCCTCTGAACCTTTCAGCAGCCATTGGTTTGCTGTCCTTGACTCACACTGCAATTCAGAAATTAAGGATATTTATTTTGCACTCACTTTGTAATTAAAAATACAGGTATCTACAATGCTTTATATGTTAAAGATAAGAAAATACACATAGTAGTTTATCCTGGGAGTAATTGAATGTCCAGCACACACAGTGCTTTAGGCATGTAAATATGGGACACACACAAGCATCTGTAGCTGTAGGATTTTGGAGAGGCCATTCTACTGGTGGAATTTTAATGGAAGTGAGTGGGAATCTCAGTACATCCAGGGAAGTGAGCAGATCCTGTGGGTGGAGTTACTCTCTGCATAGGTTTGGTCTAGAGACGTGTGGGGCTTTTTGGGTTTAAACTGTAGGGCAAACAGAAACAAGGCTGGGAAGAATGAGTAGGTGAAAGACTGAAACTTAAGAGACAGAGGTTGCTCTCTCCCTCTGAGCAGTAACAGTTTGCTGTATTTGCTCACCTGAAGGAAGAGGATGTGATTTATTGTCTGAGTGAAACAGATTTTGCCACGTCAGCCAGTGACATGAATGCCCTTAAAGTACACTTAGCAAAATGTAGCAATGAATGAGAAAGAGTGGATGAATCTGCAGGATACTGAGCCAGGACCCCCCCTCCTTCCCCTTTCTGCTTATCACAAACATCAATATTACTTGTCATGAAGGCATAATAGTGTCACAGCAGATGATGACAAAGTGTCACTGGACTGATTACATAAAGTGATATTTCTGCTTTTGTCAACTTCTTCAGAACCAGTCACTCTGTCAGGCTGCTACACAGACTGTGGATAATGTAAACCAGAAAAAGTTCTCAAATAATGAAAGAAGAAACAGCAAGTGGACAGCAGAGGTGGAAGAGCAGAAGGAGAAAGGTAAAACTAAAGGTGTTTAGCTCATGGCTGTTTTTTTGTTTGCTTGGTTTTGTTACCAGCCTCAGAATTTATTCAAGATGGGGCATCTGTTTAGATAACAAAGGGAAAGTTATCCTAAGCAGCAATACCAAACTAAGCTGGGCTGGAGGTAGCATGGGTGTGGTTTGTGAAGAAAGTACATTTTCCTGCTTCATGAATGTGGCTGAGAGAGCAGACTCCTGTCTGGGATCTTTGTAGTAAATGGGAAGAGAAATGAGAGAAACTTACACTAAATTAGATCCTTTTGAAATTCTAGAATGTGTGGCAGAAAGTGCCAGTGGGAGGAGCATTAAGAGTCAATTTTGAGAAAAACAGGTAAAAGTATTCGCTGTAGCATGGTTAAGAAATAGTATACCATGGTACAGGAAGGGGAGAAGATTGTGTACAGAAGAGTTGGAAAAACAAATCTGTTTACAGTAGAAAGATCTGTCACGTGGTCAGCATTTTGTTTGGGTTTTCTCCCTCCCCCCAGTCAATTACAACACTCTTTAGCTTCTCTTCATAGACTCAAAGCTTTGCCTCTTCTGTGGGGAAATGGAACATGGCAGTCATAGATGAAAGCTGTAGCTGTTAGGAGGTAGTTAGTAAAGTGGTTGGTGGCATTTTTTAATTAGTATTTTAAAATATTTTGTCCTATCAGCTTTGCCATAACTAAACCCCAGATCTGATCTTGGCTTCTTCCACTGTTTTTTTGGGTTTTTTTTTCCTGACTAAATAAAACTCAGACTCTTTAGTCTTCTTATAGAAGCTAGTCCTTCCCTCAGTTTTTTAAAATTATTTTTTGGTTTTGTTCCCTTATCTCTGGCAACAGCAGAGGCATTGCTGTTGTCTGTTTATGGTATCTGTGCTCCTTAGACCCTCTTAGAATCCTTTCTTGAGTGGTCTCACAAGGACCCACCTTACCTATTTTTCATTCTCCAGAAGTCTGAAAACTTGTTTCATTTGCAAACCTGTTTCATCAGCAATGCCAAAAGGAGTGTTCACACAGAGAAGGCTGGAGAGAAAGTAAAGACTCCAGTGTCATGATGGATTTGGCTGAAGGGCATGGCATGGCCAGCTTTCCCTGCTTTTTGTGATGCTCTGGATTGCATTGCCTCTTGTGAAACTAGGTTAACAATCCTATGGGAATCACATGTATTTCTCTGAGTGTTCAGGGGTTCCTATTGCTGCTTGGGGAATGGGCAGTAACTCTCAAAATCAATAGTATTTCCATTTATACTGTTGTCTGATTGTGACAGAGTCTATAACAAGCTTTTAAAAAGTCCGTATCTACTATTGATAATCTTCTGGGTGTGAGTTTGGTTGAGAAGCAGTGGTAGCCAGGTCTGAACATAAACCAGAATGTGGAGAACTTGTTCAGACCTTATTATGTCATGACTGTTTTTTAACACTGTCTTCTGCACTGAAGTGTTTGCTGGTGCTTGAGAAATGAAACTTTGTGCAGCAGTCTGAAAATGTTTTTACATCTTTTAATTCACTGAAACATTCTAAACGGTTTTTTTACTCAGTCAAAAGTAGACAAGACTGAGCTTCTGTTATGTTAATAGTTGAATATGAAAATGCAGATAGAACACTTTCACTTTAAGCAAAGTACAAACTTCTGTTTCATTGGGAGGAATTTAGGATGAATATGTTTAAAGGGACAGCTGCATTTCATTCCTGCTTTCCCCAAGCATCACTGACATAGTTACCAAATACCAGTAAAGACTTCCTGTAGAGCTTGGAGAACCCAGGTTGAAGCAGCTGCTCTGTTACTGCCTGAACAACTGTTTGTTTTAGGATGCTTTGATCTTTGGTAAATTAGAAGTTTAAGTTTTCTGAAGTAATATATACTGAGGTATAGGTTTGGTTTTGAAAGTTTAATTTTGGAAAGACTAACTGGCTTAAGTTGTGATAGCCATAAGTGGTGTAATGGTTCATTTACTAGGTTATGTCTTGGTGTTGCAGAGTCAAATTCCAGGCAGATCCACTTAAGTCAGAAGCTTGAGCCAAATTCATCTGAGGTAATCTTAAAGAAAAGACCAAATTTTTTTTTAATGTTATTGCTTCTCTGATACATGATTAGCAGAGCAATAGCTGCCTTTCGAGCTGTGATTGCTGCTGCTGCTGCTTTACAGCTTTTAGTGAAATACTCCTAAGGCTTGAGGCTTGTATTTCTGTCAGCTTCCCTCAGCCCTGTAACCCATACTTATAGTCTTTCTCTGCAATCAGAGTGCTCAAACCTGGGCTATCGAGAGCACTTATGAATCTGGATTTGTAATTGCTTAGTACAGTCTGTACTTTCAGTATAATGGGACCACAGAAGATTTGATGTTTGCTAATAGCTACTGTGCTAACAGACCATGAGCTCTGAAGTTCAGTGAAGATTTGTGGCCTCCTGTTGGCTTTTAACCTTTGCTGTCCTTTCAATGAGCAAAATGTCACACTAGTATAATATATGATGGGTACTTAGCCCACTTTGTATTGAGTATGGTTTACTGTTTGTGAATAACTCTTTGTAAAGTTAATCTTGCTATTAGACTAGCTCTGTCTGTTGTTTCTAACTTTGCTTTAGAAGAATAGTCAAGATGAGAATTATCCAAAAGCTTCATCTCCTTTGGAACAAGTAAAAACAGATTCTCCGATTCTTGCTGAGCAAGTAAGAAATGTTTGTTTGATTTCAAAGTTTTCCAGTCAGGAGACTTCAGACAAAGGGGAGCTTCATCACAGCCACGTATGTATTACAGTACTGGCTTTCAATTACACAGTCATTCCTATGGTGATAATGCTAAAATTTCATATTTACAGTTAGGAATCTGTTATGTCCAAAAGGACAACCCTTGATAGAAAAGTAAAAGTATATTCTTTTTTGAGAGAGGGCTTATTTCATATTTTTCTACCAAGGTAACTGTGCTTTTCCCTTTAAATTCTTTAGCTTTGCCTTTTCAGGTTGGTCTGATCTTATTGGTAATTGCTTGTGAGGGTGGCTTTTCTTTTGGGTGGGAGATACTTAAATGTAAAGCTTGTGGAGGTGGTTCCAACACTGATGGTTCTGTGGTACAGGCCTGGTTGGACAGAGCTCAGAGCAGAGCTCTTCTCACAGTGATGTAGCTCAGATGTCTTTGGATGTGTTCCCAGTTAGTACTTCCATGTGGGGATGGTGGTAGTCTGGATAAGGCTGAGTCATCAGGGTCACCAGCCATGGTGGGATTTAGATTTGTTTGTTTTTCCAGAACCTGACCGAGTGCTTGCCGAGCGTAACTCCGACACCCTCTCCAGTCTTCTCTGAGGTGCATTTACCTCCAGCAGTGCCTTCTGTACCAGCCATTGTGCCAGCTTGGCCAAGTGAGCCAGCAACCTATGGACCAGCAGGTTTGCAGAAACATTAACGTTAATCAGAAATTACTAACCCCGGAAAATACTCTTAATTCTCTTGCTAAGCGGAAGTTGCCCCCTGAGACACTCTCATATAATTTCTCATTCCAAAGGCAGGCATTCATAGGAATGCAGTTTCCCACTGCTGAAAGGTAGTGAGAGTTCTAACAGATCTTTGGTTGCCTGTGTGCACAGTTTGCTTTACTCCCAACCTGAAGGTATAAGGGGTTGTGTACTCAATTGGCCAGTTCTCCTCTTGAGTGGGATAGCATTGAGTTTTGAGGATCTGCTTAAGGTAGAACACATTGTCAGCATGTTGAAACCTGATACGTGTTTATGCTCCGTGGCCCCTGTAACCATAAGTTCCTTGGTTGACTGAGGACTCAGCTTGGGGCTGATGAGATCCATTTGGACCTGAGCTGCAAAGCCAGTGTAATGGGTTTTTGCTGTGCATGTCTTCTGGTCTGTGGAGTTAGCTTAGAATCAATAGTGCTCATTAGATCAGGTGCTGCATTTTCTCTCACACTGCTGTTTCTGTACAGAACCAGCTTTGAGATCAGCCTTTGTTCACATGAGACAGTAAAAATTCTGTCTCACTTGACTGTGTCTGTGACAGAAGATGTGTGGCCCAGTTGGTTTGAGCTCAGATTTAAAGTTGACTATAAGTCAGAATGAGAACTTCAGGGATTCACATCAAAGTTGCAGTTTCCCCATTGTTTCCCCTTCGTATTTCCTTCTGGCATTCATATTTTTAAAAAGAAATACAAGATCAGTTTGCTATTTCTGGAAAGCTTAGCTTACTTTTTTCATTCTTTCTGAAAACTATTCTCTGCATTTTGAATCCTGCTTTTCTGAGGTCTTTCGGTTTGTGATGATATCTCTGTGTATACATATATAGAGATATGCATTGATATCTGTTATATTTATATTTTTATATATATATATGTGTATGTTGGGGTTTTTTCCCCCTAGGTATTCCCACTCAAATACCTGCTTCTTCACTGATGCCCGGACCAGCAACGGGACCTGACGCTATTGTATCACAGGCTCAGGTAACATCTGCTTCAGTTGCTGGAGTTCCTGTGTGGCTACAAGCACTTAACCAGCCTTTAATGCCTTTGCCTCAGACTCTGAATCCCTACCAGGATCCGCTATACCCCGGATTCCCTTTTAATGAAAAGGGGGAAAGAGCTGTTGCACCTCCTTACTCCCTGTGCAGTACTGGGGAAGATTTACCTAAAGGTGAGAAGTCTGGATTTTACACCATTTTTCCTAATAGGTCTTCTTTTCTTAAAATGTAGATAAACACAACTTTTTGGTCCTGTTGTCATTCTTTATCAAAAGATCCAATAGTTGTCATTGCATGATTTAAGATGTGGGAGGGAATCTTGAATAGTTGTAACTCTTTTTAGTTTGCATTGCCAACATTGTGACTGTTTCAAGTGGTCACACCTGGAAATTTTGTGGTTCTTAGCTTGCACCAATGTAACTTAAGATTTTGTTCATGTAAAGAGTTACCTTTGGAGAGCTGCTTCCTGTCAGAGTAATAGGTTTGCTCGTGTCATTTAAAAGCTTGGAAGCTGTTGAGCATTTCCTTCTTGGTCTGGGAAAATACAGGTTTTGGCATACTATGATGCAAGGTATGCCCATAAAGAACATCTCATGTCTGACTGCACAGTGGTGTTTGTTTAGTGAACTGTTTCTTCAAAAACTACAAGTTCACAGACTGTTAAAACTGAAATTTAAACTGCTGTTCTGTTCTAGATATCTTACTGTGGCAAAAGAACCCCAACTAATCAATTAAAGACATGCAAGCAGTAACTTAATACAAGTGTTCTCTACTGAAATGGAACTTTATGCAATTTTTGTACCAGATGAAATATTTTAGGTCTTCACAAATATTTTTGTTCTTTTTTTTTTTTAGATAAGAATATTCTTAGATTTTTCTTCAATCTTGGTGTGAAGGTAACTCTTGAAACTTATGTTTTCATGTTTGCTGTAAAAATCACTTGTAAATAATTGTTGGTAGTCAGAGTGCAGAAGATTTGTTGCTGCAGCTGTACGTTTCAAGTCCATCTTTCAGTTTGAAATACTTTTCTTATTTTGTGTTCTGTTAACTGGGATTCCAGCAGTTGTCCATAGTGCAGTTCAAGTCATCAGAAATCAAATTCATGTCAACAGCATAGTGAGAACTGTTGGCTCCCAACTATGCTGTACAGTCAGCAAATTGTGCTTTACAAAGTCACAGATAAATTGTGAATATGAAGATGCTTCTTTTGGATGCAGTGCAATANTTTCAAGTCCATCTTTCAGTTTGAAATACTTTTCTTATTTTGTGTTCTGTTAACTGGGATTCCAGCAGTTGTCCATAGTGCAGTTCAAGTCATCAGAAATCAAATTCATGTCAACAGCATAGTGAGAACTGTTGGCTCCCAACTATGCTGTACAGTCAGCAAATTGTGCTTTACAAAGTCACAGATAAATTGTGAATATGAAGATGCTTCTTTTGGATGCAGTGCAATAGGGAATGAGAAAATGCCCTCAGACTTCGACCTTGGCTGTGTACTGGCAAAGCCACTGCAGTACAGATCCCAAAATCTTGCCCTTAAGTAATCTGCATGTCTGTTCTTTCTGCTCAGGTTAATGATATCAGTATTTTACTTTTTGAGGAATTACAGCAGAGTGTATGTGCAAATCTGTGTGTGGTTGGGAAGAGGCTCATCCAAATCCATACGTTTTCCATTGCTTGGCAAGGACAAGTTGTTTGCTTTCTTTCTCCTTTCTGCATATAAAAACATTCCTTTTTTTACTTTCTTAATCCTTCTGTCAGACAAACGACTTGGGGCAAGGTGCTGAGAGCTTTTGGGCTTATTTCATGTGACTTTAGCCATAGCAATGATTTTCTTTGGTGTCTGGGCATGGAAAGAGGGAATAGTCAGCAGTTTCCAATGTAAATTTGATACCCCTGCCTATTATAAGTCTCTTTGCTTAACAGAAAATCTGTAGGAAGTGTCACCACAATGCATTTAAACAGCATGAGCTTCCTAAGCTGACATGCTCCTTACTGGTACTTCGGATTATTTAGCATCTAGCCTGTCGTTTTGGTGCTTCAGCACCATCTGCTGGTCCCAGCCCACGTTCTAGGCTGTGCTCCTCCGCTGGTGCCACAGGGTACAGCAGGCCCGGGAAATACCCTGTACGTGGTCTGCCTACTGCTCTGCTCCAGACCTTGCCCTGCTGGTACCCATACCCTTGCCAGCTGCACAGTGAGAGGGAAGGGGCTCCTGCAGAAGAGGTCTGCCTTGGCTTTTCAGGATGGTTTGCTCCAGGGACTATTTCTAAAGAGTTCAATTCATTAACATGGAGGTAGAGAAAAGGGAAGGGGTCACCACCTGAGGTGGACAACTTCAGTGTTGTGGCCTTTGCAAACGGAGGTCTAGTAGAAGAAATTGCCAGTTAGTAAGTGATTCTAGAAAATGAGTTTGAAATGTTTCTTCAAACACATAGCTAGACTTGACTTAATAGCATGGTGTGTTTAACTGTATAGAAACTGTTACTACATTTTCAAACTGTTGCTATTTCAACTGGATTTGGAAGGAAGACAAAAAATAAGAACACCATCCTAGAACCATAGGAGTTAGAATTGAGGACAGTCACTGTAAAGAAAATTAACTTTTATCTCCTATAATTAACTGTTTTAAAATGGTAAATGATTGCTGTGCTTTATGTCTCTGAACATTCAAAAGACCAAATAACTGATTCTTAAATTATTTTTCCCTGCTGTCTTGCAGGCATACAGTTGTCCCATGTGGGCACCCCATTCTTACCTGTACCCCCTGCACCAGGCCTATTTAGCTGCTTGTAGAATGTATCCAAACGTGTCCCTTCCTGTGTATCCGCACAACCCCTGGTTCCAGGAGGCTGCTCCCACTCAGAATGAAAACGAAACTGCACGACCCAACAGGCACTTTGCTGTCCAGACTGAGGCCAGATCCAACGGTCAGATTGCACAGGTTGACAGATCTCCATCACTGCCTCTGATCATACCTTCAGCTCAGGTGTCAGAAAGTCAAGGACAGGTCTGCGTCGAACCGGAGAGTCCAGCGCAAGCTCTTCATGCGAACTACGAGGAGTCCCTGAGAGGGAAAAATGTGTTCCCACAGCCACCCTTCGGACACAATCACTTTCTGGGAGCTGTTCCAATAGCACCTCCGTTCTTTCCTCATTTCTGGTATGGGTACCCCGTTCAGGGTTTCATTGAGAATTCAGTAGCGAGACCTAATGTCGTCTTGTCACCTGAGGACAAAGAGGTGGCAACGGGCAGCTCTGCCAGCATGTATGTGGGCAAAGAATGCAGCCCTCCAGTTCCTGGAGTGAACTGTGCAGAGCAGCTCCAGAAGACCAACAGCAGCAGCGGCTCCAACACCGTCCCGTTCCCAGTGGCTGCTGCAGGGACCCCAAAAGACACTTCAGCAAGGGCACCTCAGCTGGAGCAGACCTGTCCTTCGGCTGCTCCTAAGCAGAAAGCAGCCGGGCAGCAACATCGCCCTCCGCAGGCACAGGGCCCAGAGAGGCCGACGGCAGGGCCCAGCACGCAGCCACTGACGGCAGAACCTCCCAAAAGCGAACTGAAACCCAGCACTCCTGGCCGGAAGGAGAAGCCTGCTAAAGGGAGAGAGTCCAAGGGCGCTGGGAACGTGCAGACGGAAAGCAGGGCCCAGAGGACAAGGGAAGAGAGCTCGGAAGATGACAGCGAGGTTTCCGACATGCTCAGGAGCGGCAGATCCAAGCAGTTCTATAACCAGACTTATGGAGGAGGCAGAAGGCCTAGACCTGACAGGGGTTATTCCAGCAGGGGAGGATACCAGTTCCAAAGAAACGAGGAGGCCTGGAAAGGACCACCCAGCAGAAGCAGAGATGACGGCTACCAGTATCAGAGAAACTTTAGAGGGCAGCCATATAGGAATGACAGGAGAAGGGCAACACTGGGAGATAATCAGAGGGGGCAGCAAGCATAAAATGGGCGGATAATTGGAAAATTTAAGAAGCAAAAAGTAATTTGAAGTAGCAGTTTAAAATCTTAATTTCTTTTTAGTGAAGTTCAATGATATGTTTAATTTTTGGCAAGTAAAGAGTAGGAGGGAGGTCAAGTCCTACCATAGGGTTTTTGGGGGGGATTCTAGAGTTTGTTTGGCTTAGCAGTTTTTCCTCAATGTCAAATTAGAAGAAAAAAAAATAGGTTTAGTGTTTGATAATTTTTTCCCAACAAAGGTTTGCGTTTGTGATAGAAGATGGGTATGTGCGTTTACTAGAGTGACAAATGACAGCATTTGATGTGATCTAGATTCTAAAATTGACAGTAACATTGCACCAAATATAAATGTATATTTTATCATACAATGCCTTAGTTCTGAACTGAGCTAAAGGAATTCTCAGCCTACTGCACTGTTGTCTCTGATATGCTTCCAACCCAAAGGCCTTTCATCTCAAAAAGAAAAATATCTGTCAAACTTGAATGTTTCTCCTGTGTGTTACACGTATGGCAGCCAGCTAACCCTGTGTCTTAGGTATGTTGTATATAGTTCTTTTCATAATCATAGGGTATATTTTTGAATTTTAAAAAGCATTTATTTGTTGAAATCAAAATCAAGACAAGCAGTTGAGAATACCTGTGTATGAACTGATAAGAATGGCTGTTTCCACCATGAATTCTTCTTAATGCTGGTGTGACTAGAATGGTGCCTATGCCAACTGAATAATTACAAAGACAATAAAAATGTAGATGCTATGCATTTCCAAAATAATTCTGCATCTGTTATAATAGCAGAAGTTTTTTTAATGCCACTTTAACACTAATGCACTGACAAATCCTAGATATTTTGTGAGGAGATGCATAAAGTACGTGTTACGTTTTTTTAAGTTTGTACGATTGAGCTACTGTTCAGTATTCTTTTGTTGTTGCACTGTTGATGTGTTTTGCATGTACAACTCCTTGCTGGAACTACTTTTAAAAGCAAGAATGGAGAGTCTCAGTGTGCTCTGCTCTTCCCTACAATTCAGAAGAAAGTGGCTTCTGCCTTATATTTTTACACTGTGTCAGAGTTCTGATGCTGTTTCTTCTGAGCCCGGTTACGATCGCCACAGTGTTCCTGTTGCCTTTGCAGTCTGGATGTTCAGCTGTCCAGGCTTGGAGAGTGCAGTGTGCACAGTATTCACTCAGCTCTGTTGCTCTGTAAAATTGAACTGTTGTGTATATTTTTATATCTCTGTATACAGTAGTGTAGGTGATGGTACCCTTTCATTGTGTCTGAGATTGTACACCCTTGGTGCGGAAACCAGAGCGATAGTTACATGATAAAGAGTTTGTTTTCAGATGCATGCTATGTATAAAACCCTAATTAAAATAAATGTTTTGTCTTTTCACTTGCTTTCTAAATTATATTTATGTATTGCAACCTGTTGCAGTGGCATTAAATGAAGCATTGTTCTTACAGAGCCAGTTGTAGTGAGCAGCAGAATGATGAACACGATGTGGCAAGCAGCAAACAAAAAGAAGCCATAAACTCAATTTGGAGTTTTTGTTTGTAGGGGTAGGGGTCTTGCTGAAGGCTTTTTGAATTTTCTTAATCTGAATACTTTTTTATTCAGAAATGTATTGATGATTTCAAAAGAGGCAGTATTTCAGGTTGAGAACAAGGCAAGCACTGAAGGATTTAACTGTTGCTACCATTGTGGTTCTCTGTTTATCTCAACTCCTTTCAAAAATGTAAAGAAGGCTGCTTGTTGAGTTTACAGGTGAATTTTAAACTCTTAACTCCAGCTGTATCCCAAATTTGTGCAGTAGTCACTGAACTAATCATTCTGTTTTAGAGCAGACAGTTCCAGCACAAGCTTTGTTGCAAGAATGAAGGCAGTAACACTTCCTACAGAAATTTGTTGGGAAACACTGGAGAAGTGAGGCATGGCAGTAATTGGGAGGGATGTGCATCTGGCATTTACTTTGGAAAACCAACAGCTTTCAGCTGGGCCTACACTGCCTTACTGCTCTAGGACACTGAAGGACTGGGAGGTGTAGTTACATTTTCTCCATTGCTGATCCAGTAAGTCTGGTTTCCTCTCTTGCTGTAGAGTTGTAGATTGCCCCTTTGGCCTGGGGCAAGATGTTTTAGGTTGCAGGATCCTCCTGTTAATATATGTAATATTCAGCCTATAATGAGCTGTGATACACAGTTTCAGGTATTTGCTGAACCACATCTTTGCCTTACCCTTATTACAACTGATTAAGAGGAGATGCACAACTCCAGTCCAAGGGGAGTTAAGCTGTGAGAGGACGAGTTTTAGTCAGCCTTTCGAAGTTTTTGTCTGACTCAGGGTGGTGGTGTAAGGATGTGTTAATTACCTGCACCTCTTTACAGAGTGCCTCTGCTGGTGAAGTACAGGTGCACTGCTGTTACAAGACTGAGGGAGACAGTGTGTATATAATGCTCAGTTCTGCCAAGGTTATGAAATAACCATGTTACCAACACACAGAATGGTGAAAAAACCCCAACCCCCCCACTCCCTTCTGTAGCTTCTGAGGCAAAAATCTAACAAGGAACAAAGCCAGGTTTTCTCATAATGTTTTTCACTTGTCGAAGAAGGCAGAGAACTTTTGAATGGAAAACACCCTTTCTTACTTTTAAGATATATAACTGAAAGATGTTTCTACATATCTGCTTAATTAAATGGGAACCTTTAAATTTTCCTTCTGCTTCCCTGAAGGACCTTAATGTATATGGAAGTAAATTTGTAATGATATTTTTTATTGACTTTCATTTTTGTCTATAGTAAAAGCTTTGATCCTTATGTTAGGAAAAAGTAATTCCTGCATCTAGCCTTATAAAAACTTCATGGAAGAGTAAGCTGGAAAGATGGAAAGGATGTTTATATTTCTTTAAGAGTATTTCAGTGATTATTTTAGTCTCACTAGGTCTGAGAAGATGCACAGGGACAGATGATTAAAAAAGATGTAGCTACCTTCTTCTGTATCTTCTGTGTGCGCTACAGTGTGAGAAAAGGGATGTGTGACATCATACAAATATACACACTTCTGAATTAGTAATTGAAGAAATTCTGCAGTGTCCCAGAAGAGTTGTAAGTTAGGTGGATGTTTTATTTTTGAAACCCTCAGCCAGAGAGATTCAACTTTTTAAAAGAGGAGTTGCTCCTGTAGCGTGACATTCTTAGTAAACTTTCCTCTTGTACAGAAAACAGCTTCAAAGATTTATTTTAAAATGAGGAAGTTCAGTCAGTACTTGGTACATGAGTAGGATATATTGAATTGAAAACCTCCCTTAAATTTTGAAAAATCAGGAGACTCATTTGCACAATTTCAAGGTGGTCTATTTTGAAATTATTACACTGAAAATAGGGCTGTGTCACCAAAATATAGAAAGTGGCAGTTTTACTCAGACTAGGATGTTTACTGCTACTGTCTCAGATGTTAAATGCAGCAAGAGATTTTAAGCTTCAAAAGATTAATTGTTCTAAAACCTGATCTGAGCCATCTCATCACAGCTGTTTAGATTCCAATATGCATATCTAGATGCCAGTTAGAAAGATGATGGGATTCAATATTTAGTCGTCCAGGAAGAAGTAGTTTCCACTCTTCTTTTGTTCCACATCCTTGGGAAGAGAAAAAAGGTCACCGTTACTTGAAGTAGTCTTTGAATATAGCTGAAATAAGACATTTATCTAAATTCCTTTCTGCTTCCCTTATTACTCTTACTAGTTTTTCACATGGTGTTTTCCAGCACAGCAGAACTACCCTGTCAATCTTCAATTTGTTCCTTATTTTAAAATCTGGCTTCATATTAAACAATCATGGCTGCTGTACTGTAAAGATGCTCCTCTCTTACCTTGATGGAATTGAGTTTGTTTATTCTTGGTCGGTAATTGTTGGGGTCTCTTCTAAAAGTGATTTCAAGCTGAGATAAAAATTTATTCATTCCAGCCAAAAGAGTCTGTGGACTGTTAAGAGATAAGAATATTTTAACTACATTTTCAGAAGTTTTATACTCTACAATTACAGGCAACTTTGATAACCATCCCAAGTTCACTCAAGTCTGGAAATGCAAATGTAAGCTGTATTTAACATTAGCAGGCTGTGCTTCATTTTTAGTCAAGATGAGAGTAGTATCTCAGTGTGGCTCCCAGCTGTGACCTTTACTTTCCTTTTATTTTGTATCTATATGTGTGTGCTGGCACACTTACATTCAAAGAAAAATAGCCCAACATTTGCACCATAAACAAAATCTAACAAAGATCATAACTTTCTCAGCATCAGTGTATGGTTGTGATTTTTGAATTCCAACATGTGTGTTTTTGGAAGGAATACCATCAAAGCCAGGGTTGCAGACCCCATGGCAGACCAATGTGTTTAGTTCATCTGGCTTGTGCCAAGTACTCATTGTTCTAAAAGCCTGGTTTCTGATAAGGCTGCTCATCAAAAAGTCTCTGTAATCTCCATGAAATTATTTACAGGAACAAAGGTAGGACATATCAAAAGAGACAGCTTTCAGAGAGTAAAACAATGCACACTGCATGTTGCTGTCAGGACTTGCCCTTCACAACATCTGCATACAGGTACCATTAATACACTGCTTCTTTTAATACATCTGCAGTTATTTTCATGAACATTGTACACAGTTGGTACTTTTTTGATTCCTTACTACTGATGCCACTTATGTGATCTCTTTTAATTGTAACTGAGCCACCATGCAGTTGCTTAAGCCTGGTCTAGTTCTTGAGGGTTTGGTTAGGTTCTCCAACCCTGCCCCATCTCTGGGTCTAGGCAGCTTGTAACTGAGGATCAATCCCATTTTCTATTCCATGATTCAAAACAAGAGTCAGAATCCTCAGGACAGCCTTGGATGCAGCCTAAATGTCCCTAGGCAGGGATGACAAACTTGCTTTCTAATCCCAACAGGTCTCTTACCTGTTTGCCAGTGTATTCTTGGAAGGAATGCCATCAAAAACAATCACACGATCAGCAAGATACGTAGCCATGATAAAATCATGTTCTACTACAAAAGCTGTTTTTTTAGCATGGAGAATGAAACTGAAATGAGGGGGAAAAAGAAGAGAGAGTCATGTGAACTGATTGTAATATTACTGCAAATCTGAATTCCCTCCCACCATGTGTACTCACCGCTTAATGACTCTGGCAGCCATCAGACGCTGTTCAGAGTCCAGATATGCTGAGGGCTCATCAATCAGATAAACATCTGCAGGTTTACCCAGACAAAGAGCTAACGCCACTCGCTGCAACTCGCCACCAGACAGCGTCTGAACCTGGTGGGGTGGGGCAAACAAGGCCGTGTTTAGTTCAGGTACAGGTTGAGAGTTAAGACAACTAGGATGTTGATTCAGGCAATTAATACCTCCTGGTCAATGATGTTTTCTATCTGAAGAGGTTTCATCACGTCAGTTACAAACTGGGGGTGTGTATAGGCATCTCTGATCTTCTCGTGCAGCAGCTGACGGACACTTCCCTGGCAAAAGGAAAATGCTGCTATTCAGGTTTATGCACAAGCAAATATGCAGAAACAGAATAAAAAACAAATCTATCTGAAATAGAATTTTCTTAATGCCTATTTCATATCTATCTCTGCATTTTGTAGCCAACACGATACTTAATAAATAAGGCTGAAATGTACCGTAGATTTAGGGCTGATTTTCTGTGGTTTGTAGCTGACATTTAGGACTGGGACCTCACCTAGAAAAAGACAAAATTAATAATGTAAACAAAAGACTTTCCAGTATCCTTAAAATAGGTTTCAGCTAGGGTATAGCACATTACCTCCTTCATCAGGTGTAAGTCTTCCTGCAAGCATTCTGATGAATGTTGTCTTGCCAGTTCCTAAAATAAAATACAATTACACATTAATCCCTTTTTAGTAATTCAGGCCTCTAACAATTAAGTCACTAATACAACAACAACAAAGACTTTTCAATAAAAAATACATTTTAAAATTAGACTGCTTTGAGAATTCTTATATTAACTTCCAGCACTTGGTACTACTTGCTTTTTCAAATAGAAGAGAATGTCTTAAAACTGCCACCTAAGTTTTTAAAATGGGTAACAAACAGTGGCATTGTTAACACTCAGTAACTTCACATTCTCCTTACTCAGGGGACTCATAGTGTGATAGCTTCACCAGGAAACAAGCAGCTCAGCCTGACTCAAACTAAGTAGTTTTGAAGCCTGGCTCTCGAAGTGAAGAAGGCCTTTGGGAGCATATTCAGGGCTGGAGAAGCCATTTCCAACATGAATTGCACTTACCATTTTCCCCTAACATCACCATAATTTCAGAATCAGTGAATTCTCCAGCTACTATGGATAGTTCAAATTCTCCCATCTTTTTTTTCATTCCTGGATATTTGTACATACACATCTTTTTAACCTCTTCTTCATTAGCTGTCTCAGCTACTTTAAATACCAGAGATGCATCTCGAAACCTTAGATTTTCTGTTGGAACGTAGCCATCTAGGAAAATGTTTATGCCTATGATGGGAGGAAAAAAGATCATTAACAAAGGTCTGTAACAAAGTAAAACAAGATGAATTTCACTTCCTGGCTGTAAATTCCAATCAGGTAAGGAGAATGCTGGATTTTAAATTTAAAATGGTAGAAGAAGCAACAAGACCTCCTCTTTTAAAGTGAGCACATTATGCAAATTGAATGAAGAAAAGCCTTACTAAACTACAGGATGGCTGGAGCAGCTCTTCCTGAAAACTCACTGTTAGTGATGTGTGTGGGATTTAATGGAACTCCTGTTGGGCTTGTTCTCTCAAAACCAGTTTTTACTGAGTCTCAGTACTACAAGTAGGGGCAATTCAGTTGAGCACTACATACCTCTGTACAGTGCAACCTCTCTCCTGCCCTTTCTCTACTACTTATAGGGTCTTTTGTGTAACTTCACTGTTTATAAACACCTGCAAGTATCAAAATGATGTCCATAGCAAGAGAAAAAGGGCATTTCATAACTAAGGCTTTTGGGTTGAGTTACAAATTTAGAATCACGTAACACAGAAATTCTGCAAAAAATCAAACACAAGTTTTTTCATTGCTGAACTGTAACAGGAAGAGACATGTTTATATAGCAGACAACTGGCATTTTGCTGTCTTTTTGGGTATGTTTAAAAGCAGAAATATGGCAAGAATTACCTTCTCTTACGCTGAAAGGCATGGTAACAACACCGTAAGCACTTGGCACACCATACAGGCAGCAGATAAAGTCAGAGAGATAATCCAACACACTTAGATCATGCTCTACAACAATAATGTACCTGAAAAACAGAGCCAGAGAGATGCTTTCTTACTTCAATGCAAAACAGTTTTTTCTTTTTTCCTTACTCTAGTCTTGCATAAACAAGAGCTGTCAACATGATTTTTAGTTAATATGGTTTCTTCACTTTATACTACAAAAGGAGAGAGTTCAAATTGCTAACAAGCATTTTTTTAAACTGTCCAATAACCTTGTGAATGATAAATTCCAAGTCCATCTTCAGTGTAAATTGCCAGGTTCTTTATGTACACTAAGTGGAAGGATGTTGACTGATTTGAGTGAAAAATACTTAGGACATTGTAAGAAAATAAAATCTTTGTGAGAAAGGGATGAAATAGCAATATTCATGTGAAAAGTAACCACCAATATTGTGGAACTACAGGAAATGAATTTCCAAAATGCAAAGGAATAGAAAATACTTGGAGTATTTGAAACATCTGTTAGTGTACCATACTGAGAAGTGAGCATTTCTAAGGGGATGGACTCGATGTTTCTTTTCCCTGTAAGCAGTCATGCATTCTTGCAGTCTGGCAAAACATCTGAAGCTTGTATTTACCTGTCAGGGTTTATTAGGGACCGGATAGTAATGGCAGCCTTCAAGCGCTGCTTGACATCCAGGTAGCTGGAAGGTTCATCAAACATGAAGCTAATCCCAAAAGGAAGAGGAAATCTTAGTGAGTGCAAGCTTTCTAACTTATTACAACATAATATTAACATTTCAACCATTAAATACATGGAAATAAAAAAATTATCGTTATTTATAATGAGAAAGGGAGACAAAAAAATGAGAATTGTGAACACCTGTCTTCACTCTCTGTACACTGTCATGTGAAAGTGAGTTGTGTATTACTTTGCCAAAAGCACTGACAAAGTTATCAGAAGTTACAAGAAATCAGCAGTTAGGAGTCCCATGCACTCATTCTGAGTTACTTTAACTTTTACATGAACTGAGAATTACAAAAATACTTCAGAACACTGGAAGAAAGACATCCTCCAAAAAGAGAAAACCCACTTGCAACTCACACCAACCAAACAAAAAACAGCAGCCCAAGCAGAACAAAATCAACCAACCAAAAATTTATCAAAGCAAAAAACCCAAAAACCCTGTAACTCTTTTGATCTTGCTTTTTTGGTCCCAAGGAGTCAGGAACCAGCACAGGTTAGATGGGAATTTCCTGCTTGGCAAGACAGGAGAGGAGGGACACAAGTTCTAAGAGGTGGGGAAGCAGCCGTACCTTTCTCATTCAGAGAGGCTAAGGGAGGGGTACTGTCCAACAAGATACATTTAGGTGGGATTAGGGAGAGCTTATGAGGTTGTGGTACTGAAATCTAACACTGGCTTCTGAAATCAGCTATTTATACTCAGATAAATAAAAGTATACAGAATCCAGAGATTATACATGAAGTAAATATGGCTGTCAGCTGATGAGTTGGCAAAAGGTTTTTTTTAAAAATAATTTTTAAACATTATTAAATAACTATTAAATATCTTTCTATATTTCAAACAAAAGTATTATTGTTAAAAATAAGTAAATACGAGGACCATAATCTGAGACAGGTTATTAGAAGCAATGTGTAACAGAAGTAAATTAAACATACATATCAGCCTTCTGAATGCAAACAACTGCACAAGCAAATCTCTGAAGTTCTCCTCCTGAAAGGTCCTCAACATTTCTTTCTTTCAGGTGTGTTAAGTCTGCAAATAAGTGGTTAATTTTAGGTATGTTATAACCAACACAACAATCCATATTTTTATTACCTACAGAAACATGTATAAACATAGCAAATGTTCTACAGAGAGGAAAACAAAACAGAAGGAGAATAATAATTCAGCTCATACAGTATCAGTATCATACTGCTAATACTAAGTCACAGCAAGCTATGGCTTCTCTGCAGCATTAGTTGCATGGCTGCTTCTTATCATGCAGAAGAATTCCATTTCTATTTCTTCTTCCACTGTGTATTTAGTAAAGTTTTCTGGCCCTAAAAAGAAACTATACCAGTTCTGAAAGTGTTTCTTGTCAGACTTGGCTGAAGAGTTCTGATTTTCAGGAAAAACAAGTCCCTCAAACCTTACAGCAGATGGGTGAATGGGTGAAACAGGTATTTTCTAAGCAGTTTAACAAACACCACATTTCAGGAATAGATTGTGTCACTAATAAATTAAATGGGACTCAAAGCCCATGTTCTTGGTGGCACAATGGCAGCCCCACCTTCACTACCCAGTTCCACCAAAAAGAATCCTATTGTGAATTTAGCAACAACTAGATTTAGTAACAACTAAATACAAAATAACCACCTATAAGACATTACTAGGTTTGGACTATGCAGATGTTGTTATTAATTGTATTAATCTCAAAAGTCAGGGTTACTCCCATTCTAATTAGATATACAAACTTTGTGGGGAGTGTGGTATATTAGGATATATTCCCAAGGGGGAAGCTAAGATTTTGCCACATTTGTGAGCAAGCAAGAGCAGCAGATGTTAAATGGAAATTTCTCCATATTTTTAAACAAGCACTTTCTACTATGAAACAGAAACTGCATTAGATTCTGTTAACTAGCATGTATCAACTAGTTTGCCACCAGCAGGTATTATTTGTGTTATTTATATTACAGCATGCTCTGGGCTTTGCACTAAAGCACCTTTACTTTTTTCTCTCTTTCTTTTTGAGTTGTTATAATTTACATGTTTTATCACATTACATTAACTTGATCATTTCAGTAAATATGAACTTCTAGCTTCTCAAATGCTTTAAAATGTGACTGTACAAAATTACTTACCAAGCTGCTGACATACAACAGTTTGTGTCTTAGTTTCATCCTTCCTATCCAGAATTGATCCCACTGTTCCCTGCATGATAAATAATAGTAAAAAACCCCAACATTAAAAATTTCAGACACTTCTGAATTATGCTGCTAAATAAAACACAAGAGAAAGACTACAGATGAAGCTCCCAGCTTTCCATTAACTCATGACAGGTCTCACCTTTGCAGCTTTAGGGATCTGGTCCACGTACTGAGGTTTAATGATAGCTTTAAGGTCATCTTCCAGGATCTTGGTAAAATAATTTTGTAATTCAGATCCTCGGAAGTAAGTCAAAATTTCTTGCCAGTCAGGTGGATCCTGTGACAAAATTAAACCCTGGGTTTACTTTTACAATTTAAAAACATAATAAGAAACTCTAATTTTAAATTCCAATCAATAAGGCAAATAGAATAAGCTTGTAAGATAACACACAAAAAAAATCCCCCAAACATTCTAAAACCATAAAAGTTTAGAGACTTTTCCTTCCAGATATCACTAGTCTTTAAAAACATATTAAATTTGCACAGTTAAGAAGCTACTGAACTGAAACAACTTCATGAGGAGAATGACAGCATGGATTAGTGCAACCATACTTATTTTAGCTATCTGATATAGCTAATCCAAAGGAAAAGGACTGGAATGATGAAAGCACAAACTTGCACAGAAGATGCAACAAACTTTGTAATTTTCTCTGCTTCTATTAAACATTTCCAAGGAAACAGAAGGAGAAAACAACGGAAAAATGACAAATTTAAAATAAAAAGAACCATTCAGAGCAATCACCCAGGAAAAGGTCTTCCCTTGCACAGTGTACTACCCTGAGGGGTGCAGAGTTAATTACTTCGATGATAAACAGTATGGAATCAGACTGACACAGTCATATTTCCAAACCAAGCAAATACACAGAGGAAATGCTTCATCAGTTTTAGAGCAGAAGCCACATGGAAGATTCAATTCATACCACGTGTTTCTGTGGTCATACTGATATGGCTCCTTCACAGCAAAGTCTGATTTTGGAAGCATGGTAATTCAATTAAGTACACATTCAGAAAGTCAAAAGTTTTGCTATTTCTGCTCTACTACCAACCTGAAACAAGAAGTCCAGAAAATTATATAAACCAAACTTGAAAGAGAATGTAAAATGTAGCTGGGAAATGATTATTTCTTTGCAGCTTTAGATGGCTGCCATGAAATGAATATTTTAGTAAAACATTACTCTTTCAGGTAAAGAAACTGAAGCTGAAGAAAGTTTGAACACACTTGTTCTTACAAGTGCTTCTTGGAAGACAAAAGTGTGCATCAGAATTCAATTGTCCCTGTGCAGTTTGAAGAAAGTGACATCTGAAATACTAGGTAAGAGGAGTCCTAATAGTTATTACTTATGCCTTTTCTCTAATGTATTCACTCTTTGGAGTAGTGCTAGGTAAAGAAGCCTTGGTAAAATATTTTGCTCACAGGCTGCAGTTTGACTTGGAGTAAACACATGGGAAAATGGATTATGAATTCCCATGAATATCAGCAGACTGCAAGTTGTTTTAAGTCTGGTTCTCAGAAATTCTTATATCTAAGTAACCAGCAACATGAAGAAACTAAGGGTTTTTCAGAGCTCAGTATTAAAGTGTACAGTGAGAAATACCTTCAACCACAACTTACAGTAATAACATACTTTATGAGAAATCCTCCTCAAGAGAATCAAAGATAAAAATGCCTAAGAGATCACAATGATACGTGGCAAGTGCTCCTAGACACTTGAGCTATTCAGGTAAAAACAAAGTTAACTTAGAAGAAACTCCAAAACTTAAGCTTTGGAAATCCCTGATGGAAACAGGTAAATTATGCAAGGAGAAAACTTGACAAGGTGGCCCAGATGGTATTTAAAAAACCCCTAACCCTTAAGTGTGACTTCAAGACAGAAACGTACCTCTGGCATTTATCTTTTGTGAGTTACAATTTTAATTAGTACCCTTATCTTTCTTGAGATATAAACACAATTTGCAAGAAAGCCTTTGTTAGCAATACCCTTCTACTACTGTTCCTGTGTGGAACCCTACTGGCTGTCAACAGACAAAGTGCCAGCATCCCCACAAATCTATCACATTTACAGATACAAATGTTCAGTCCAAAAATACAAACACAGCTATCTAAAATGCCAACTCTCTTTTACTGCTGATACATACATCATATTTTCCAAGATTTGGCTTCTGTTTTCCTGCTAAAATTTTCAAGGCAGTTGATTTTCCAATACCATTGGTTCCAACCAATCCCAGTACTTCACCTGGACGAGGGATAGGCAACCTGTACAAAACATTAATAAATTTGTGTTATATTAATACCATCAGACACCAACATTTAGTGGTCAAGTTAATGTTACAACCCATCTTCAGACTTTGTGATCATTATGGCCTACTATGTTAACTTGTAAATAGCTAACCCAAATTATATCAAATTCCTTAAAAATAGAAGATCATAAGAAATATTTAAGAGCAATCTGTTTTTAAACAGGGGCTCTGTAAAATAATCATTGCTTTATTTCTTTATAATACCTTTTAATAAGAAAAATGTAATTAACATTCTAAAAGGAATCTACTGGGGTAAGAACCAAGAACACTTTGATGTGCACTATGTTTACACTATCAATAACTTGGGTTGTCTCTTTTACATTGAAAATTGCAGAGTAAAATACCTGTGAAGTTTGAAGGCATTGGCACAGTATCTATGCGTTGTTTCTTTCTCCAGGTTGCTAGGTAAGTTAACAATTGACAAGGCTCCAAAAGGACATTTCTGGAATTGAAATAAACGATAGATTATTAGTACACAATTTATTAACAAAAGCCTGTGTTTTGTACTGTGAATTTACATTTTTAAATGGACTTCTACCAGATTTCCTTTACATGGCAGGTCAATCTGCCAAGGAAGTTCTATAATACATTTTTTAAGTTACTAGTCTGCAATTTAGACTGTCAGTCCACAATAAAAATAAGGCACACTGGATATATTCTCCACCTCTTTCCCAAAAAACATCTTTCTGCTGCTAGGTGTCTACAGACACAAACAAAAGACCCAAACAAAACCAAACAAAACCAAAGCCACAAACAAAGCCCACACCCTGTAATCCAACCAGTTCAGTCAAGTCACACAGTTCTCCACTTTCTATAAACAGTTAACTTGGTCTGATTGGTCCAGGAAAGAAAATTGCTTTTTGAAGTTACAGTATGCATTACTAAATACAATAGGAAAATAAGGAAAATGTAGTGCTTTAAATAAAGCAGTTTAATTTTTACCTTGATGCAAATACCACAACCAATACAAAGGGTTTCTGAAATCCATGCTATTTTGCTCTGTGATGTGACTTCTATGCAAAGTTTTCCTGGTGAAAAAAAATTAAGATAAGGTCAGTAAAGTTTCTGATGAATCAGAATTCTTGCCAGTATTACTAAATTGTACAGGGCAACATGTAACTGATGAAGGTTCAGTGAAGCTTCAGGTCATCCAAAGGCTTGAAAAGTGTCATTATTATTAAGAATTGTTCATTCTTTAGTGATATATCTAACGGCTTAATGAAACAAAATCTTGAAAGATACACAAAAACTCAGCAACAATAAAAGCTCACTCCTTCTAGTAGAAGTGATTTAAAACATCTCCAATTGCTTCAACACTTTGTTACATTGTATCCCTTACCCATTCGAACCACAGGACAACTCTTCTTGCACTCCTGACGACATTTCTTTGGCTTACACTTGTCATGGTTGACTATAGCAATTCTTGTTAATTTGTCTGCCATAATGCACAATTTAGGGTTAAACACATACACCAATTATGAAAAGGAATAGTGGGAGTCTTCCAGACCTTAAGGAAAAGAAAAGAAAAAAACCCTGTGTTATTGACAGTACAGAGAGCACACATACCCTGAGTTACTGCTAGTGGTGTGCAGAGATGAAAAATGAAAAAGTATTTGATTCTTTACTTGTTTAAGCAACATGGCAAACAGAGCAAAGTCAGAGATACAAATAACAAGGGTACTGATGTGTAGATAACTGCACAAATATTTAATATCAACTTTCCATCCCACTACTATTTTTCCAGTGTAAAAATCAAATTGTGATTATATCTGAAAATGGATTCGTTTCCAAAAAAAGCATGTTGTAGAAAGAACATAAGAATCCACACAGCTGCAAATTCTAGTTTCACAAGCTGCCTTGTGTAAAGCACCCTTGTTCACACTGTGAAATTGTGACAACTATTACTCCAAGGATATGATTAGACTATACATTCTCAAACTGCATGCCAATATTTGGTATTAAAGGATTAAAATAAGTGTAGAATGTAAAACAGTTTTCAAAGTGAAAACTTGTAATTGGATATAAGAGGTAAACCAGGCAATATGAGCAGACATTCAGGATGATGTTTGAGTCTTTAATCTTGAGTTTCATTAGTATTTGAATAACTACACCTACATTCTGACATTCATGATGGTATTTGATTCTTTTAGCTTGAATTTCATTGATATTTGAATAACTACTCTTACATTCTGCATTTCCTAATATGGTATCAATGCCTATAATAGGTTGCAATAAAAATAAGTAAAACTCTTTATAAAGAACACAGGCTCTGCAGAGAGATCTGGCCAAGGTGGATCCACGGGCTGAGGATCAGTAAGGCCAAGTGCCCTTGGTCACAACCGCCACAGGCACCGCTACAGCCCGGCAGAGGGTAAGGAAAACTGCCTGGTGGAAGAGGCCAGGGGATGCTGGCTGGCAGTGACTGACCATGAGCCAGCAGTGCCCAGGTGGCCCAGAAGGCCAAGGGCACCCTGGCCTGGATCAGCAAAGTGTGACCAGCAGGACCAGAGCAGAGACTGACCCCTATTCTGGGCCCTGGTGAGGTCACACCTTGAGTGCTGTGTCCAGTTCTGGGCTCCTCACTAAAGAAAGACACTGAGGTGCTGGAGCCAGCCCAGAGAAGGGCAGTGGAGCTGGGGAAGGGCCTGGAGCAAGGTCTGAGGAACAGCTGAGCCAGCTGAGGTGTTTAATCCAAAAAGAGAGGCTCAGGAGAGCCCTTACCACTCTCTACAATTGCCTGAAAGGAGGTGTAGGAAGGTGGGGGATTGGGCTCTACTCCCAAATAACAGGAGAAAGGACAAGAGGAAGCAGCCTCAGATTTCACCAGGGGAGGTTTAGATTGGAGTAGGAAAACCATCTTCACTGAAAGGTGGACAAGCATTGCAACAGGCAATTCAGGGAAGGTGGAGTCACCATCCCTGGAGGTATTTAAAAGACATAGAGATGTGGCACTCAGGGACACAGGTTAGGGAGCAGCTCTTGGTTAATGGTTGGACTCAATATCTTGGAAGTCTTTTCCAACATAACAAATTCTGTAATTCTGTGGAGTACAAGAGATTAAATATTCCTGATATCACAAATAAATGCATACAAAGTGAAATTACTACTTGTATTCCTCTCTAGAACCCTCTCTTTCCTTGCTTAGCTCTTTGTAATATACATTGACAAGCACTGGATTGTATTGGGACTTTGTACAGCTGCAGCAAATGTACAGAAAGACAGAGAATTTTAAATTTAAATCTTTATAGATTAAAAAAGGTGGAATGTATTTTGAAGTACATTTTTATCTCCTTCACTATATTCACTCATAGTATTGAAAATAACAATAATAATGACTTTTATCTTCCTATGAACAAGCACACCTAAGGACAACTGCCTCCAGCTCCAGAACAACAAAGATGACTGAATTATGAGGCCCTTGGAAGATCTTAAGATATTACAGATGACATTTTTTTTTTTGTAAAATAAATGCCATAAAGTACAAAGCATTTCCATGTTGCCACCACTAATTAAAGGGATGGCAGCCCTTCAGATGATGCATGTTCAAAATCATTTCAATGTAGTATCAGTAGTTCAATGAGGTAACTGGGAAGGAGTCTTGAAATAATTCAAGTTTCCACACAGTCCAAAGGTGCAGTTGCATCCAAAGTATTCCAACATTTCTAATTAAAGGAAGTATTTTCTGTTGGATGACCTGTTCACCTTTGCTTCCCCAAACCAAAGCATCCTTCAGTGGTTTACAGACTATTTACTACATATGGCTACTGGATGAAGAAAGGTTGTGACTTGCAAACTCCTGAAGGAAGCAAGAATAAAACAGGTGTATGGCACATTTATCATGCTAAACTCTACCCTTACATAAACTTCAGCTGGAAGGAATCCTCCAGATACTACTGCAATATCTGAAAGATGGACACCTAACAGCTAAAGTCAGAAAAGGAGATGTTATTTTATCCTTAAATCCATTACTACCATAGTTACAAGTATTTTAAGTGGTTTCTTCTAAAACTTATAGTCTTATTCCTTTATTCAATTTTCAAGGTACTTTTAAACTCATGCCAAAAGATATTCTTCATTACCTATAAATTAATGTAGCTATTAGTCACACTGCCAACCTTACTGTGGCAGTTTCTACTTATACTTATTTTTTTCTTTACTATTTGAAATTTTTTAAGCCAGAAAGTCCTATTAAGACAGCTGATGTTTTCAAATAAATGACTGAATATTAAAAAAATAGAAAAAAATTAGAAATGATTCAACAGTTCTGTATCATGAGACCAGACTGACAAAGTAGGGCTGAACATTGAAATTACATCTGTAGACCAGGCCAGCAGGCATGGAATAATGAGTCTGCAGTTCTCACTTTAAACATGAGAAAACAACAAACTGAAAGCCTTGTTTTTGGAGACTATAAAGGTGCTTGAGTCAGGGTAATTTTCTTGGGGACAGATACTGGATATTGCCATTACTTCAAAGAATGGTACATCCAGTGCTTTTCATTAAAATGCTGCAGTTTACAGTGCAAAGAGCATTTTGGGGTGAATCACTGCCTCTGTTTTCCCAAGGGAAGTGCCTAAGGTCAGCCCTTTCTCCAAGGCCCGAGCAGATCTTCCACCTGAGCTCTAGGCAGCAGTGAACCAGTTCTGTGGGTTCCACAGGTGAGCTCCAGAAGACAAACCTGGTGTGGCTCTGCAGGCTGCCCTCCCCAGCCCCCCAAACCTTGCTCCAGGTTCCTGCTGAGCAGTGCTGAGAGCAGCCTGGACATCTCCCCTCAGCCACCCACCCTTCCAGCTGGGCTCTAGCCTGAAGCTCCAAAGCAGGAGAGTGGGACGGGGCTGCTTTCAAACACCAAGGCAAATATGACTTGAAACAAGCAATTCTTGCCAACTCTCTCAGCAAGCTTTCCACAGTCCTGGTAGGATAAGCAGACTGAAGTTTACACTCAGTGCTGAATGCAGTTGTGGTTGGTAAGCAATGAAACAGCCCAAGCTCGGTTTTTTTTTTTCCTAATTCTAACTTCCATGGGAAAATGCCCATCTGTGGCGAACAGTTTTGGAGGGGGCAGAGAATTAAGCATTTATTAAGAGTACTTGTTGGGGGGAACAGAAGCAATGGAGCAGCATGGAGACTCCTCCAGCTCTGCTCCCATCGACAGGACAGAAGTCTCAGTTTATCCAAAACTCTCTAGTGGTCTTAACCACTTTCAGAAAAAAATAAATATTTGTGACTCCTGTAACTTCTGCAATATTTCCAGGACTGTGCTGATGTCTACAATGACAACTGCCCACAAAAGAAAATTTCTACTTAGAACTCAGAAACAAAAAAACAAACTGTCCAAAACAAGACTGAATTCAAGTTACATATACACATCCAGTTAGATGAGTGGCATTTAAATTAAGATATGGAATAGGAAGGTCTAATTCCAAGGAGCAGGAGCAGAACTCTCAGGACACTAAACACAGATCAGCAACGTGACAGTACAACACACCAGTGACTGAGCAGGGCAGTCAGCAGTTTAGGGGCAGGAGAAACTGGTACTCAGAAGCATCTGACTTCATGTCTATGCTTCTCCTTTCCATATCAAGAAGAACAGAATAAAAAACAAGAGTATGAAAATAACAATTTGCTACTAACTACTACAGCAAAGAGCTGTTTTGAACTAGTGAATGATGATGGAGTGGCAGCAGAAAATCTTCCCAGACAACACAGGTGAAGGAAGGAGAGAATGACTAAAAACTGCTGGCTAGAGAAAAAAGAGAATGTTCTAAAACCCTTGGCAGTATCATTTATTGAAGCCAAAGGCTGTCCATTATGTTCAATTATGTCATTTAATACAAAAAATAAAACATGTCTAAAAATAAGACCCAAAGCATGTTATCACATGCATTGTAAGTCTGTGTTCTTGGGCTCTCTGACACAGCTGCTGCACACCCTGACACACCAGATTACAAAAAAAAAGCAGCTCACATGCAGACCTTGCTATCTCTCACAGAAGGCAACAGCAATGTACAGACTGTAGAACAAGTCCAATGTACCTGCATTTATAATATTTTTTTTCCACAGGCATTAGAGCTAAATTATAATTTACTAAGTCAAGGCAATTATGATTATGACTGAAAAGGATTTGTAATTGCACTGAATTATTGAGACTTAAACAAACAAAATAAAAATTAAAACCTTAAAAGTAAACGAAGACTGAAACAGAACCAGAGAGTATTCAGTGAAAAAATGTGAAGGCAAGGTCTGGGTTCAGAATTGTGCCATACTTTAGTTACTTTGCACAAAACTAGTGAACATTTTATAAGATTACACTGCATCAGACCTGAGAGAAATGCTGGGGAAAGAAGTGAGGATGAGCAGCATTTCCAGTTGCCATTGAAAACAAGCTCAAGAATTACCCTCAATTCCACTGCTGGTGGACTACATACAGTCATGCCACAGCAAGAGCAATAAAGTTAAGAACTAGAATACCCAAAGAAAATTTAACTGATAGATAAAACAGATTTTCAAACTGCATCAGTAAGTATCACTACATCTGTAAGTATCAAAGCAAAAACAACAGTAAATTATACAAGAACAAACAAAATCTACCAAGAATTAAGAAATAGTGTATGCATAAGGTTTTGACATTTCTTTTAGAAACTGAGGCAATGTAAAAAAGACGTTTAGGCATGCCCCAAATTTCCCTACTGCATTAAATCATTATGTTACTCATAAGACATGACACGAATAAGAAAATATGATATTAACATGAAAGCATATGGTCAAATATACTGACTCTGCAGAACGAGTGGGTGTGTTTAGCTTGTGCTGAGCAGTATTAATTATCGCTCAATCTTTAACATTTCCCTTTAACATGAAATGAAATGCGTGAGAATGAACCCATAAATTAGCAACCTAATGAAACTAATGAAAGTATTTCACGACCACTGGTTTAGGACTGCAGTTTATGGAAGGAACCACAGCTGGGAAACTTAAATTAGGGCGTGAAAACTGTCACAGGAACTTGCAGGTGAAATACCCAAGTGTATTCCAGGCAGGAAACACCACCATGGTCCTTGAGAAAAGCCGTGCCGACTTCTTCTTTTGTTTTCACACGCACCCCGTCGAAAACAGCCTTACCCCGCTATCTTACCGCACCTGCAAGAAGGCTTCATCTCCCCGCCGCCCCACAAGCACCCACGTGGATATCAGCTTCTCCCAAAAGAAGGCAAAATACGGCTTTCCCCCCCACACCCTGAGGAGGAAGTTCCCCGTTTTCACAGGAGCAAAATGCCGGCGTTCTCTTTCCCGAGCCAGGCCACCGCCGCCGCCGCCTGCGGGCGAGGATCCCGCGCCGCATCCACAGGGAAACAGGGCAGCCATTCCCGCGGCCGGGAGCAGCAGCAGCAGCAGGGACGGCGCTCTCTGATCGCAGCTGGCACAAACCCGAGGCGCCGGGGCTGACGTACCGCGTGTGCTGGCAGGGCCGGCCCGGGCCGTGCCCACAGCGAGTGCTGGCAGTGCCGGCAGCGAGCCCCGATACCCGCGAGCCTCCGGCCCTGCGGCCCGGACGGGGCGCGGTCGAGCGGACCCTTCTCCCGCGGCGGATCGGGTTAAGGCCGCCACCCAGGCCGA